>OY744475.1:189168044-189683044 GCA_963556175.1 Tipula confusa | reverse complement strand
TGCTACTGAAATGACCTCGTACAAACAAGCAGTTTTTTGGCTAATATACTAGATATAGTAAATCTAGTGAAAAATGCCATATTTTTACCATAGGATTATTTTATTTCAGTGGCAAATTCATTAATTGTTGGGTCACACTCATACATACATGAAATATGATGATACGGCCTGTACATATACAGGCATTGTTACAAGCCATAATAATGCTATCTCATCATATGAACATAAGAATGTATTGTAAGTAAAATACGTGTCGAATATAGTGTAAAATTAAGTAAACATTCGCATACTATAGAAACAATAAGAGAAAAGAGACATTTTTTTTATATGGATTTCGAACGCACTACTACACACAATTTTTCATATTGGTTTTGTTTGGCTGTGTCAACGAAAGTTAGAAGAGGGCTTGTAATAGAGGGTTTTGTGTATAGTCAAAACCCACTCTATCAATTTCTCATGCACACAGACCACTACTCATTTTACATACTGCACTAGTAATAGTACTGTAAAACTCCATATACAAAAAATATAAATAAATAAAAATTAATTTTAAATTCTCTTTGACAGTGCATCAGTATTAGTACTATCAAAATAATCCATATAAAAATCACATCATTAAATCTAAATTTATAAATGAGCATTTTATGCTCTCTACTATTTTACCTTTTAACCCTTAAATGCATATTGTAAATGATACATCTAATTTATATATTCAAAAGTGGAGTTATATTTTAACCGTGTTGATAGTTTTATTTAAATTTTTAACTAAATGTGAACTTAAAAATAAACCACAAGGATATTCTGTCGAAAATGGTTTTACTATATTTGTCTTGTTTCGTCCAACAAAGACTCTAACAGAGTTACATTACTTTCTACATTTGCTGGTATACTACACAAATCAAAGGTTATAGACGGTTCATTTGATCTGAAAACTCAAAACATTTATGTCAACAAACACTTGACAGACAACATAGATGTTTTTGGTTCGTTTCAAAAAAGTCATGCATTGAAGGGTTAAATTATATTGTTTTTGAAAATTATTACTCGCTTTTGTTTTGTAGTATGCGAATATTATTTTGTTTTTTAAAACTATATTCGCTATCATCAAAACCCTCTTTATTACAAGCTGTCTTGTAATTTTCGTTGACACTGATAAACAAATAAACAATTGAGTGTATTGGTGCTATGAAAATCCAAACCAAACAATGTATAATTTTCTCATTCCTACTACCACTATTTAACATTTTTATCTCTAAGTTACGCACACTATTTAATGTGTATGGATAAATGAGAATTTGTTCGTCTCTTTTTTGTTATTTGTGTTTTGTATAGGAAAGATATAACATCAATTTTGCCTTTTAATTTTTTTTTTGACAATTTTTACTTTCTTTTGTTTTATTGTATGGAAATGTTTATTTTATTTTACACTATATTCTAAATCATATATCGGCGTTTTTTACTTACAATACATTCTTATGTGCATATGATTAAATAGCATGAGTATGCAATGAATACGGCTTGTAGCAAAACCCTCTTTACTACAAGCCGTCTTGTAATTTTCGTTAACACACATCATCATGCATTTTTAAAATGTATTAGTGAAAATATATACTTTAGATGTATTAGTAACTATCAAACCTCCATATAAAATTAATAAAAAAAAATTATAAACGCATGCGCATTATTTGATTTTATTGTTTATTTCTTTTACACAATATTTGCTATCATATCCCGACACGATTTTCAACTTACAATACAATCAAATTATATATTTTTGTATATCATGAGTATGCAAACAATAAGGCTTGTAGTAAAGAGGGTTTTGCTTGTAGTAAAGAGGGTTTTGCTTGTAGTAAAGAGGGTTTTGGCTATCATATACCAAAAACGTCTCTATAGAAAGACCAACTATTCAACAATTTAAAGGGACAAAGCGCTTCTTTCATATAGTATTGGTTGTGTACATATACAGCGTAAAAAAAAACTAAAATATTTTTACTAACTCTAATATAGTTTTTTATGTTATTTTAATTTGTTCTGGTACCAATACTACTTTATTGAGGAGGATATGTAGTATTAGTGTACAAAACAATGAGTTGGTCTTTCTATAGAGACGTTTTTGCATATTCTGACAATTACAATACGAACGCACTGTTAAAATACGATACATTAATATGCAATGAATACGGCTTGTATAATAGAGAAGGTATTGTGTATAGTATTTTTTTTGTATATTACTGTGAACGATGAGTCGAAAATGAACAATGAGAAAATAGTGGCGGCTAGATATCCATTAAATCGTTTAGTCACAAGCGCCATCGAAATCAATAGTATGAATTTTATAAAATTAAGGTCTAACGAAGGTGATCGACTTCAATAGTAGGGGCCCTGGTTTTAAATTGCTTATAATTTGAGTTTCATTTTGACTATTGGTCAATATAAACTTTATATTATTTTAAAACATGGAATCCACGTAAAATGAGAGGACGACTACGTTCTTAAGCTTTAAACTAATAAAAAAGATTTTATGCGTTTATCCCTTGGAGGATTATTTAATTTCTTAACATTATCCAAACTCCGAAGGTTATGTAAAATATTTGGATCTACAGTTTGAAAAATAAAAACAAATTCATAAATTTTCACCATATTTATACATACTTTTTTTTACAAAGTATAAGCGTAATAATGATTTAAGCACAGTGGAAATTAATCGAAAAAAAAAATACAAAATTTTTTTTATGTTAGTATAATAATAATAATAAATTGAAGTATATCATGCAGTTAAATTGTATTGTTGGTGTTTTTGATTTATAATAATATAAAATGTAATAAATTGTCGAAATCTATATGAGGTAACATAAATTAAAAGTGTTATATAAAACATATTAAACAACGACGAGTGAGGGGGGGTTTCAACATTTAACATATTTTCGTAGAACACATAAAATTGATGCGAACAATATATTAAAACACAACGAGAGTTCTAGTACTATGGCATATCTAAATTAAATTTTTAGAATCTGTATAGCTACATAATATGTTGTAGCACGGCTACGTACATATTATATCTATATAGATTAAGTGAACACAAACAAAAATAAAAAAAATATATAATTCCTGGTGTTTTTATAGAGCGCAATAACAGAAAAACCATTTTTTTTTTGTATAAAATCACACAGCAGGAAAAATTTGTTCTCTAATTATATTGGTTGCTTTTATCGTGCTAGTTTTTTGTTTGATTTTTCCAGCATTACAAATTGAAATAAACCAAAAACAACGTTGAAACAGAAAAAAAACCTCAAAATCAAGCAACAAAACTTTGATTTGATTTAATTTTTATATATTTTATTTCATGTTTGTGTTTTTGTAATTTAGCCGATTGATATTTGATTGAAAAGGCAATTTAGAAATGTTAATTTTAGACATAGTTTTTTTTTTTGTTGTGTATGATAAACAAATATCAAATCTAAATACATGTATTCAATATGTGTACACAAAAAACCGGAAATTAAAAATGGATTACATACTCGCTTTGTATGTTTGGGCTTTTGTGTAGTACAATGACAAATTGTTAATTAAATTGGAATAAGTTTTATTTCATTTAGGTTTTTTTATTAATTAAACAAATGTCAAGATTTAATCATCAGTCGAAAACTCCCTAAAAGGACTAAGTTTAATCAAATGTTACCTAAATGTTTACTAATTTACATGAAGAATTTACATTTTCATAATTGATGTAGCCTACACCGTTGTAAGGCATCAAGGCTAACCGAATATGAACAAAGGTTTGGCCATTCCATTTAAGTAGAAATTGATTGATGAGACTGTGAGATGAGGCATTTGCAAGTGATCCGGTTAACGGCGGTCTTATTCCCACAGCCTTTTTACATTTGATAAAGGGTAGGATAGGAAGGATTTTCATACAAGTATATTTATATAAATATATTTCCATGCATGATAGAAACGACCCGGTTTCAGACACCTCATGGTCATTACGACATAATTCTATTCTATTTTTGTGGTGTAGGGAAAGAAAAGATAAGTCAGTAATGACAGATTTAGTCCGGATTTCCAGAAGCCAATATTTAAACTACTGTTAGCATAAGACAATCACAATTTTGTTGAACTGCTCTGCATTCTGTTTTCTGTATTCTGTCATCTTTTATCAGCAACTCCAGTGTACCACCATTCAACTGTAATCTACAAAAAAATCCCTAAAAACAAAATGTATTATTGGGCTAATTTTTGCAAGCCGTAAACTATAATAAATTAAAATAATTTTCACCTGAAAATTATAAATAATTAATCCACAATATAATAATATAATTTTTAAAAACCATATGCTGTAAATAATTGGATTAGTTTTGGACTGAAATTTACAAATAATTAATTTATTACATTATTAAAAATATAAAATTATAAATATTAAAAATATAAAATATAAAATTATAATATAAATTTGATTTTAAAAAAATTGATTAAACATCACAAATCAATTGAATTAACCGTTTTAAAACCGAACGGTCATGTAATCGTCGGAAATCTAATTTATATAAACTTTATTTGAAACAAAACTTTAAAATTAATACAAATTAGATTTTAAAAAAAATTTATTAAACATCACAAATCAATTGAATTAACGGTTTTATGACCAATACGTCATGTAATCGCCGAAAATCTAATTTATATAAATTTTATTTGAAACAAAACTTTAAAATTAATACAAATTAGATTTTTTTTAAATTGTTTAAACATTACAAATCAATTGAATTAACCGTTTCATGACCAATACGTCAGTAATCGCCGAAAATCGAATTTATATAAATTTTATTTGAAACAAAACTTTAAAATTAATATAAATTAGATTTTTAAAAAATTGATTAAACAATACAAATCAATTGAATTAACCGTTTTAAAACCAATACGTCATGCAATCGCCGAAAATCTAAATTATATAAACTTAATTGAAACAAAACTTTAAAATTAATATAAATTAGATTTTTTGAAAATTGATTAAATATCACAAATCAATTGAATTAACCGTTTTATGACCAATACGTCATGTAATCGCCAAAAATCTAATTTATATACACTTGTTGTATACATATGTTGTACTATAATAAGAATTCAGTATCATGTAAACTTGTTAAAAAAGATTGAATGTACAACTATAGACTAATGTAAATGTTGTAAAAAAATAAAGCAGTTTATGTTTGGCAATTAGCGAAGCACAATGTTAATGTAGTCGTATACATATTAATGGCAACGAAGATAAAAAAATAAAAATAAATAAATAAAACATCAAATCAATTTATGTTTAAAGTGTTAGTTGCTAGGACATGAACGTAAGAACAATAACGTTTGCAAATCGAATGAACATAAAGGAAATTAATTCTGTTTAAAAGAATAAAAGCGTAAAATGGGAAAGTTTGGTGAAAATTTTGATACTAACGGGGATTCCATATGCTTTGAAGAAAGATTAGAGTAATGGTTGTCGGTGAATGACATTGAAGAAGAAAAAAATGTCGCATTATTAACATATTTAAGCATCTTTAACATCTTTAATTTGCTTGACAAACAATTATTTTTAAGGAGTGTAGAAGATTCTATGAAGCGTGTCAAATGAGTGATGAAAAAATTCTAGGTTTCTACAATAGAATTAAATCATTAGTGATTAACTGTAATTTCGGGAATAGGCTTGATACAGAAAGATTCGATTTTCGAGCGATTATGTGAGTCAACAGTCGCCGAGACGACTATTTTGAAGTGTATGGAATTGGCCGTAAATGAAGAGGCAGCTAACTCGGACAAAACAATAGAAATATGTAACAAGATCAGTAAAAATAAAAATGGAACTAAGTGACAAAAAATTAAATGTGGATATAACAACGCAAATAACAATTGAGTGTTTAAAAAAACTTTTCCCAACTGGGTATACCGCAAACTTTACTGACCTACAATGCAACGTCATTTACGTCAAGCGACTTTGAATTATTCTGTGAAAGAAATTACATTGTTCATATGACGTCATCACCATACCACTCCCCATCGAATAAGCAGACACAGAACTCAGTAAGAACATTTAAAAATGCAATAACAAAAATGCTAAACGATAAGACAAATAAAGGTAGGTTAGAGGAAAAAATTCATCAATTCGTATATCTAAACAGAAACACCATACACTCGGCAACTAACATGACTCCAGTTGAGCTGGTATTTGATAGGAAACCAAGGCTCAAATGGAGTGCATTACTACCTAAGAAAAAAACTATTATTGACTCAGCAACAAATAAGGATAATGTAAGAAAATTTAAGGAATGAGATAAGATTTTTTTTAGGAATTTTTCGACCAGTAAATTTGAGCCTGGTACTATTAAAGAAATTTTAGGAAAAACCGTTTATGTGGTGCTGAGCGACAATAATAAGGGATTCAAAAGGTATGCAAACCATATTATTCCGTGGGTAAAAAATAGATATGAACGGACGTTATCAGTATTCCCTGATGAAGCAAATCGTGCAGTGGGGAAAAATGGGTAGTTAAATTTAAAATCGGTGTTAAATCAGAAGATAAAGCAACACCGTAACATCCATGCTTTATCAGAAGATAAAGCATGGATGTTACGGTGCTAAATAGCAGCAATCTTTGATTTTTCACCACATCAGTTTGCTTTTCGTCCATAGAATAATGCATGTAAATGTGTCATCTTCCGTGCATACATATGATAGTTGCGTAGGTGCATTATCCAAAAATAAAATTGCTCTCACATCTTGTGATGCTAAATTAAACTTATTGATTTGATACTTATCAAATGTAATATAAAAATATTATTGCAATACTTAAGCATACTCAATCGACTCGCGCAAGCGATTTAATAAATTTTTTAAAAATCTAATTTATATTAATTTTAAAGTTTTATGTCAAATAAATTAGATTTTCATCGATTACATGACGTATTTGTCATAAAACGGATAATTCAATTGATTTGTAATGTTGAATCAATTTTTTAAAATGTAACTTATATTAATTTCAAAGTTTTGTGTCATATAAAGTGTATATGAATTAGATTTTCGGTGATTACATGACGTATTTGTAAAAAGGTTAATTCAATTGATTTATACTATTAACGCAATTTTTTTTTTTTTAAGTCTAATTTGATTATAATTTTTATAATTTTATATTTTTAGTGATGTAATAAATTAATTTTTTGTACATTTCAGGTAAAAACTAACCCAATTTATTACAGCATACTTATTACAGCATAGCTTTTATTATATTATTATGTTATTATATTATGGATTAATTATTTGTAATTTTCAGGTGAAAATTAATTTAATTTATTACAGTCTATGGTTTTGAGAAATTAGCCCATTGATAAATTTTGTTCTTAGGGATTTTTTTGCAGATTACAGTTGAATGGTAGCACACTGGAGATGCTGATACAGAAAATAGAATGCAGAGTAGTTCAATAAAATTGTGATTGTCTTATGCTAACAGTAGTTTGAATATTTACTACCGGGAAACCGGTTCAATTCAATGATTACTGGCATATCTTTTCTTTCCCTACACCATAAAAATATAATAGAATTGTGCCGGAAACCGGAACACTTGACAAGCGCTTGTCAAGTGTTTCGGTTTCCGGCACAATTCTGACTCCTGAAAGCAAATGTCAAAACTCGCTATTTATAACACACATAATAAATTTGAAAGCGACATAAATTCGAATATGGTCCCGATATATTTTCTCAGTGGAAGTACTTAATGATTCTCCACAGATCCGTTTATTTCAAACCCAAATAAAAGTGGATTGAAAAAAAAACGAAATCGGAAATCCGTTAAATCGATGTTAAAGAGTAATAATTTTTAAAAATAAACTTTTGATTCCTATTGTATACGCTAGTTCAGAGAAGAAAAACGAACAAGTTGCCGCTAATGAAATGCTGACTCGTTCATTAAAAATAGCATGCCCGAAATAAGGAAGAAAAATTTATGCATTTGGAAAATATGATTGAAAAGGTAAATTAATTAAAAAGTTACGATCGTATTACTGCAGAAATTAAAAGCTCTTGATATAGAAACTATACTGTTTTCTCAACGATAGCATAAGTAAATGGGTACACCACTTTTAGGGAAGGAAAATTGTTTGCTAATTAGTGGATTTCAAATAAATTAGCCATTCCATATTAATTAAATTGGTTGTCTAAAAACCTTATAAACAATACTAAATACTCACTCTGGTTTCTAACATTTTATCATCATCTTATCATCGATTTAAAAGATTCATTATAAAATGGTTGATCATAGACTCCACCGATCAGACCTGAAAAAAATAAATAATATATTACATAGATTATTTAACAATTTGAAATATTAAATATTATATTAACTAATTCAATTCATTTACGCGAGTTAGAGTGTTTTATTTAAAATTAGATTCTCTTAACATTTTAATTTCATGATTTTTATTATTTAGCAAAGTATATCGATAATGCACTATTTTTTATGGAATGCAATTAAAAATATTTTAGCTAATTTAAAGTGAAAATCGTTTATTTATAGAAATCCATTATAATATATATTACCAAGCACTTACAAATAAAAATATTATTTAGAAAATTTAAAAATATAAAAACTAGAAGCTACTGTTAAGAACAGATGAATGAATTTAATTAAATTTAACTAAAATTAAGTATTGAATTTAACATTGAATTTTTTTTATAAATTATAAAAGAACTAGGTCAAAGTAAAAACCTTCAAATTTAACAAAGAAAAGTAAAATTCCATCCATTAAAAGTTTCCCTACATTTAAAACGCAATATTGCCTGTAATTCTGTACAATTTGAATTTTTATTTTTTTAAATATTTAATAAAAGCCGAATAATAAAATATTCACAAAAAGAAAAGGGAAACTTAATAATAAAATTGTAAAGACGGAAAATCAAAATTTTAATTTATTCATTATTCATATATAAAAAGAAAACAAATTTATTATTAAAGTAATCAAGATGTAAAGAGCGCGTATATCAACATCATTCTGATTATGATGAATCAATCTTTTTTTTTTAACTAATGTTCTCCTTTAAAAATTGTATTGATGTATTTTTAAATTAAATTTTAAACACAAACCACAATGTTATATTAAACAAACTTAAAGCATTTTAATTTCTTGTGCTGTGTGGTTTTATTAAAAAAAAAAAAAAAATTAAAAACCATTACAAACTTTATAAAACTTTTTTCATTTTTTTTTTATTTAAACTTTTGTGTTAAATCAGATTTTTATTTTGTATTTATATCTATTTTTGTAAAATTTTTAAGTCGTAATACAAATGTTGAAAAAGCTTTTTGCACATTTTTATATAATATGTATATATATTTTTTCCGGATAATATAGAAGTTAAACATTAAATTTTTACTTTTTTGAAAAGCCTTACGACTATATGCATTTAGGAAAATATAGAGTTCTGAGCTTATTTAACATTTTTTTTTTTTAAAATGTTTATTCTTTTTTATGTTTTACTTAATGTTTTGGGGTGTAAATTCACGGTTATAGGATTACTTTATACTATATATATATATATATATATATATATATATATATATATATATATATATATATATATATATATATATATATATATATATATATATATATATATATATATATATATATACTTGTGCACGTTGCGTTGTTCCAGTTTAGTTGTGTTTATTGTCATCGAACACAATTAAGTGATGAAACATCCTTTTTACATCCCACTACTATTAAGAATAAAATCAGTCTCTCAGGATACGAGCAGTAGAGCTTTCACCATAATGCTAATGACACGGTATATCGTCTTTTCCCACTTATAGTTATTAAATTCAAAATGAATAATTTTTTATGAGTTGAGATAGTTTTTATGCGCTTTTAGCACTTCCTTGAGAAATAACTTAAAAAAGTCCGATAGTCCATATTGTAAACGTTCTAACAATTGTTAGAATTAGATTCTGTACCTCTTTTTAAATGGAGGACGAAGGCTAATTACCTTCTAATTACCCGGCCATTACACGGATCCGGATGTTTTTTCTATTACGCGGAATCGGATAATTTTTTTTTCTAATTTTATTAAAATTTTAACCAATTGTCCTATAATTTAACCAAAGTTTTTTCAGTTCTATTTTTTAAACCACAAAAATAAACAAGTGATTTAACATTAATGGTAAAAAATTATATAACTCATTCAAAAAAATTAAATATACTTTTAAAATTAATCGTTTGATACTTTGAGGTAATGACAAATATAACAGCGCTATTATAACCCAATTTTGGAATTATTGGCATTTTCACGTGATTTTCCCTTGTTCCTGATCTCATATTTTAATTGATCAACAAACTTGTCTATTTTCTTTGCTTTTTTAAATTTTTTTCGAGTTCGAATATTTTTTTAAAGAAATTTTATAAAGAAAAGTCGAATAAATCGATAGTTCCCCAGTTTCTTACAGTCATTTAATAACGAAGTAACTAGCCAGGGACGCGCCTGATTAATTATTAAATTAGGCCGAGTATTCGGTACTATTGTATTATTATATTATTATATTATCATATAGAAATATAATAATATAATAATATAATAATATAATAATATAATAATATAATAATATAATAATATAATAATATAATAATATAATAATATAATAATATAATAATATAATAATATAATAATATAATAATATAATAATATAATAATATAATAATATAATAATATAATAATATAATAATATAATAATATAATAATATAATAATATAATGATATAATAATATAATAATATAATAATATAATAATATAATGATATAATAATATAATAATATAATAATATAATAATATAATAATATAATAATATAATAATATAATAATATAATAATATAATAATATAATAATATAATAATATAATAATATAATAATATAATAATATAATAATATAATAATATAATAATATAATAATATAATAATATAATAATATAATAATATAATAATATAATAATATAATAATATAATAATATAATAATATAATAATATAATAATATAATAATATAATAATATAATAATATAATAATATAATAATATAATAATATAATAATATAATAATATAATAATATAATAATATAATAATATAATAATATAATAATATAATAATATAATAATATAATAATATAATAATATAATAATATAATAATATAATAATATAATAATATAATAATATAATAATATAATAATATAATAATATAATAATATAATAATATAATAATATAATAATATAATAATATAATAATATAATAATATAATAATATAATAATATAATAATATAATAATATAATAATATAATAATATAATAATATAATAATATAATAATATAATAATATAATAATATAATAATATAATAATATAATAATATAATAATATAATAATATAATAATATAATAATATAATAATATAATAATATAATAATATAATAATATAATAATATAATAATATAATAATATAATAATATAATAATATAATAATATAATAATATAATAATATAATAATATAATAATATAATAATATAATAATATAATAATATAATAATATAATAATATAATAATATAATAATATAATAATATAATAATATAATAATATAATAATATAATAATATAATAATATAATAATATAATAATATAATAATATAATAATATAATAATATAATAATATAATAATATAATAATATAATAATATAATAATATAATAATATAATAATATAATAATATAATAATATAATAATATAATAATATAATAATATAATAATATAATAATATAATAATATAATAATATAATAATATAATAATATAATAATATAATAATATAATAATATAATAATATAATAATATAATAATATAATAATATAATAATATAATAATATAATAATATAATAATATAATAATATAATAATATAATAATATAATAATATAATAATATAATAATATAATAATATAATAATATAATAATATAATAATATAATAATATAATAATATAATAATATAATAATATAATAATATAATAATATAATAATATAATAATATAATAATATAATAATATAATAATATAATAATATAATAATATAATAATATAATAATATAATAATATAATAATATAATAATATAATAATATAATAATATAATAATATAATAATATAATAATATAATAATATAATAATATAATAATATAATAATATAATAATATAATAATATAATAATATAATAATATAATAATATAATAATATAATAATATAATAATATAATAATATAATAATATAATAATATAATAATATAATAATATAATAATATAATAATATAATAATATAATAATATAATAATATAATAATATAATAATATAATAATATAATAATATAATAATATAATAATATAATAATATAATAATATAATAATATAATAATATAATAATATAATAATATAATAATATAATAATATAATAATATAATAATATAATAATATAATAATATAATAATATAATAATATAATAATATAATAATATAATAATATAATAATATAATAATATAATAATATAATAATATAATAATATAATAATATAATAATATAATAATATAATAATATAATAATATAATAATATAATAATATAATAATATAATAATATAATAATATAATAATATAATAATATAATAATATAATAATATAATAATATAATAATATAATAATATAATAATATAATAATATAATAATATAATAATATAATAATATAATAATATAATAATATAATAATATAATAATATAATAATATAATAATATAATAATATAATAATATAATAATATAATAATATAATAATATAATAATATAATAATATAATAATATAATAATATAATAATATAATAATATAATAATATAATAATATAATAATATAATAATATAATAATATAATAATATAATAATATAATATAAAATGCACACCAAATTCTAAAGATTTTAAAAGTATATAAATTGCAGATTCAAAAAAAATTATACAACTGTTGAACTGTCAAAATACGTCATTTAATTACACGAAAATCTAAGTTTTATACATTTTAATCTAAACAAAACTTTAAAATGTATATAAATTAGATTAAAAAGATGTAAACACTGAAATCAATAGAAACGACCGTTAAAATGGCAAAATACGTCCTTCCTATAAAATCATTTGAAATTCGGATTAAATTATTAAATGTGGAAAGTGCATTCAATTTGGATGTCATTATATTGGGCACTTTTTTAATTGAAAAATGATGGAAAAAACAGGAAAATCGGAGTTATCGGTAGGACAAATTAAACAGATTGAAAAAAAAAACTGAATTTCGTGGATTTCAGAATATCATTACATAGAATCGGAATATGCAATAAAAATTGGGGTTCCCTTAAAAGATTTTAAAGTTACTTCCAACCGTTACCAAGGAAGTGGTATAGGATGACTAATTTGGGCACTAATGCTTTTCTCATGGTATGATACAATTTTGGTTATAAACGTATTTTGAGAAGAGATTTTGGAAATGTTTTAAAGTTTCAGGTTGGATTTAACTTTATAGTTTTAAATTATACATTTTCCAGATTTTTAAAATTGTGAGTTAAAACATACATTTTTCAGTTTTAAAGGGCAAACAATTATTTATTTCCTGGATGTTGTAAATTTTCGATTTATTGCATAAATTCTACTGTTTTGATTTGATAACTCGGTTTATATTGATGTAACTGGAGCAGAATTTGATTGTAACGGGTTTGAAATACCTGATATAGATGTACTGCATTCGATTGATGCTCTTGAATCATCAGGTTTTTTATATAAGAAGTTTGATCTGTTATCAGATTACAATTTTTTCTTTTGTTTGATATTGATTCATCAATATAGCCTTCCATTACACTAGATGATCGCCATCCACCGTGGTGTTTAAGGATTAATAAATCGGCAATATTGTGCGACAATAATGCTTCAGATGTATACCAACAACTAAGGCTATACGGCCATAGTTTTCGGTGTGCATCTGAATCATCTGATGTACATCTGACTGTTGAAATCATCAAGTTTCAAAAAATTGGCAATTTGTTTAGGAGAACTTAAAAATTGATTGCTTCCAATTGGTGGAGATGTGCATTTCCCTTTTAGTAATTGACGAAGAATCGATTATGACCAACAAGTGATGAACGAATTTTGATGTACTTTCTGATATGCTAAATGTGCATATATTCATAAATGCTGAATATGCGCACCACATTTCTTTTTGTTTCTTGAATTTTTATAATGTAAACATCTTCTTTTTCACACACATTATTAACATAAGCCAATTTGGGCAATTCATTCGCTCAAGTTGCACTATATACACCAAAAATCATTATCACCTACGAAAATAATGCTGGAAAATTGATACATTTGTTTGTAAGTAATCTGTTACCTTTATAGTTAAGAAGTTCGTGTCGTCTGCATTAAATAAAAATTTTCGTATGTCTTCCAGTTGGAAAATGTTTAAATTTTTAACGAGGGTTAATAGACATCAGAATTAATGACGATTAAAATTAATGACGAAGCAGAGTTAATTAACTCTGCTTCGTCATTAATTTTAGTTAAATAATCCTGATAGTCCATTTCTATGTTAGATGCAGCCATTTTCATTCACAATTCTGAAAAACTTATTCATTTACAATAGTGACAATTGAACAATAAATGCAAAGGTCACTTAGAAATGCAAAGATCACTTAGATAAAAGTTGCGGTTGTATTTAGAGCTAAAATTTTTTATTTGTTGATAACGTGATAATGATATAGAAAGTATCCGAGTTGTGTTACTAATGGGTAACAATGTCCTCGGTTGGTGAAAAGTCCTCGAGCTAGATTATAGAAGTAAACTTAAAATGATATTTCCATTATGAAACTCGTACGTCAGGAAAAAAATGTTCATGCTCAGTTTTAAGCATACTTCCCAAACTTACACATTTACAGACAGATATTTATGCTGTATTTTAAAATTAGCGTTATTAAAAATAATTATTATTAATAAATATTTGCACAGTTCTCATACTTTTTCTATTTATATAATATTTCAAGAGTAATTAATCTTAAGAAAATTAGAATCATCAATCAAAAAGCCAAATAAAAAACTCTACCAAAAAATAATCATAATAATAATTAAGATATTAAAAATTATTAGAAAAAAATATGTATCAAAATTTATTATAAGAATTTTCCTCGTTTTCATTTTATTTTAGAATTTCGTTTGATGAGGGTCACAGGCAAATGAAAATAATTTATCCAAATACATTAAGTTTTTAATTATTTTAATATATAAACATTTTATATACAAATTTTCGGTTTATAATTTATTTATTTATAAAATTATTATTTTTTAATTAAAAAAAATTGACAGTTGACATTTAACAAAACATTACGTATTTGTGTATATGCTTATCGTACGTATAATGCACAGTGACCTATATATTACAATAAAATAAAATATGTTACGTTTACATGCTCGAAAAAGCAATTTATGTAATACAAATACTTTAGTTCGATAAAAAAAATGTTTTAAAAACCAGATGCCTCTTTCAATAAAAACGCGTGGAGGGTATTCGAAAAAAAATTGTTTCTATTTGATTGCATTTCTGTATGAATTTTAATTATCTAAATTAAATAAAATGAAAAATACTTTACTGATAACTAACTTTTAAAAAAAAAATATATATATATATATATATATTTATATATATATATATTTTGTAATATTTTTAATTTATTTTTTCATATTTACGAGTATACATTTTATATTCCTTTTTCAAAATATTTATAAAATTTATAATTTTTCAACTTTTTTTTTTTTTTTTTTTTTTTTTTGGCATAAGATATATGAATTTTTTATTTATTTTATTTGGGTAGAACTTATATCATGAATAAATTAAGTAAATGTTCTTCACTACCTAAATATAAATTTGCACATATGCAATTTGCATCCTACACGCTTGGTCAATTTTATTATTATAATTGTTTATTGTTTAAGTTATATTTTTGTAACGGACAGTGTCCTTAAGCAACTATTTAAATTATCTTAGAAAACCACTTAAAATAAATATAGTCGCGAATAAAATATTTAATTTAAAATCAAAAACAAGTTTTCAAAATTTTTAAAAGATTTATTACAGCCATTTAGTGCAAATGGTCATCTGATATCATGTTAAAATATTTATAATAAACTAAACAAACATATGTATTTGAGTCGGCGGAAAATATCAACTTAAGATTAAAAATTTGCTAAAATTAAGCACAATGAACATCTATATCTAACTTAATTTTGATTAAGCAGGCAAGAAAATGGCCTCCAACTTTATACATCAAGTCTTACAATATAAGATAAAACGCCATTAAACCTTAACAATCAAAAAGATTTTTTTTGTTCTTTGCAACATCGTTTGTGCACATCGTTTTTCAGATGAAAAAGAAAAAACCAATTTAATTATAATTAAATTATAATATAAATTGTGCAGTGATATAAAATTAATTAGTTGAGCATTTTATGTTTGCAAATGTTACAGTTTTTTTTAATTGAAATCACGATGTTTATACATTTTATTCAAAACTACTGTATGATCTGATTGAATTTTTCATTTTATAGTATAGTGCGCTTTAAAAATTTACATAATCGTGATACTGCATTGCATCAATGAAATGAGTTGCACGATTTTAATGTAAATTTCTAGTATAAATTATATAAAAATGTATATATATATATATATATATATATATATATATATATATATATATATATATATATATATATATATATATATATATCGTGAAATATTTTATGAACATTACAAACTTATGTGACGTCTATTCAAAACATGTACATACTATAAATTGTATACTGCACACAAATTTATTTATTTAAAAATCAAAATTGTTTGGTAAGAAAGCGTATCAAACGGTCCAAATTATGCTATGTCCAAATTATGCTATTTTCAATTAAATTTTCAAAGTTATTGACTGTAAGAATTATGTTTTAATTTAATAAATAACTTATGATATTTTTGAAGTATTAACCTCTATTCCTTCTATATCAATATATATTTATCTGAAAAATTTAAATCTCAAATATTAGCAGATGCATATACAGATTAAATTGGTTGTTTTATAAAATTTGTTGTGAAATACCACTCGATTTTATCGCCATTTAATTATAAAATGAACATAATATATTTTCTTTCATTCTAACCAATTGAGATTTGAAGTATGTACCTCAAAATGTACACGACTTTCAAAATTGCGCAAATTGTAAGTGGTGGTTTACAATTCTAATTCTAACGATAAATCTAATTACATTCCTAATATTTAATATTCTTAAGAATCTTAAGTTCCTTTCAACTGGAAACTTGCGTTGAAGATAAATCTAAAGTAAGTTTCACGAGTTTGCTGATTTTTAATTAAACGAACAACTAAATTTTGAGATATTGGATCTAAGTAAACGGCGCCATTAATAGATTAATAAATTATCTAAATAAACCATTCAAGTGTGTTCAAAATTGGAAAGTCTGCGCAAGATGTATTAATATTTCCATCTGATTTCTTAAGTTAAGTGATAGGTAAAATTTTAGGTGCACTTAATTTTATTGCAAGTGACAACACTGTCTTATTATTTTGTAGGCCAAATGCGTCATTTATCGATAGCTGAAGTGTTTAAAATCGAGCTTCTAATTAACAATTGATTAGGATCTAACATATTGTGACCACTATCCGAAGTTATTTTCTTTTAGTTTTTAAAATATGAAATTTAAAAGGCCAATTTGATTCGGTCCTTTTATTCCGCAATATTGTTCGCAACAGCATGTTACACTTATAATGGTTTTAAAAGTTGGTTAACAATCTTCTCAACAGGATATACCGTATTACATTTTAGCTTGATTGTTATTTGGGTATTTATGATTCCAGAAATTTTAAAAAGCTTAAACTTAATTTTTTCATTTAGAAATAGGCAATGTTTGAAATTAATCATCGGAACCATTTTAAGTGGTAGATTTAGCAATATAAGTTGAAGCTAAATAATCAGCAAAACCAGTACAACTGCCTTTAAATTCGAGAACATCCACGGATCTCTTGAATTACTCAACATTTTATTAACACTAACTCTAACAGTTTTATTTTCTAAGCGGGAAGCAAACGGCTTATTTACTATATCTCTAAAACCAATGCTGGACAGAATAGACAATAATAGTTTATGATCAACCATGCATGAAAGGTCTTAGTAGTATTAACAAACAAACGCACACACATTACCCTATAGATCAGTCCATTATTCATAGTATCCAAAAACTCTAAGAAATCATATCTTGTCGAAAACCATGTTAATGACGACTAAGTAAATTAAACTTATTTCAAAAATCAGTAACTCTATTTTAACTACTTTTCTAGAACCTTCAGAATATCTGGCTGGAGTGGTCTATAGTTTCCTTTGATATTTCAATCGCATTTTTTTAAAATAGAAATAATAATCGCCGATTTAAGCCTAGCAACTACAAGTCGGGTGATAGGACAAATTAAATATGCGAGCTATGACCGGACTGACGAACTTAGAAATAGCTTTCAGAATATAGCTTCTAAATTTTTAATGGTGTGTCTTATCCTTTTTTTGGGGAGAACTGAATTATCTGTCTTTCTTTCTTACTCTTTCCTACTAGGCTCCTATGACTATACATTAATAAACGTTGTTGGTTTTCAATTAGTAATAGCCAGTCATGGATAAACTTGGTTTACAGTGCTTTCAACCAAAATTAACAAGCCGACCTCCTCAAAATTTCCTCATGTATCTGTGTTTGTACTAAAATTCAACCTATATAACTTACACATTCATCACTAAACCTTACTTACGCAATAACTCATCTCAATAGTCAAACATTTTATAAACGTTACTGTCTCCTTGAAACACGATATAAGTCAAAGGATACTATTGATTACATATAGCAATTAAATTAATAGGCCTATTAATAATTAGGCTAACCAAAAAATAGAATACACAAATTCATAAGTTATCAAATATATTTTTCAGCCTTCCGGGTGGAGTTCTAACTAGAGTTTTCTTGGTAAAATAGACTTCCTCCTTTATTTCATGTGCGATCACCCACTTTGGTATTGTAATTGCCTATTTTTTATGACAGAATTTGTTTGGTGACAATTTTGTTTTCCCATTGAAACATTATAGATGGGTTCCAACTAGTGAAATATATATATTCATTGGAACATTGGAACTACCATCAAGGTTTTCACCAGCAATTATCAATAGCACTTCATCAATAGCATCTTCAGCACTTTTAAAATAAAAAAATATTCCAGCATAGTTTGTTCTGTTGGCTTCTTAGTCCACGGTAAAATTCATTTTAGCATAGAAGAGCATTATCAATTTTTAACCTTCAATTAAATACTGTATATATATTTAACAATTTTAGAATTATTATATTATTATATTATTATATTATTATATTGTTATATTATTATATTATTATATTATTATATTATTATATTATTATATTATTATATTATTATATTATTATATTATTATACTATTATATTATTATTATATTATTATATTATTATATTATTATATTATTATATTATTATATTATTATATTATTATATTATTATATTATTATATTATTATATTATTATATTATTATATTATTATATTATTATATTATTATATTATTATATTATTATATTATTATATTATTATATTATTATATTATTATATTATTATATTATTATATTATTATATTATTATATTATTATATTATTATATTATTATATTATTATATTATTATATTATTATATTATTATATTATTATATTATTATATTATTATATTATTATATTATTATATTATTATATTATTATATTATTATATTATTATATTATTATATTATTATATTATTATATTATTATATTATTATATTATTATATTATTATATTATTATATTATTATATTATTATATTATTATATTATTATATTATTATATTATTATATTATTATATTATTATATTATTATATTATTATATTATTATATTATTATATTATTATATTATTATATTATTATATTATTATATTATTATATTATTATATTATTATATTATTATATTATTATATTATTATATTATTATATTATTATATTATTATATTATTATATTATTATATTATTATATTATTATATTATTATATTATTATATTATTATATTATTATATTATTATATTATTATATTATTATATTATTATATTATTATATTATTATATTATTATATTATTATATTATTATATTATTATATTATTATATTATTATATTATTATATTATTATATTATTATATTATTATATTATTATATTATTATATTATTATATTATTATATTATTATATTATTATATTATTATATTATTATATTATTATATTATTATATTATTATATTATTATATTATTATATTATTATATTATTATATTATTATATTATTATATTATTATATTATTATATTATTATATTATTATATTATTATATTATTATATTATTATATTATTATATTATTATATTATTATATTATTATATTATTATATTATTATATTATTATATTATTATATTATTATATTATTATATTATTATATTATTATATTATTATATTATTATATTATTATATTATTATATTATTATATTATTATATTATTATATTATTATATTATTATATTATTATATTATTATATTATTATATTATTATATTATTATATTATTATATTATTATATTATTATATTATTATATTATTATATTATTATATTATTATATTATTATATTATTATATTATTATATTATTATATTATTATATTATTATATTATTATATTATTATATTATTATATTATTATATTATTATATTATTATATTATTATATTATTATATTATTATATTATTATATTATTATATTATTATATTATTATATTATTATATTATTATATTATTATATTATTATATTATTATATTATTATATTATTATATTATTATATTATTATATTATTATATTATTATATTATTATATTATTATATTATTATATTATTATATTATTATATTATTATATTATTATATTATTATATTATTATATTATTATATTATTATATTATTATATTATTATATTATTATATTATTATATTATTATATTATTATATTATTATATTATTATATTATTATATTATTATATTATTATATTATTATATTATTATATTATTATATTATTATATTATTATATTATTATATTATTATATTATTATATTATTATATTATTATATTATTATATTATTATATTATTATATTATTATATTATTATATTATTATATTATTATATTATTATATTATTATATTATTATATTATTATATTATTATATTATTATATTATTATATTATTATATTATTATATTATTATATTATTATATTATTATATTATTATATTATTATATTATTATATTATTATATTATTATATTATTATATTATTATATTATTATATTATTATATTATTATATTATTATATTATTATATTATTATATTATTATATTATTATATTATTATATTATTATATTATTATATTATTATATTATTATATTATTATATTATTATATTATTATATTATTATATTATTATATTATTATATTATTATATTATTATATTATTATATTATTATATTATTATATTATTATATTATTATATTATTATATTATTATATTATTATATTATTATATTATTATATTATTATATTATTATATTATTATATTATTATATTATTATATTATTATATTATTATATTATTATATTATTATATTATTATATTATTATATTATTATATTATTATATTATTATATTATTATATTATTATATTATTATATTATTATATTATTATATTATTATATTATTATATTATTATATTATTATATTATTATATTATTATATTATTATATTATTATATTATTATATTATTATATTATTATATTATTATATTATTATATTATTATATTATTATATTATTATATTATTATATTATTATATTATTATATTATTATATTATTATATTATTATATTATTATATTATTATATTATTATATTATTATATTATTATATTATTATATTATTATATTATTATATTATTATATTATTATATTATTATATTATTATATTATTATATTATTATATTATTATATTATTATATTATTATATTATTATATTATTATATTATTATATTATTATATTATTATATTATTATATTATTATATTATTATATTATTATATTATTATATTATTATATTATTATATTATTATATTATTATATTATTATATTATTATATTATTATATTATTATATTATTATATTATTATATTATTATATTATTATATTATTATATTATTATATTATTATATTATTATATTATTATATTATTATATTATTATATTATTATATTATTATATTATTATATTATTATATTATTATATTATTATATTATTATATTATTATATTATTATATTATTATATTATTATATTATTATATTATTATATTATTATATTATTATATTATTATATTATTATATTATTATATTATTATATTATTATATTATTATATTATTATATTATTATATTATTATATTATTATATTATTATATTATTATATTATTATATTATTATATTATTATATTATTATATTATTATATTATTATATTATTATATTATTATATTATTATATTATTATATTATTATATTATTATATTATTATATTATTATATTATTATATTATTATATTATTATATTATTATATTATTATATTATTATATTATTATATTATTATATTATTATATTATTATATTATTATATTATTATATTATTATTAAATTGGTAATAGCACCCTGGTCCATTAGATAGAGTAATGGTATTGTGTTTGAGGTAGAAATATTATGTTAATGTTATTCGAAGCTTTATTTACTGGCAGTATTGGCTTAAACTCTTCTGGACAGTGTTATGTTTTTTTGCAAAGTTCTAAAGTTACTGGTTGCATGCTTTTTTCAAGCACATAGTTTATACATAGTTTATGCTACATTTTCTACATAGTTTATCTTAATACGTATATGTTTATTTGTTGCGCTGCTCAATTTCATTCGAAACTAATTGAGTACAATTAATTGCCATGATGAATTTACGATGTTGCCAGATAATACCTATCTATCCCAAAAAAAAAATGTTAAGACTGCCAATTAGTTTACAATTTCCTATCAAGACTAATTTTAATATCTTAATCTGTTATATACAACATAAAATAATTCATCATATAAAAAAAATGGTTTACATAATGTACATGATATATACATTACACACACGTTACGTATAAAAAACATAATTTTGTTCATTACTAATATCCCGTGCGGGAATTTAAAATATGAAATTTTTTGTTTGTATAATGAACACTAATGAGATAAATAATCACGATACTTAAAAGCCCTAATAACATTATACATGTAAATAGGAGTGAATGTTGTTGTTAAAATTAGGCAAAGTTTGTGGAAGGTTAATGTATAGGACGAGTACTATAAAACAGAATTTTATTATAAAATTTTTTAGAACACCACAAATAATTAAATTAATGAAATTTTGGAAATTTTTTAATAAAATAAAATTTTTTGAAATAAAAAGCAAACCAAATATCAGTAACCATTTTTACCCGAGGTGAATGTAAATAAATATAAAAACGATAACTATACCCCATCACCTCAGCCACCAACATTTATATTTTTCAGCAAAAAATCCTAAGTAAAACAAATTTATTATATGACAATTTAGATAAAACAAAAAAAAACTATATAATTGAAATAAATTATTATTTAGTGAAAATCAGTGACGTCGTTTCTGGATTATCTTACGTCATGGTAAAGTAAAACATAAATTTTATTTTTTCTGTGCGGCTATGTCGTTTACTGCTGCTGCTGCTTTATATAAACGAAGACGTCATAATCTTATATAAAATATAATTTTATTTTTCATCTTAAGCAAAACACAAGAAATATGATAAAAACGGAAACGAAAGGATGAAAAACACTATCCATCTAATTTTAAGCTAGGAATAAATATATTCCATTCGTCTGTCTCCACTTGATGCTAGCTAGCATTTTATTTATATTTTAATTTTAAAGTTATAATAATTTATATAATTTATCATTGTCATTATTTTTGCTCAATTTTAATACTATGTGGAAAGAAATGTACAATTTTATTTCAATTTCACAACCCTTTACTATATATGTATATTGTTTACAAAAAGGGTGCGGATTAAGTAAATATATATAATGTCTATAATACATAGATTTAAAAGCAAAATTGATTTCACTCAAACTTGTGAACAAAAACCATGCTTTGAATTTTATTTTAAATACAAATAATTATTCACCCTGTGTAGATAATATAATATCTGCAACATACATACTATATATGTATATGTAGATTTTATGTAAATGATATAAAAATTGTGTTCGAGATGAGTTTATCTTTTGGTTATTAGAATTGTAATAAATTTACATAGCATAAAAAAACACAATTTTTTTAGTGTTAATATTTTAATTTTTAAGAAAAGAAGTACTTTCCTAACTCACCCAAATATCAAAAAAATAACAAAAACAACACAACATAATAGTATTTATAATTTTTGGGGTTTACTATAATTTGGGATGGTTAAGAATTTAATTTATTTAAATTTTATTACCATTTTAGTTTGGATGTTTTTTTTAAATATTTCATTTGTGGTTGTGTCGGGTTTGAGTAAGAAATTATACAACATTTTTGTGTAAAGATGAGGAAATTTTTTATTAAATAAAATTTATTTGTCACTCATTTTAAAATAATCTCGGGTTTATATGATCTGGTCTATAATGTTCGACTATTTCAGAAATGTCAAAATAGTCATTTGAGTTTAGACTTTTGAAATTTATTTGTATAAATTGTTGAACAACTTGACATTTTCTGGTTTTCGATTTGTTGTTTACAATTGTAATTATATTCGATATGCTGATTTTTTACTGAGAAATGAAAAGAGCATACAAGTGCATACAAGTTAGTGCTAAGTGAAAACAATTGGACAGGAGTGTTTTGCTTTGTATATTAGAGTCCAAAGTGACACTTTCCCAAAAGACAGAAGTCCAATATTTCTTTTAGTCTAATATGATTTAGAATAAACTTTATTAATTTCTGGAGTTACATTTATATCCTTTCTAAGTTAAAGCTTTCTAACTTTCTGAGGGCTCTAATTTCTTTGATAAAATCTATTACTTTTTATTTTACTGGCAGATGCTCTTTATAACTAACTGTAATTTTCCAGTGAATTTTCTCTGGACTCTGCTCTTAAATGTCATCAATCATATTTCATACTCATCCGTCCGGGTCTAGTTCACACTCCCACAATCCCATACTTGAGAACCGGTCTGGACAACACCTTGCACAACTTCAGCTTATCGGCCTTTGCAAAATATTTTAATTCAAAAATATCTGAACCGGATGAAATTGTAGAAGATGTTGATCAAACCCGTTATCGTGTAGGTGTTGTCATGTATGGGTGCAACCACATTTGGAAGGTATACGAGATAACATAATTTTCAAAAATTATTTCAATTGTTGATAAAACATTTTTTTGTGGCTATATGAAAAAACATTAGACAAACCCAAAAATCGTCAATCAGTTGCAATCTTACAAGTTCTAATGATGCAAAACATTCGGGAAAACCAATTCTATGACATAAGTGTGACAAATTGGCGATGAAGAAGACAAAAGTGGTTGTCAGCTAACAAGATGATTACCTTAAAAAGGGAAATTCGGATATAGCTAGTATAGCTCGTTTATTTCTTGAAAAATTAACTGGAAATTCTGTTAGAAACTTGGTACCAGCCCATTGCCTAAATAATTAGGGAGCAGTGTAGTCGAAGAACTTTGTGAAATGCTATTTCAAGGGATATGGTACCAGAATTCTATTTTGATTACGGAACATAATAAATTGTTCATAAAAAATTCCAGACTCCTGATTGGTATACAGCTAAATTCCACCCAACAATTTAATCCATATTGAAGGTGTGACACAAAATTTAAAGATCTGGGAAAGTTACTATTTTATAAAACCGACGTGCCTTTTAAAATTATGATTAACGGTATCAAATGTGTTTGAGAAGTCAATGAAAAAATGCTACTTTAATATTACTATTTAAATAATGATGTAACGATGTTAAAAAAAAAGCTTTCTCAGTGAATGTTTTTAATAAACCCAAACTGCCAGATAATTAGTTATCAAGTTATTAATAAATTGGAAGTGTCATCAATACCAGACGAGTTTATTTTTCGGTAAAGTTTCTTTAGCGTGGAGAATAAAAACTTTAATTTTGGAATAAATATTTTCTTTATAAGTTAATTCCCTGGATTTTTAGTCAATCTTTTAGATGAACCCTTCGTGTAATGTATTAAATTTAATAAAGCGTCGGTCATCTAAGGCTTTAATTTAATATTATTGCGTGTAATTTTAAGCGTTGATTCAAATTTGTTTATAAAATGAAATTATATCAATAAACTTGGAGTATAGGGAATATTCTGATTAAACACACAAAAAAAACTCGAATTGTCCGATAACAAAATTTCCGATAAAGCAGCATAATCCATAATGGATTTGTGAGATTAAACTACCGATTTTTTTATGACATTTAATCAATTCAAGAGTAACAACAAATGTAAGTTATGATGTACAATGAAGTGTAAGAGACAAAGCCCTGTTGTTTACGATTGAATCTAAACAAAAATCTTTCAACTAAATTTATTGCTTTTAACTAAAGAATTTGATGACTAATAGAAAACACAAAGACAGCCACACCATTGTGAATATATTATTTAAATTATTTATTTGTGAATATAATAGAAAAAATCCAATTTATGCATATAATTAAAAAGTACTAGAAATACTAAAAATATCATTACATCAAATAAAATTATGTACTATAAAAACAAAAATAAAAATATCAACCTTATATAGGAATGAATTTGTTAACTATAAAATTGAATTTTGCATGAACTAAAAGCGCCACAATTGTTTATAAAATAATAGCAAGAAAAATAAATAATAAAAGCTAATATAATGCATAAAATAGTTTGTGACCACAATAAAAAAAGTCTAATTTATGTAAATGGCTAAAATATAAAAAATACTAACAATATACTATAAACATAATTTTAGTCCTCATTATATTGAAATATACTAATTTCAATAAAATTACTATACAAAATTTCAACCCTATAGTCCAGAAAAATCAATTAGTGTAAAATTGTCGTATAACAAAATAACAATAAAGTTATATTCTTAATAAAGAGTTTTTACGACTATAGTGAAGTTTTAATGTGGTCGACTAATATAAAATATCTCGGAAGAATCATCTTTCGGCAGCATAATAACACCACATTTAATCCAAAAGTAGCGAAATTTCAGTTGACGTTTAAAAGGTTTCGCTTCATTGTTGTCATTTCTTGAAAGGTAAGATTTAGAATTTGTGAAGCTTTGTATAAGTGTTTTTTTCTTTCAAACCACTAATTCCCAAACGCCTCCAAAATTTGGTGCCAGTGGAGGGATATAATGCCATTCAATAGAGTTTTGGGCCAAATAACGGCCTATTTCTTCGTTGAATTCTGTTGGCCTTGTAAGTCTTGTAATATGGGATCTTTCACATTAAAATTACAGTCCTCATTATTTACGCGCCCACCTACCCTCAAATTAGTTTATCGCTGTAAATAAACTGAGTTAGTATTTTAAGTTTGCTGGAATTTGATATTGGGCTTCCCTTTAATAGGGCTTTATATTCCTCGGAGAAACTTCGTTATTGTTTATATAAACACACAGAATAAGATACAGATGTGATTTATAATGGCGATGGTCTCAGCCATAATATTTATTTACCTGAGCTCGAGTTCGATTTAAGTTTGTATTTTTAGTTTTGAATTTATGCTTTAATAATTTCACACATTTGATGATAATTGCATAATTGTAGCATATTCGGTAGAAACTAGAGTACCTCGATAGAAGGTCTTCAAAAAATCATGTTGTCAATGATTTCTCTTGTTATGAGACAATATATAGTCCTGTTGGCAACGAAAGTTTTCCATCTTTTTGGTAGTAGTGACAGTCAACTTAGCACAATTGTTGAATCGGTCCACAATGTTATGATTTGAATTTCAAATGTCACTGTTTTTTCGATAAACAACATCAATTGTGTTAACATGTGTGTAGTTTGAAGTTTGAGTCGAGCTACCTTAGTTTTAGCAATCAAAACAGTAGCCCTTTTTCAGTTCGTTCACCAGAAATCACATAAATTACGATTTCATATGCAACTTCACTTGCAACACAAAAACCACATAGTCCAACTTTGTCTATTGTATTAATCCATCTCGATATTTTAACATTATTTATTTCTGCCAGTCTAGTTTAGTTTACAGTGGTAGCGAGTCATCCCAAGTATTTTGCTCTAGCCAAAGACATTGGAATAATATTTTAATTTTGATTACAAACAGAGATAACCAGTTAGAATATTTTACTGGCATCTGACAGGGATGCGCATTTTGTTAAAATATCACCCTGTATAGTTCACTTTTGAATGAGAACTCATCCTGGCAAGAATCCCAAATTAGCCCTAGCACCTTTGCTGTATTATTATCATTTAAGAACTCCTTTGTATATATTTGGCTCATTCCCTTCGGTTAGATCTTATATATATCATCTGGATTATTGGACCTTAATTTTCGTAAATTAAAACCAAATTCCTGTAATGTTGCTACTAATAATTTTCTTTTATCGATTAATTCGTTGACTGTGCTGGCTCCACACATTAAATCGTCAACATAGCCATCGTAATGGATCCTACGTATTTAGGTTTAATTTTAAATGACAATCGTATAATAAATTTAACATCGGGCGCCATTTTCGTAGTAGACCAGAACAACCTTTCACATGAGTTGTCTTCATTATTTTCATTCATTAAAGGAATACTTTCTATTTCCCAGAACCTCTTTAACGTAGAATTAACATTCAACGTGACTTTTAAATTACCTGTAGATGCAAGGACTGCTTCGGCGTTTAATTTGCCTACTTGAATCTATACAAATTTTGTTTTATATGCGATCATTTGTTCATTTTTTCGTTACTTAAGATATCGAAGAAAATCTCCTATCCAAGCAGCAAGTCAATTACACCTCCACTTAAACAATTAGGATCAGCTAATTTTAGATATTTAAATGTCTACAGTGTGGTATCAGATATTGATGATATTGGGTTGATCGTTGCGATGTGCGGTACAATATGCGAATTTACATCTGTATGATATTTGTCTCGTCTTCGTTCGAGATATTTATATTCACCATGCCCTTTGTTTTTCCTACATATACGTGGAAACTAGGCCTTTTATTGAAATTGAGCTTGTTTATTTTTGTAGACCAATTTGCTTAAAACAATTGCAAATACAAAACGAATACCTCTGTAATAGTACTAACATAACTTTAAATATTTACATTTAATTATTGATTGTGCAATACCTTGTAGCTTTTAGCATTTCCGGGAGAGGCATTGCAATCTGTTAAAAGTTGAAATGTCAACATTTTGTTTTGTTTTATTTACTAAGTGTACTTCAAATATTCTTTCGATTTCTCTAAATTTTCTTTCTATTTTACGTGTCCGCTGATTTGTAATTAATTTAAGTTAACAATAAAATTATTAATGTATGTATACAGTGGCATAAATAAATGTATAAATTTGACTTAACACTGTAATAATTTTTGTTTGTGTTTAAATTATGTGACATCCGAACAGTACCAAATATCTTCGATGGTTCTCACAGCATTAATATCTCCCTTATTTGATCAGTATCCGAACTTCCAGGATACTTTAAATGTAAAATGACCTTTCGTGGAATATCAGTGTAATCCAGTATAAACTTTAGTCTTCACAGTTCCATCATTAATTTAAATTTACGTAGATCAGAGGCACCATATAATAATATACTGGATACAGGTTCTTTAGTTCGCTTAATTTTTCCTGAGAGTCTGCACTAGTTAACAAATCGGGCACGTAAAATTCATATTGAATTTCTAGTGCATTTAATTCATGTTGCAACATATTTTCGTTCGTTAAAAATGGTACCGAGAATGTTCCGTAAGAAACCAATAGTAATTTGTATTACTTTAGTGGAAATGATGAGGTTTCTCTCCAAAATAATCGCTGATAGTTCCTGTCATTTTCGTCCATTCAAATCTGCCTGTACATTTTGGGCAATGTTTGCACAGTAATCGCAAATGGATGTATTCTGAATTGCAATATTATATTTCAGTATTTGTTGAATCGGCCGCCCTACTATAAAATGTCATTTAGTGACACTCCACTTGTAGTTCGACAGAAATCATCGAAATTCTATCTTGATATACACTATCTTGATAAGGGCAGTTTTACAATAAATCACCTCTTCTTATTTCGCTTGACATGCTGTTGAAAATGTTACTCTACTTGTTCCTCAGGCGGATTTCACAATGAATTTCAATAAAACCAATATTACCTTAGTCGTGTCACCTGTCACTTGAGGGGACAGTCAAATTTTGGTATTTGTTAAGTCGATTATTTACTTTATTACGACCAAAAATTATGCTGACAAAATATTATCACTTTGTCGAAATGAAATGTGGAAAAAATGCAAATTATAAGTATGGAAATATTTAAAAAAATTCTAATTTGAAATTGAAGAGAACTTAATATTAAAAATATAACGACATTCGACCGAATTAAAATTACGAGCCCCAGGCACGTGCCTAGTGTGCCTTTATGTAAACGCGAATCTGGTGCCAGAATTATAAATAGTTTAAAATTATATAATTTAAGATTTAAATTACATGTACGAATTATATCATTAAATGTCTTAAAGCGTTTAATTTATAGATTACAAAATATAAACTATTCCACGTCAAAATTACAATAGTTTACCAAAAATCATCATCATTAACTAAAATGTACGACTAACGTTATTATGTTTATAATAACAATACAATGAACATTTAATTATATAAAACACTTTAGGCTATTTGGAAAATTACAAAATTATATTCGATACTTTAAAGAAATAAATATAAACATTTTATTGCATATGACAAATAATGTACAAGTAAGTAATTGACTTTTTACTTGATAAATTTGTTGTTGTCAACGTCATTTTTATAATAAAGGAAGGAGGATGCAAGGCTTGGTACACGGTTTCTTCATATACGATTTAAAGGATAAAAAGAATTTGAACTGAAACGTAAAAATGTATCAATATTTTCTGATGAGTTTTTAAATAAAGGACAAAGTTAAAATCCCTAATTATAAAAAATATCATTCAAGCATTTTTCTTACTGAAGGTCATGACTACCAACAGTTTAATGGTGATAGTCATAAGTGTCTGTAAGAAAATGTGATTTGAAACAGACGTGGTCGTTATTAAAAATAGACTATAAGGAGCACATCAGCATATAAGGTATAAGTGGCAAATTGGTAATTAATTGAAAAGATTTTATTGCGAGCTTTCCAAATATATATTTATTTATCTGAATTTATATTTACTCCATCACAGCAAGACAACGTTGTTTAAAGCCACTATTTAGGACTTCCTTCTGTTCAAAATTTTGCAACAGTGGTAAGATGTACACTGACATACCAATGTCAATGTTAAAGAATTACGTCCAAATATGACTATAGGAAAAATAATGAGAACCTGCTAAAATTTAAAACGAAATTATAAACTGCTACAATCAATTCAAAATGTTGAAAATCCCAAATCCTTTTTAATATAAGTTATGGTAAATCCACTTCTGCAGTTAATTCAAATTGTTCAATATTTTGTTTGTTGACTTGTTTGTTTTGTTTTTTTGTTTGGTGATATAACTATTATTGATGGAATGTCATTATTGCTTATGATTAGTGATGTTACAATAGCTGAAGGTGATCTGATTAAGCATTTATTAGATAAACCCAAGCAAAAGTAATCTATCTTATTTACGATACTTATTGTCGTCCATCTATATTAAGAATGGCAGAAAATCAAAAAAAAAATAATGGTACACAAGTAAGAGTGTTCCCATTGACTCTTTTTCAATGCAAATTAAAATGATAACAAGCCTAACTTTACTGCCAGATTATTAAGTTGCTGGGTATAATGCCAGTTTATCCATTCAGTGTACTGACACATATGTCAAAGGAATTGGATCCTGGTTCAAGAAAAATTACTTAGACAATGGCAATCAAGATTTGAACGTGAATTCTGGTATAAAGTAGACTTCAGAATGCCCTCAAACGCAAAATAGGGTTAAAGCCTCGCATCGTCGTTACATTATGAAATATTTTTCGATTTTTGTTTTTGGTAAAAAATTCAAAGAATATATTATGTTTTCCGAAAGAGGCACCACGATCAAAGTACTTAGTATACCATGTTATTCACAACAATAATTATAAAATAGCTCAAAATAAGAAAGAAAAACCCTAAGCCTACCAAAAAACAAGTAATATTTTAAAGTAACAGATTGGTTGAATAAAATGATAGTTGGCCATGATTTTTTTCATATTTTAAATTATTTTGTTGTTCGCGATAATTTCAACAGTACTGATGTTCGTTGTTTAGTTTATTTATGTACAATTTAAAATTTTTGTACACGATAATCACAAATATATTGTTTATATTTTACACACTTTGACTGATATTTAGCGATATAATCAATGCACTAGGGCATACGTGTAAAACATACCTCTTTCCATAAGAAGGCAGAATTTTCGTTTGTAATCTTGACAGTCCGAAGCTAAATCGAAAAATATTTTTTCGATTTTGGGTCAAAATCGGTTTTGGTCGGATGAAAATTTCATCCAACTTGGAGGTGTGGCTTGTTGTTGGACAATATTTCGTCATTTATATCATTTACAAGAAATATTGCGCGGTTAAAATCTGTGAGTTTTTATTTCACATTGCACAGTTTTTTTAAGAAGTGATACGCCGTTTGAATTCTTTTCAATTGATGTGGAAATCAAAAACGGTAGAAACCCGATTACATTTTTTAACCGCCACATCAAGTGGATTGTGACTCCCATAATTTGTTTTATGAAATCTCGGCTGAAGAAAAGTTTGATTGCGGATCATTAGATTATTAGCGGTATTATTCAATTTAGATAAAAGAATGGAGGAATCGATTAAACTGTGTAGAATATCAAACATACCTAGCAATTGGCGCAGTGGTTAAAGCTGCGGTGTTTGGGACGGGAGCTACCGGGTTCGAATCCCAACGGGAGGAGGGTTGCAAAAGGGATTTTTCATCACCTGATTACGATCGGATGAACACAACTATGTCCCCCAGTTGGAGTGCAGAATCCATGGGCCGAACCATCGTCCATGCCAGTACAGGCTGGCATGGAGCATTGCATTGCGCAGATGGATATTCAAAAATCGCGAACCTACAGTCATGCGTCCTCGATTTGGCCCTCGTTGGCGTAAAGTAAGACGCTAAAATAACCGCGAATGAGTTGGGTGAGCTTCGGCCCAGAAAAGATTATAGGGATTAAAAAATAAAAAAATAAAAAAATAAAAAATAAAGATCAAACATAAAACCAGCTGTATAGAATAAATAGAAGCAGACAAGAGGGTGAACACCAATCAGTTGCAGTATAGACAATAGAATTTCAAAAGAAATTATGTCAAGCGCTTTTTTAAAATCGGTGAACACAACATCAACCAAAACCCATCTTCAAAAGATCCTATTGTGAATCCAATAAATTCCATGCGATTAGTTGCAGTTTGACGACCTGAAAAAAAGCCGTTTGGCTATGGAATAATTCTTTTTTTTAATAGATTAAACATAATATCACGAACCAGACATTCAAAGATTTTCACAATTGCAGAACTACATTAGCAGATTTCCAGCTTTTAGGAATATATCAAATATGCCATGACATATCAAAAACTAACATCTGAGAAAAAGCCAGAGAATGAGCACATTCACGGAGTATAATCACTGGTAAGCCATCAGGACCAGACGAATAATTAACCTTACGTTTACATAAACATTTAAAAATTTCCTCAAATTCCAGTTGCAAAAAAATCAAAGCAATCCCATACTAATAAAAAAATGATGCAAACAGATAAGCAGAATTATTCATGGAACTGGAACCTCTCCAAACACATGGTATAAAGATACTCAGATACACCACGTTTTGAATTAACGAAATACCAAAATTTTTTGGAATTGATTTGATGATGTACCGGATAACATGATCTTATCAGTAGAGCGCTCTTCAACTCTGTTCGCAATATTAAGAGGTGTGTAGGCAGCATTGTCAGAAGAGTTAGTATTCGCAGAGAAATCAGCCTTTAACTTGTTGAACCCATCGTTAACTATGTGTTTGTTAGCGAAGTTACAGTTGCTAACACTATTGCAAGTTATCCTTTTAAGTGTAACAGCTCTCCAGATAAATGATGGCAATCGGCACAGACAAACTTGGCAAAAGCGCAATCTTTAAAAATTTAAACCAGTTTTCCATCACAGGTCCGCACATTTTAGATCAATATGTGGTTTGAGTTTTAGTTTTATAGTATATACTTGTTTACAGTGTATATTTAAATTCCACAAACTTGACAGTGTCCGGTTGTTGAATAAATTAGGCGGCACTTTTGACAGCTATTATCAATTTTATGAGATGTACTTTTTATCAATTAATTAGTTTAATTAACCTTGATTACACAAGATAATACAATAAATGTCTTGAGTATAACTAACTCACGTATGACAAAACACTAACCCAAACTAGCATACACTTTTTTAACTATTATTTATTAATAAAATAAATTTTGTGATTTTAGAGTGACTTGAACATTTTGACAATAAACAACTGAATGAAAATATTGTAAAGTTTACATTAAGTCGCAGCGACTTAAAAATAGCATTTTTGAATTCTACATATTCAGACCTACTAGAAAAATATTGGTTCAAAGTCCTCCGATTAAGTTGATTTTTCAAATCTTTAAACGGCTATATCTCGGAAACTAGGCGTCGCAGCGACTTAAAAATAGCATTTTTGAATTCTACTTATCCAGACCTACCAGAAAAATATTGGTTCAAAGTCCTCCGATTAAGTTAATTTTTAAATCTTTAAACGGCTATATCTCGGAAACAAGGCGTCGCAGCGACGTTTGACATTTTTTTATCCTTTGAATCGTCTAATAGAAGAACCGAGTACCAAGTCGTCCATTTTTATTAATCTACGGCTCCTGATTTATAACGATAAGTACAATTTATACGATTCGATTATTTTATATATATATATATATATATATATATATATATATATATATATATATATATATATATATATATACACATATATATATATATATATATATATATATATATATATATATATATATATATATATATATATTTATATATTTATATATAAATAAATATGCTGCAGTCCCTATCCAATGATTTCAACACCACCAAAAGTTTGTCTTCAAATTGCCGATAACATCGAAGCCAATACAAGCCATATTATTATTGGTTCGTGCGTTGAAGATTCTTTAAAATCAGTTCCCGTACGAAAATATATTCATTCATCAAGGTTTCAGAATTCTACGACTACCGATGCTGTAAAAAAATATTTACATAATAAACTTCAGTTACCTGAAGAAGAAATTGATTGTCGCTTACTTGTTGCTGCGAATCAAGATGTTAGCAAATTCAACTTCATCTCGTTTAAAATCGGAATAAATCCTGCGTCCTTTGATAAGCTGATGCATCCAGACGTGTGGTCTGTGGGTGTATTGATCCGTGAATTTGTGGACAGACCAAAAAACGTGAATGCAGCGATGTTGAGTTAATTAATTCTACACCTAATGATGTTGTAGATAATAATATGAAGACTAAAACTGATCAAACATTTTTGTTAAAAACGTACTATCAAAATGTTAGAGGTCTCCGTTCAAAAACCAAAATATTTTTTTTTAGCTGTAATTGAAAACGATTTTGATGTTATTATATTAACTGAAACTTGGCTTTCTACTGACGTTTTAAACGCGGAATTATTTAGATCTGATTATGTTGTTTTTAGGTATGATCGTATGGGTTCTCGTGGCGGTGGCGTCCAGGTTGCAATAAAATCTGAAGTCGTTTGGGTCAAATTTAAAGTAGCCTCTCAACATTTTAACGCAAATTAATAATGTTTTTAATTCTCGGGCGCGCTTACTCGATTTAATTTTTGTTTCAAGTAACTTTTTTGAGCTTCAGTATCATCTTGATGAAAGTCAATATTTAGTGAAGAATGATGAACATCACAAGTCTATTTTAATAACTTTAAATTTGGATAGGACTGAGTTTGTTAATACTGTTAAACTGTCTTTTTATGACTTCTCCAAAGGTAACTTGGAAGATTTAAATTCGTTTTTTAATTCAATTAATTGGATTGAGTTGTTTGACTTTTGCGATCTAGATAGTGCCGTAAAATGATTTTTTGAGATTGTTTTTATTGGTATTGACAAGTTTATACCGTTAGATTAGCCGCAGGTTTAACAAACATCGGTGGTATGGTAAGGAGTTTCGTTCAGCCAAGAATAAAATGGATCGGCTACGGAAAAAGTTTAAAAATCCCATTAACTCGCTAGGTTATCTATCATTCCTAAAAGTGCAACGTGAATTTAGAAAAAGCATCGTAGTACATTTCGACGGTATATAACTGGTGTTGAGGGTAATATCAAGACTAATCTAAAATGTGTCTGGTCCTTCATTAATTCCAAAAGAGAAACTGTTGGATATCCACGGACATTAAAATTTGGTGCCAAAGAGTCTGAATGTGCTGCGGATATTAGCGCTAAGTTCTCAAAATTTTTTTCATCGAATTTTTTATTATCAGCTAATCCCTTCATTGACGAGCAGACCAATTGCTCAACTTATTTTTAAATATTTTTATATATTTCATTTTTAAATAGCTCGAAATTAAAACCAAATCATAATTCTGGCCCTCAATTAGTGCCTGAAGTTTTATTACGGGAATGTGCTTATTCATTAACTTTACCTCTGGCATTGATATACAATAGATCACTGTTTATTGGGTATTTTCCAGACAGATGGGATTTTTAAAAGTGGTAATCGAACTTTAATTGAGAATTATAGGCCTATATCAATATTATCCGCTATTCCAAAGGTTTTTGAATGTATGGTTCGTGATTTATTGTTTATTGAGTTTGATAAGGTTATTATCCCACAACAGCATGTTTTTTTTCCAGGTAATCAACTGCAACTAATCTCGTTGAATTTATGAAGATGGTTCGCAAGTTGATGAGGTGTTCACTGACTTTAAAAAAGCGTTTGATAGAATCTCACATGAGATTGTTTTAACTAAATTGCGGAAGGTCGGTGTTCACTCAAACCTGCTGCTATGGTTGAAATCTTACCTATGTGATCGTAGACAATGTGTTAAGTTCAATGAAAGTCTCTCGGGTGAATATGAAACGACATCTGGGGTTCCTCAGGGCAGTCACATAGGTCCGTTGCTATTTTTATTGTTTATCAATGATGTAGATACCTGCATACTTTCATCTAAATTTTAGTTGTATGAGGATGATATGAAGATATTTATTAAAATTGATAACACAACTGACTGCGGACGTCTCCAGGACGATTTGGATAACGATTTTTTTGTATGGTGTGAACTTAATAAATTGGAGCTAAATGTTGGAAAATGTCGAGTTATGAGCTTCCACAGAAAGAAAAATCCAATTCGGTTTGCATATGAATTCAACAAAATTATTATTGATCGAGTTACTGAGTTTAAGGACCTGCGGATCGTTCCCGATGATAGCCTAACGTTTGTCCAACACACTGAAAATATAATAAATAAAACTAATGCAATGATGGGATTTATGTTTAGAACTTGCAAGGACTTTAAACATCTGGCTACTTTCAAAATAGTTTATGCCACATTATTAAGATCACATGTTGAATACTTGTCAATTATATGGGATCCTCAGTATGATATCAGAATTAACCGTCTAGAAAAAATTCAGCGCAGATTCCACAGTCGCTTATTTCACTGTATTTTAAAAAATAAGGATCATTTTGCTTACATGAATCGTTGTAAAATTTTTCAGTTACTTCCACTGCACCACAGATGATTAATTAATTCGGCTTGTTTTGTCTATGATTTATTAAAGAGCAGTATAGACTCAGTTCATTTGTGGTCTAATCTCGACTTTTTGGCAAAAAACTTGAATATTAGAAATCGTTCTTTATTCCAGCCTCGATTTCATAGAACTAATTACGGTACGCACAACCCTTTGGATATTGCTATGAAAAATTTTAATAACTTTTATAACTTTTTTGAATTCAATGTTAGTAAACGTGAATTTAAAAAGCGAATTATTAACAGCCTACATATTCTGTGATTATTTTTATATAAAGTTTTAATTAAATTAATTTTATTTTATATAGTTTTTGTATGCTCCCGTTTTTTGGTTTTTGATAAAGTGTCTATTGTTATATGCTATATATATTTAAATATTGTAATTGTAATTATGTAAATATTTAATTGTAATTATTGTAATTGATCAGTTTAGTTTTTATTATGTTGATCTCAATAAATAAATAAATATAAATGTTAGACCATTATATTATTTCAACATTGATATGATTCGTTCGGTGTTCGAGATTAAAACATAAACTAATAATAATAATGGAATGTAATGGAATTCGTATATAAAATTAGCACTTACAAAAATAAAAATAAGAAAACTGTGAATTTTCAAATAGATAAAAGAACCGTAAAAAAATCATCCTACATATTGTCATTTAAATCAATTTTAATCTTTTTTTTTTTTTTTTTTTTTCATGCGAGTTTTCGTCTCATGAAAATTTAAAATATTTTTGAACGATCTGCGATTGTGTAAAATTTAAAATAATTTGTTCAATTCTATATGTGATGAACAATAAGAAATGTGTGAGATTAATGTATGTAATAGGTGCATGTGTTTTTCTTGATCGTTTATACGGCCAAGGTTAAAAAACGTGTTTTTATAAATTATTTTGAAGGTTCCTAATTAGTATAATATATAAATATATAATATTGTTGATTTATTGGTGACATATAGTGCAACTTAGTATTTAATTCGAATAAAATACTATTCATGAAAATATCACCACTAGTTTTAAACATTTACTATTTATTTCTATAATATAACTTAATTAACAGCAGAATAGTAAAAGAAAATCGGAAAAACAAAACTAATCTATACGAAATTAATTTTTACCTATAAAATATATATCTTAAACGATTTACATAAATTTTTAATGTTTCCATTATGTTATTCTGTAAATATAGTAAAGAAAACCAAGCAACTGTATAAAAGAAGGCAAACAAAAAAAATATAAAATGGAAATGAATAGAGAAAATTTTTAAAGGATTTCTTAAATATTTTATTATTTGAGTAACAATGATTGTTAAATTAAAAGTTGTAAATGTTTTTATTGTCTTCATTTTATAACTTATGGTATATAATATAACATAAAACAATGTTTTAAACGCGATTATCTATAAATATTGTATACATAATATATAAGTATATATGATTATAAATTCTTATTTAAAGTTCGCATATATGTGAATTAGTATATAATATTCGTAAGATTTAATGTTAAATAATGATACTCCTCCGCAGATTATGTATATTACATATGCGCGAGTTCAAATCTGTTTTAGATTTTAATTTAAAATGATTGATTTGACTTATGGGGATTTCAACGAAATAAACATATTTCATATATATATATAGTATGTGTTGTTTTAGTTATAAATAACACATTACATTACTGGTACTAATAATAAATAAAGACTAATGATTTTTTTATTATAAATATTCGTATTAATCATCGATATAGGAAAAGCTTATTTATGGTCATTTCCCAAGTATGACTTGTTTTATTATTTATCAGTGTTTGATAAATTTTATTGCATCGTATTTCAAATATGAACATTACATTTAATGTACCTAGGCCAAAATTATTAATCTAAGAAAGCAGAATTCTGGGTATAACATGAATTCTGTACAACAAAGATTTCATATTTTCCCAAATTTATTGATTTCAATGTTATTATTAAGTACCCGATCGTTTAAGCCATTTAAGTATCAGTAGGTGGATTCTAGGTAATTTGGAATATTCTATCAGAAAAGAAATAATTTTTGCATGTTTTCAGCAGGTTTTTCTTTTCTATATCTTTGCTGTGGTTTGAAATTGAAAAAAATTAACCTCTTAAATTGAGGTAAAATTGGAAAGTAACCATCTGCACTGTAGCTTAAGAAGACGTTAATGTAACTTCCAAAATAAAGTTGTTGTTCAATATGAACAGGTTCATTTAAGTACAACATTATACAGTTTTGTATAATTAAGAATAGGTTCATTCAAGTAAATTGAGTTATGCATTTTTGCATTTTTTGGTTTTATAAAATAAAATAAAAAAGTCAATTTAATCAAATGTAATGTAAACAACAACAAAAACAGGTAAATATCTTACTCATGAGTGCCATTAAGAACGAGCGGAAACGAGTAATTGCTTTAGGCCATCAAGAAGTGGCGAATTCGAAAAAGAAAAATTATAAATTACAGCAAGTGGCACTCAATTGGCGAACGAAAAATTCAAATTGGAAACGCTTGTTTTTAGTCAAGAAGAGTTTGCGACTCGGATCAAAAAACTCTAAAGCAGTTACAAAAAAGATGCTAAAAAAGGAAGATAAAAACGTATTTCACGAGCCGGTTAGAACAATTAAAGGGGATTTATAGCAGATTTCTACAAACGGATGACAAGATAAGAGAATTAGAAAAAGTCAGTGTAAAATTAAACAACGGCTCACCATACTTACACCGATCCCAGGTTATCGCAATATGAGCCAACCAGAGCTAACGCTTTACGCAGGGGCATCATCAGGAACATCAACCGCTGAAGACGGTCAAAACATATCTTCTAACAACAAAGATGCAGGGTTGGAAATAACGAATCCAGAGTTGCAACAAATGGTAAAACGGTAGACAATTCGGATGAGAAGCCTCTAGAATTCGCGAGGCCGGATATCGTGTAGTAACGGGGTCAAAACCGGCAATGGAGCTGTCACTAAGAGCAATGCAAAAAGAGATGGAGCAAATAGCTGAACTCCACGAGGAAATTTGCATGCTCGTTACTGAACAAGAAGAAGTGTCAGTGTCAAACTATCATCCTTCAAATAATAACAAACACAGAAGGAAGCGAAAAACCAACCAGGCAAACAACGGATATTCGGCTACCACGCATTCAAATTCCGACATTCGCTGGATATTACCAGAACTGGATCGGATTTCATGACACGTTCAACAAGTTCATCAATGAAAATACCCAGATAAGTGATACCCATAAAATAAACTATCTAAAGGGTCAGTTGGAGGGTGCTACAACCAAATTAATCAATCACCTCCAAACAACAGTGGAAAATTAACAAGCAGCTTGGTAATTATGAAATTGATACAACAACAGAAGACTGCTGATTTCAACATATAAACGCAAGGGTAAATATTGAGTCGTGGAACTCAATAATAATATTTACCTAGTTCAAAAAATTGGACAACGAGCCAAAGCGACTCTTTGAGATCTCCTCGACATGAGGTCAAATAACTAAACGAACCTTTTTAACAACAACAAGCATCTGTGTCTACAGCAGAGGTGGACACACAATTAATGGATGCGGAGGATTTAAGCAACTAAATTCTGCAGCGAAAGATGGCAAATTACGATGCTTCATAAATTGTGCAGAAAATGTTTATCAGCAGAACATGAGACATATGTTTGCAAAAAAAAGAAACAATGTACTATATGCCTTGGGAGATCTAACACAGGACTGCACATCGATTCCAAAGATAAACAGCAGGTATCTAAAAATCATTTTACAAGGCAACCGGGTACGGTGATAATACCCACAGCTCTAATCGCATTCATCTCAATAAATGCAGCAAATTTTTAACAAGTAAATACTGAAATATCAGGAATGAGACGAAAGGAAGCCGAAGTGTGCAATTACAAGGTCGAGCTAACTTGATCCCCAAGGCATCAGAGTTCCTTTGAGCTTAAATTTGAGGCAATGGTGTTTAAAGAATCGACTGACAATATTTCAGAAATCAGCTTCGACACCAAAAAATGGGAACATTTGCAGCATTTACAACTTGCACATCTACAATACAATAAGGCCAACAGCATCGAAGTAATAATCGGGTTTGACTACTATCCCCTAATTCTAAAAAGTAACATCATTAGAGAACGCCCACAAGATTTAATCGCCCAAGAAACCGAACTTGATTGGATCATAATGGGAATAACAGACTACAGCAAAGAGGACAAAATGATGACAATGAACATAACTAAAACAACTGATTAACAATTAAATTTATTAAAAACACTAACCCAGGAGGAAGTGATCGCAGAAAAACTATTTACTGGAGCAACAATGCGACTACCGTAAGAGAAATATATGGGACACTTACCGTTCAAGGTAGCACCAAGTATGCTAGGAGAATCCAGGAAAAAAGCAGTACCACGATTACTACAGATCGAAAGAAAATTTCTCAGGGATAAACCATTCGCCAAATTATATCACGAATTCATGGAAGATTATCTAGCACAAGGCTACATGCAAATAGTAAAAGATGAGCCAGGTGACAGTCCAATATACTACATACCACATCATGGAGTGATCATCAACCACAAAAGTAATACCACAAAGCTGAGAGTAGTATTTGATGCATCATAAAAACACTTGGTATTCTCTACAATCCTAAAGACGATACTTTTGAATTTGACCTGGCCAGGGTAAATCTTTCAAATGAAGAACTACTGAAATGTCTAATATTGTCCGACTCGTCAAAATTATTTGATCCTGTCGGCTGGTTAGCGCCAATCACGATAACAGCAAAGCTTTTAATGCAGGAAACCTGAAGAGCTGATATACAGTGGGATGACAAGCTACCAGAAGCAATTGAACAAAAATGGAAAAAATATAAGATCGAATTAGAGCAAGTAAGTAAAATAAAGTTAAGATGGGTTAAAACAACGTCAGCGCAAAAATTAGGATTACATGAATTTGCTGATGCTTCGCAACAAGCATATGCAGCAGTCGTTTATTTAAGAAGCACGAATACATTCGAGTAAGTTACAACCATTTGCTGGTAGCAAAAACTAGAGTTACCCCAATCAAAACAAAACAGACAGTTCCAAAGCTGGAACTAAATGCAGCGCATCCAGGCTTTTAGGATACGCTAAAAACACCATGAACTTCCAAGATGTTTTAAGCTGGCTGAGAACTGACGTCACAAAACTAGAAGAATTTGTAGCTAAACGAGTATCTCAGATAAAAGATAATTTTTAGCTGCAATGGAATTACTTGCCAACAGATAAAAACCCAGCCAATTTAGCAACAAGAGGATTGGCAGCGACTACCATGACGTCACAAAGATCGATTTGGTAGACGGGATCCCTTTTGCAGGAAAAATCAACACTCTCATACAAGAGTGCGGAAACACAAGGTGACCACGGCCAGGACAATACAGAAGATATCATTTGTCTCACAATGACCGCTGGAATCAAAGCTAACACAGGCTACAAGAGTTAATTGATAAAATTTCAAACATTCATAAGTTGAAGCGTATATTTGTGTACTGTCAAAAATTTATAAACCATATAACTGTCAAAGATTTATAACCCATATAACCATATACTTGATGAGAGGAACAACACTGAATAAGAAATCCAAACTATAGAATCAAAAGCTGCCCATTATCTTTAAAATCAAAAGCTTCCCATTATCTTACCGAAGGAAAGCTTCATCAGCTAGCAAATATTTGAAGATGTTTATAAGACTACAACACATCATGGAGGCATACAAATAACATTCTGGATCATTAATGGTAGAAATCTGACACGTCACATTATACAGAAATGTGTTGTATGTTTCAGATTAAAGCAAACAACCCTCAACCAACTAATAGGTGACTTGCCGGCCTGCAGAATAACTCCTTCACGACCGTTCAGCAAGGTAGATATTGATTATGCTGGACCAATTATTTTTAAGAACAATTTGTTCATTGTTTTTTAAGACGATAAACGACGTAAAAAGGATACCTTGGGGTATTTGTGTGCATATCTACTAAGGCCATACATTTTGAAATAGACAGCCTCACAACACATATATTTAAAGCAGACTACCGCAGATTCACGTCACGCAAGGGATTGAGTACAGATATCTATTCGGATAATGGGACCAATTTTTTTGCTGCGGAACAAGTACTGAAACAACAAAGCAAAAAGATTGCAACTCTAGAACCAGATATTGCAATGTTATTTCCACAAGTTGAAACAACCTGGCATTTTATACCCCCTGGTGCACCCCACTTTGGTGGAATATGGGAAGCAGGGGTAAAGTCGGTAAAGACTCATATGAAGAAGGTCATAGGTGGGACAGCATTGACATTTGAAGAAGTAAGTAAAATGACGGCCCAAATAGAAGCATGCTTAAACTCTCGACCATTGACGATCCTTTACGACGATCCGAAAAACTTGGAGATATTAACACCTGCGCATTTTCTCATAGGCAGATCCATAAAAGTAGTTCCTGAGAGTAATGATGATATTTACGCACTCAGAACTCGTTGGCATCTAGTACGAAAAATTGTCGACGACTTTTGGAAAAGATGGTCAAGAGACTACCTACAGCAGTTATACAACAACGCATAAAATGGACGCAACTTTAGCTCAATTTAGCTGTGGTGAATGTTGTTATGATAAAGGAGGAAGAACTGCCACCGGTGCGTTAAAAAATGGGAAAATTACAGGATGTGCATACCATTTATAAACGACCAATCATCAAACTATGCAAACTACCAAATGAAGAAGATAATTCATGGCAGCAACAAATAAGCGACAGTCCTACTATTCCTACAACTAGTAAGGCACATGATTAAGTCTCCAAGCATGTCCAAACAAAATCAAGTTAAAAATACTTTGCGTTTAAATAGTCAAAATGTTAGATTCAGCGTACGCAGAGTCGCCAAAAAATAAATAAATAATTATTAATTCCACGGCATCCAAGGCAAATAATAACTTTTTTTTTTTTTATTTTTTTTTTAACTAGTTTTATTTTATTTAGCATTATTAAAATTACAAATATAAATACATAATTTTAAAAACTAGTTAGCAAACCAATTATTCTAGTTTTATGAGTAGTAAACTAGTCATAAAACTAGAATAATTGGTTGGTCGGTTGTGGAGTGCTTACTTCTAACTGCAAATTAGTGATTTGGAATACACTTTCTTTTCAATTATTTACTTTTAGAATTAACTTTTCAAATACTTGAGTATTTGAGTGATCATTTGAGTTCATTTTGACTGTAGAAGGTCGTGTTATATTTTGAAATATTTGTAGTTACACAAAGAAGTCAATTAAATTTTGTATTTTCGTTGGGTCCAGTATGTTGATTTTCCTGTTGAAAGCTTCACAGTTGCTTCCAAGACCTGCGTTAACGTATATTGATTTATTTGATGTTTCTTAAGAATGTCTTCCCGCTAAACATAAAATTATCACAGTATAATTTGTGGTTTCAATGGCAACTGTCGTTAGCTTTAATTTTATCTATATTGAACTCGAATTATGGATATCAATTATAAAACTGATTATAATTTTATTTGTATTTTAATAATAGAACCAATATACCATTTTAAACACATATGCTTGCATATTTTTACACATATTATAGAGACATGTGTATTATTATTATTATCATTACATATATATAGGTTCGTATACGTTTTTATAATTTTAAATTAAAAACTAGACAAATTAAAAATTCCATAAAATAAACAATAAATGCACTTCATGCACATAAATACACACACACCCAAATACAAATTTTTCCACATTGAATATTGATGTATCATCAAATTATAATTAAATAAAAATATTAAATTTAAGATAAAATTTAATTAATTATAAACAATTTTGTATGAAAATTTTTAAACGTGACCTGAATTAAAATAAATAAAATAAAAACTTGTCTGTTAATTTTTTCCTCTTCTATATACCCATAATACTCGGTTTTCGTACATTATAAAACAGGAGCAACAAAATATTATTATGTTATATTATGTCAATATAATTTTTGACGTAATAGAAAAGCAACATATATTGTTTGCAAAAATCATTATCGATGATAGATAGATTTTCAATTGAATAAATTAATGAGAAGGAAAAAATTGGTAACATTCACAAGTAAAGTGAAAACCAAAATGCGAAAAATGATTGGCAGCAGATGTGAGTATATGGTATGCTACATAGGATTTTTTTTTTCAACATAATTCTGTCATTTCTTTGAAATTTTGTTTTCGTCATTCAAATCACAAAAACGCTTTAAAATAACATCCATCGTGTAATACACAAAAGTAACAATGCCAAATTTGAGTACACAATTTAAATTTGTCAAAATGTAATTTTAATTTTTTTTACGCATAGTCGCCATATAATTTAAATAAAACCCACATACATTTATTTATTAAGTATTCGGAATATGTTTTGTAAACATATTTAAATTTAAAAAAAAAAAAAAAAAACCTATTTGAAAAGAATATAAATCAGTCGTAAAAAAAGCACAACAAAAACACAAAACCAATTATAAAAGAAAAGATGGCAAAAAACAAAATTTAAAATTAGCTTCCTGATTTTCCATCATAAAATATATTTTTTTGTTAACAAGTACCCCAAACCTTTTAAGCAACAACCGCGTCTATACCAAAATAAAAACATAAAAGAATTAAATCCGGCAAAATGTCCATTTGAGTTTCATATTCATTATCCTTTTTATTTTTATTTTTCTATCAAGTTCCATACACCCATGTCTTTCATTTCAATCCTGAACATAATAAAAAATTGTGTTCTGTTTTTTTATTTTTTATTTTTATTTTTTTTACAGTATCACCCATCACATTAAAATAATTTTTTTTTTTTAAACAGAAAATTATTTTTCTAAATTAAAACTAATTTGACTTTTAAAAATATACAATTTTTCCCTTATTTGTTCCCTTTTAGTGTGCAATACTTGATACTACATATATATATAGAATACAGGGTGTATTTTATGTGCCAAGTCGCGTTTTTTTTTAATAACTTTTAAATCAAATTGATTGATCATTATGCTTCTAACATTACAAGTGTTTTCAAATTACTTTGCTTTCTTTTTGCCATACACGGTTATTTAAGTATTTCAACAAAAATATTAAATCGATTCTAGTTAAATACATGTGCAGGTAGGGTTACCACGAAGAATTTTTCACTCGGAGACTCAGGGTTTGTCAGCAAATCTCCGGATTAAGGGTTTGGGAGAAAAATCTCCGGAAAAAATAATAATTACACAAAAAATGTAAAACATTTTTTAATTTTTTTCAATTTAAATAAAAAATATTGAATTCGTTAAAAAACAAATAAAAGCCCGAAAAACTGAGGTCTTTGAAGTAGAAAACGACGGAGTTTAGTTTGTTTTTTGCATGTGACAAGTTTTATGGTTCAGCTAGGTATGGAGCTCTAACAACATCTAAGCAAAGGTATCAATAAAATAAAAAGGATTGTAAAAATTATAATAATAAATTTAATTATTCTAATCATATAAAACATCGATCATATAGTTATATAGGGTTTCTGAAGGATCAGGATCTTAGGATTCGTCGAATCCGAATCCAAAAATAAAAAAATTCAGCGAATCCGAATGATTCACCATAATTTTCGGTTCTTGATGTAACTATTCCTCATACATAGTAGATCAAAAAAATATAGATGTTAAAATTAAAAAAATTCTTTCACCATTTCGGTTACAAAAGAAATTTAACAATGAAGATTAGGAAGCTGTTCAATTAACATTAGTTGTTTTTCACAAGTACTTATAGGTTTGTATTTGCAAAATTTTAACTATTCGTACCTGTTCTTACTATTTTGCATGAGCAGTTTAGAGCAGTTAAAATGTAGCAAAGAGTGTGTACTTGGTGGTCTTATTTTACATTGAAATTTTCTAGTGTTTCAGTAATTGGTGTGGAAAGCAATTTTAAAGGAATTTCAATAAATCAATAACATCTGGATTAACTCCTACTTTAATCCTGCATTGCAAATTTTGGAATAGTTCACGACTAACTTGGCCGAGCCGTTTTTGATAGTCATGTTTCTTTTTGTTTCTTTAATTTAAGCTTCTTGGCATATAAATCCGCTATAAAACTGACTTGCGGGATTCAACGTACAACAGTACTCTGTAACGTATTATTTTTTCTAAAATATTGACAGCATTTGCGATTGTAGTCGTCTATAATTTTTGGCAACGGTGTTTTAATAGACTCTTTAATGTATTGATTGAATGCAAGCTAAGGTTTAAATACTAAAATATAAAGTCTAAAGTCTAAAGTCTAAAGTCTAAAGTCTAAAGTCTAAAGTCTAAAGTTTAAAGTTTAAAGTTTAAAGTCTAAAGTCTAAAGTCTAAAGTTTAAAGTTTAAAGTCTAAAATCTGAAATCTGAAATCTGAAATCTAAAATCTAAAGTCTAAAGTCTAAAGTCTAAGGTCTAAAGTCTAAAGTCTAAAGTCTAAAGTCTAAAGTCTAAAGTCTAAAGTCTAAAGTCTAAAGTCTAAAGTCTAAAGTCTAAAGTCTAAAGTCTAAAGTCTAAAGTCTAAAGTCTAAAGTCTAAAGTCTAAAGTCTAAAGTCTAAAGTCTAAAGTCTAAAGTCTAAAGTCTAAAGTCTAAAGTCTAAAGTCTAAAGTCTAAAGTCTAAAGTCTAAAGTTTAAAGTCTAAAGTCTAAAGTCTAAAGTTTAAAGTCTAAAGTGTAGAGTCTTAAGGCTAAAGTCTAAAGTCTAAAGTCTAAAGTCTAAAATCTAAAATCTAAAATCTAAAATCTAAAATCTAAAATCTAAAATCTAAAGTCTAAAGTCTAAAGTCTAAAGTCTAAAGTCTAAAGTCTAAAGTCTAAAGTCTAAAGTCTAAAGTCTAAAGTCTAAAGTCTAAAGTCTAAAGTTTAAAGTCTAAAGTCTAAAGTCTAAAGTCTAAAGTCTAAAGTCTAAAGTCTAAAGTCTAAAGTCTAAAGTCTAAAGTCTAAAGTCTAAAGTCTAAAGTCTAAAGTCTAAAGTCTAAAGTCTAAAGTCTAAAGTCTAAAGTCTAAAGTCTAAAGTCTAAAGTCTAAAGTCTAAAGTCTAAAGTCTAAAGTCTAAAGTCTAAAGTCTAAAGTCTAAAGTCTAAAGTCTAAAGTCTAAAGTCTAAAGTCTAAAGTCTAAAGTCTAAAGTCTAAAGTCTAAAGTCTAAAGTCTAAAGTCTAAAGTCTAAAGTCTAAAGTCTAAAGTCTAAAGTCTAAAGTCTAAAGTCTAAAGTCTAAAGTCTAAAGTCTAAAGTCTAAAGTCTAAAGTCTAAAGTCTAAAGTCTAAAGTCTAAAGTCTAAAGTCTAAAGTCTAAAGTCTAAAGTGTAAAGTGTAAAGTGTAAAGTGTAAAGTGTAAAGTGTAAAGTGTAAAGTCTAAAGTCTAAAGTCTAAAGTCTAAAGTCTAAAGTCTAAAGTCTAAAGTCTAAAGTCTAAAGTCTAAAGTCTAAAGTCTAAAGTCTAAAGTCTAAAGTCTAAAGTCTAAAGTCTAAAGTCTAAAGTCTAAAGTCTAAAGTCTAAAGTCTAAAGTCTAACGTCTAAAGTCTTAAGTTTTAAGACTTAAGTTTAAAGTCTAAAGTCAAAAGCTCAAGTTTAGGATACATAAAATGTATAGCCACAGCTGCTGTACAAAGCGTCGTATCTACTCAGTTAAGTTCTTTAATTGTTAGTCTGATTGATTTTAATAATTTTGGCATTCTTCTTTTTTATTTTCTCTTTCGTTTGTAAAATTTATGCGATGATTTTTTTCGGTGATTTTTTTTTTTCGGTAAATCTTGAATCGAATGTCGAATCCAAAACCGAATATCGAATCCAAATTTTAGAGAAAAGGCTTGCGGCTTGCAGGTTTCCTTTTTTATTAAAGGACAAATGACGATGTAGGTCATTTATGTGGATGAGAAGGTTATTAGAGCAACCACAATCGAAGAAATATTCATACGATTGGAAAGAGCACTAGTTTTACTGAAGTAGTTTACCAAGAGCATACGATTTTAATATGTACGAGGCTAAGGTCTCCGATATGTGTGACTTTGCGAAAAATGATGGTGGTGGTAAGTATGAACAATAGGTAACTTGAAACCGCAGTAAAAAAACAACCAGCGCCATAATTCAATGATAGTTTTTTACAGACAAGCAAATGTGTGACTTTTTTTAGTTAATAGTGCCGATTAAGTAATAAAAAGAAGTTAGGCGTTAGGTGCAGTTACCGAAGCTAGAGATCTATGAGTAATTCGAATTTTAAAGGACAAGCTAGACGATTAAACAAAGATGTTATGGATATAGGTACTCGGCAGAAAATGATTTCCTAAGCTCAAAGATTTGTTCGATTTTATGCAAATGCGCGCCAGCTCATTAGAAATATTCAAGCCAAATCTCTGATCAAATTACAAATCGCAAATAGCCTCCCGTGATAAGCTCGGAGTTTATACGCCATCTATACCCCATTATAAAAACAAATAATTGCTGTTTTAATTTTTAACTCTGCACACTCTTTATATACTCTAAGAGTAAAGGAAGGTGCGTGATATGTCACAAAAACATCCTGCGCTGCTTCATTACCCATATGCACGGAAGATAGATAAATTGATAGATATTGGTTAAACCAATAGATACAGCTCAAGGTAAACCACTGTTAAACCTATAACAGCTAATACAAAACGTACATAAATTTGACAAGAATACAAGAATTTGACATTTCACCATTTTATAATTTGAACTCCTGCTACATTGTTGCCTACCGTCGTAGTAAACGCTAAAGGTGAAATGGGCTACTGGCTGGAATGAAATATTATTTTGGACTCCGGATTTGAAAGATAATTCTTAAATAATTGATATGTCCTGTAATTAAGTACCAATGGATAATGCGCGTTTAATTATTACTGTATTTGGACATGGTATGGTACAGGTACCTTTAGAGGAAAGATCAAAAATCTACTCCGATTAAAGCATTTCACTATAAACATGCATTTATTCTTCCTATAGTTACATTTGTCTTGCCAACTTCAAAGCTAGACCCGGAGCAGTGGCATCATCTTAAAAATCTGCAACTTGCAGATCACAATTCCAATGTTCCCGGAAAACATCACTTCACATGCAGTCATAATGTGAACATCACTTTGTACAAACTAACAAAAGAAATGCAGATATTTACCTTTCAAAACTTTGCCAAATTACTTGGGAAATCATATAATGGCATTTCAGAGATTAACGGCAATGAACAGGAAAGGATTCAAACAACCAGGCTTTTATAATAAATATTGTAGCTACATGGTCGAGCTCAAAGCCTTAGGGCACATAGAGGAAGTAGATATTATGATCAAACCAAATCAGTGCTTTCTACTACATCACGGTGTCAAAAAACGATAAAAAAGATAAAAAAACGTCAAAAAAGATAATAAAATAAAATGTCAAAAATCTGCCAAGCGGATCAAGGATGAAATTATGTTGGTGATATTATGACTGGCGCGGACTCATTCAAGGAGAAGAAAATTCTTTGATCCAATATTGCACAACTTTTATCAGATTCGGTTTCCAATTGTGCAAATGGACATCCAACCATTCCATCCGATGATACTCAAAGCCTGAATACCTGCCTGAAGATAAAATAGAGGTGGCCCCTAAAACCATTTAAAAAGATATCAAATAAAGAAAGTTAGTAAATATTTGCCGTGTTTCTATATATTTTCAAATATTTTTAGAAGGCAAGTTTTTGATTCATCAAAATGGCTAAACCATCCATCGTCCAGATTAGAGATATACTCTTTAAAAGTTTTTGGCTCCAAAAATTGAACTTAAAATTTAATTTTCGTTTTAAAGTACCAGCTACTGAAAAAACGCGCTCGGAGGCCGCAAGAATCGAATTTCCAACCCATAGTGTATTGTACAATTAATTTTTGTTAGGTATATTATAGGGTGGAGCTCCTAGCTGGAATTTTTACAAACATTGCCAGTATTTTGGTTAAATAAAAGAGGCACGTAATATTCTCCTGTAATATTGGACAATTATTTAAAAAAAATATTTCAATAATTAGTTGTTGCGGCACTAGATGCTAAATATCATCAAAAATTAAATGGCGAACAAACAAAATCAACCTGGAACATTAAACGCACTCTGTATACATAGATTTTACAGAAAACGGGAGAAAATACGTCATATCCCTTTTGGGAATAATATAATTGTAATTCAAAGTGTCATTTTCTGTTTAATTCATTAAAAGTTAATTTATTATTGTTGTTGTTTTTTTGTTTATTTGCAAAAAAACATTCTCTGCTGCTTCATATTTGTGTAGAGCTGTTGGGTTACAGAGTGCTATATAAAAAAAAATGTATAAACACAAACAGAGTTGAAGAGACTTTATGTATATATGTAAGTTTTTGTGGCAGTCAAGTGTTTAGATTATTTTGCTAAAAATTTTATGATTTTATAATAAGTTATTTCAATGAATTCAATTGTTTTGTTTGCTCTTAAAGCTTTGAATAAGCATTTTACTGGTAATGAAAAGCATATTTTTATGAAATGTTAATGTGTTTGATATGTTGTTATTTTTTAAAAAATAAATTATGTTAATTATTATGATAGCATAATAATAATAATAATAAAAAAAGGGTTGTACAAACATATAACTGTATGTTGCATAGAAACAAGGGCTACGTGTATTTATATTATGTGTACTATATGATATGCAATATGATAAATCATCAATATCGGAAATATGGAGAAAAGCTTTTGTATTAACATGTACATAAATTGTATGCCCCAAAATCTCGAGAGACGTACAAATTTTTGTAATTTTTTTTTACATTTTTTTGTACACAAAATTGAGAAACACCGGAGATGAAATGATTTTTTATGTATGTATGTATGTAAAAAAATATTTTTTAATATATATATATATATATATATATATATATATATATATATATATATATATATATATATATATATATATATATATATATATGTATATATATATGCTTGGATATGAATATAAACTTTTTTTTTTTGGAAATTGAAAATTGTCTGTCTCGTTTAAACATACAAAATAAGAATTATATGTACATGATAGATTTTTATTTTATGTTGAACTTTTACGTATGTTTTTTAAATTTTACAGCAAAAATCGTAAAAAAAAAAGTTTTTGCCTTTAAGGGTATTTCGATTGAATATGATATATTTCTGTATAAACACACCGCGTCACATACTTTAGACTCTAGTGATTTAAAAATGAAATATATGCTATTTCGATTACTTTGTCGTAGATTTTTTTTTATTTTGCAAGAAGACGTTGATTTGTTATGTTACAGTCATTTTTGCTAAATACCTTTAGGTTAAATTGGAACATTTTTAAATTCTATTTATTAAATATTCTTTGCAATGCTTCCAAGAATCAGAGCAAATAACTGATTGGTCGGGCATTACAAATTAATTAACAGGATACATATTTTTTCCTTTAAGCCACTTACAATGTATAGCTTTTATAAATAAAACGAATGAAATCTAATTTCCTAATAGTATTAATTTTTAAAAGAAAATAGGTTTACTATAAAATCAATAAAAGTTGGTGACAATTCATATTTGAACCTTGTTTAAAAATTGTAATTTGGAAATTGATTCTAAACCATATCATTTTAGAAATTTCGCTAATTTTAAAAGGAATTTGAGTCTATTTCCAAACTCACTATTTTACCTAAGGTTTTTGAAAAAATTGTAAGACAATGGCACTTTCAGGATTATTTAAACCAAGTAGGCCAGCTACTAATTTAAAAAAAAAACAGCTGGTGACCCTATATTATTATTTGGTGACCCTTTGAATTTTACCTTACATTTAATGAATATGTGTGTTTTATTTTGCTTAATTTTGAATCTGGAATTTTGGTTACAACATTTTAAGTAAGCAAATCTTTTTTTAAAAGCTTAGTAGATTACAAGCGTTAAAGTTTAGGCCTAGGGACTGCAAATTTTCGTTAAACTAACGATTCCAGAATTTCGAAATTAATCGTTATTACACGCCGATTCGCGACGTTAGTGCAGAAATTGGCAAAAACGGAAAACGCCCGTTATAAATTGACACTGGTAGGTGGCATGGTTAGTAAATGTCGGTAAGCAGTTAGCAAAATAGCTCCCCGCAAATCACCTTACCCAAAAACTTCATTTCTAATTTATCGATTTCTTGGGGTTTCCATTGGGTTTCCATTCCAACCGCAATGAAAGCTAACCGTCTCGGGAGATAAATCCAGACTAGTCCCATAAGTTCCAAAAATGATCTACGTGAACATTGATGTACTGGTGTTGAAGTTTTTTCGAGTACTAAATATGATAGCTAAATGAGCGCTTTTTGATCACTCATTCGTTTACCTATATAATTTAAGATTTACGTTAAAATTACATATTTCAAAATGTTTTATGGTTAAAAGTTCATTGTTAAAATGACGCTCTTTAAACAATACAGAAACATAAAAATATCGGCAGAAGCTTGTTAGAATTTTTTATCTTTAGAACTAAAATAATTAAATTCTCTATTCTGGATAAAGAACACATTTTATTATGTTCACAAATTTCAATGATTTCAAGCCCATGCATAAAACGAAAAACATGTATAGTGTATTTTCACATATACATACAACGGTTCAATTTATGAAAAACTGTTAACTTGACATTTCCGCACTTGGAAAAACATTCAAGATTTATATAAATGTATATATGCACCAAAAAAAAGGTAGAAGCAAACGGGAATTATACCAAACGGAATAGTGCAAAACATGGTATTTCCTAAATGTATCAACGTATATGTAAATTTATTTTGAAAAATATATGACTTTGGCAAAATATACGAGTATCAATTTTATTTTGTTTAAAGGAAGAACATTTTGAATCAAATATTTAACGGGAAATCCATTTACGATTTTATGGAAATGTGTATTTGCATTCATTTTCAGAAAATATTATATCGATAGTTCTCTAATGGTTATTATTGCATAAGATTATATTTCCATCGATGATGTATATTATGAATTCGAGTAGACATCATGAGTGGATAAAAGGTAAGTTAAAATATTGGCTGAGTTATTATATTCGTCTTACTAAAAATGCTAATAGCAACATATAATGATACAAATTTATTGATTTGATTTAAATTAATCACAATAAATTATAAAGTTTACAGGAATATAAAGACGTCAAACACTTAGTAACCAAGCAATTGGTGCTGAGATTAAAGCTGTGGTGTTTGGGTTGGAAGGAACCGGTTTCGAATCTCAACGAAAAAAATTCAATTTGAAATATTTCAATATATATGTTGGCATATTTTTGGAGAAATAGTTTAATAAATTTTAAGTCGAAACTTTAAGTCGGTTATCATATTAAGAATTACAGTGATAATAAAGTATTCAATAGTTATGTCGTGCATTAAGTGTCAAATTAAAATTAATCGTGGTACATCGAACAGCTACATTAATTGCTGGAGTCATGGTATGTTTCACGGTAATTGTGTGACCTTGAATATAGCCGATATTGAATACTATAAAAAAGGCAAAGACAAATTTATTTGTGATAAGTGTGAAACGAAAAATCGTGCCAGCAGAAATGACGAATCTCCCATTTCCAAACAACACCAAAATAATATTGATGATTGAATAAAATAGTTATGAATAAAAGGTTTGATGTGCTAAATGAAGCCTCCAAAGTCATTGCTACTCTCGTTGAGGAAAATACTAATCTGAAAAGTTAAACTTGAGATGTAATTGTCGGCTTGAACAACATTTATTATCCAGTACAGTAGAAATTATTAATCTCTCTATACAACCTGAGGAAGATATTTTCGAACAAAGCGTGCAAGTTCGAGTTTCAGATATTGATAAATGATATCGTGTTCGTAGCAAACAAACTGATAAAATTGGAAAAGTGTATGTTTATTTTCTTAATAAAATGGAGAAATGAGAAATTATAGAAACATTTAAAGTCCCAAAGAAATTATCAGGGACCCCTTTGGATCCTTTGAGAAGGAACTCGGTTTACATCAAAGAATGCCTAACAACATTAAAAAAAATTGCTGTACAACGCAAAAATACACAAAATGGAAAAAGGATACAAATACATGTGGATGAGAAATTATATAACAATGATGAGGAAAACGGAAGGTGGTGATGAACTCAAAAAACTATGATATTCATAGTTCATTTGTTTTTATTTTCTAATTAAAACTAATGTTTAATTCTTCAACAATCTGGGTGAATTCAATTGTTACTTGGATAGTCTTAGTAAATAGCCGTTTATAATTTTTTAACCAAAATATACATTGAAAAGTCGGAACTTAGCTTCTATAATGGGCATTATTCTATAATGGGCATGTGTAACGTAAATAATTGAAATGGTGGTAGTGCAGCTTTTATTAACCATAACGTTAAGTATTTTAGTATAGAGAAATTAGATTTTACTTCAGCTGATACAGAAAAATTTAGTTTTGTTTGTGTGTACAAACTTCACGAGTTTAGTGTGTCAATTCTTCTACGTGTATTGACCATATATTTGTTAGGCAAAAGTTTTGAGTTTAGGTTATCATTTAGCTTATATATGTTTAGTATAAATGTTACCAACCATTGCGCCACAATATTTCATTTCAAAAACCAAAAACACAAAATTACTGAACAGGTTGAGCTTTAAACTGTTTTAGAAAATAAGCTAGGTACGGAGCTCGAGCTAAACTAAATTTTAACGCAGTCTCTACAAATCTACAGATAAAGATGAGCTAAAAAAAATGTGTGTAGGGATAAATTTTGACATGTCTAATTTTCCGAGTCTTTTGATTTTAATTGTGTTGTGTTTTCAAATTTTTTAGATTTTATTTTAGATTTTGGTGCTTTTTAAGATTTATCACCTTCGTTGGTCATTATCTTCTTCACTTTCATGTATTGTTAATCAAAATCATGTAATTGTCAATATCATCAATTTCGACGTATACTCCATTTTAACTCAAAAAATTTATGTATTTAATATAATAAACCATGTATACGCGGAAAAAAACCTATTGAAATGTCAAAATTTCGTATCCATTTAATGTACAGTGCAGATAAATCGACGTTAAAATATTAGAGAGCTCATAGTAATGCCATATATTATACAATTCGACAATCTGTATTTACCATTATTTTTTTATGTCAAGCTGCGTACCGGTGAGCGTAATTGTGTGCGAAATTTTTTTATCGCGCTCTTAACTAGCTAAATTTTATGTCTAATCAGTATGGAAAATTTATCTTAGCTCGAGCTGCGAGAGTTAAAAATAATTTATTTAAGAAACTTAAATCCCACCCAAATAACTTAAATTTAAAAGAAAAATATTAGGAATGTAAAACACTTGTTGAAAAGGGAATTATTTTAGCGAAACATGAGTACTATGAAACCAAACTAGTAACTGTTTCTAACAGTTACTAATCGTATTCAATGTGTACGAATCGAAAATACAAATAGTTAATATTTAGAAATTAATCATGGCGTTCCACAAGAGTCAGTGCTTGGACCGGTTTTATTTTTAATATATATAATTTCACTTTGTGGTCTTAGTGTTCGAGGTCAGTTAGTTATGTTCGCTGATGATACTGTGCTTTCATACTGTGATGACACAACTAAAATTGGTCATGCTCCTTGCGTGAATATAGAAACCAAAAAATTTATCAGAACGCGAAAAGTTTTTTAAATTAAAAAATAAATTCAAAAACGATACATTTCTGACTGAAAAACATAAATTTCTAAGTTCTTTACTTAGATCCAAAATAAAGATGGCAAAGCGTGAAAGAATTTTTGATTTTATATATAAGATATATAAGAACCCATTTTCTTGGGCTTATAGATATAAGCCCAAGAAACTATGGAAATATTTTAATGAAATCATCTTTAATCGCGATAGTTACAAGAAAACTGTTAACTCAATTAAAATTAATGGACAGCTAAGAACTAGTGAGCAAGAAATTGTAGATTGTTTTAATAATTATTTCGTGAGCTTAGCTCAAACCAGTACAAGTACTTTATGCGGCCTACTGACAATGATTTTGATTATTCAAAATTATCATAAAATTAAATCCAAATGCAACTACAGGAGTGGATCAGATTGCCACAAAAGTTCGCAGACACACGGTGATCTATATAAGCCCATTACTGGTTAATTACGTAACTGAAACTTTTTGTACTGGAGTTTTTCCTAGCTATTGTAAAATTGCAATAGTTACACCTGTGCACAAATCTGGGAATGAAGCTTTCAAATTATAGACCCATTTCGATTCTGAACGCTCTATCTAAAGTGTTTGAAAAAGTAATTCTAGAAAGGTTCAACAAATACTGTGAACAGTATAGTTAGTAATCGTCAATTTGGATTCACTGTCAATTCTAATACAACAGCTGCTTGTTTAAACTTCACTGATTACAGTAGTAGAAACATTGATCAAGGGTTAATTTCAGGTTGTTTGTTTTTGGATCTACGAAAAGCCTTGATACACTCAATCATGAAATACTATTAATCAAACTCGCCAAGATGGGATTCGATCAGGTACAAATTATCTTGTTTCAAAGTTATTTATGTAATAGCAATTAAAAAGTCAAAATTAATAACTATGTTAGTGCTGATGAAATTTTAAATATTGGTGTGCCACAAGGTTCTATTTTGGGACCAATGCTATTCAACGTTTATATAAATGACAAAGCTTTCATAAATCTTGAAGGCAATTTGCAACTTTACGCGGACGATTGTTTTATTATGTATGCAGTAAAGTTTCTTGAATTACTACTTTTACAAATGCAACAAGATTTGCAGGCACTTAAAACATGGTTTGATATAAATCATCTCACGTTAAATCATGATAAAACCAAATACATAAGCGCTTTATTTTAATAATTTAAGTGATGCTGCTCTACCCAAATACACAATAATAATGATGATAATCCGATATACATACATTTTTATGAGATATTCTCATATTTTTTGGTACCATCTATTTGTGGTCTTACTGATTAATATTTTCTGCAACATAATTTGGAGACTTAAGTAGGTAACAAATGAAACGTCAACATTTTTTAAATTTTTTTTTTTTTTGGTTTCCTTATATTTAGCCCAATAATATTCTCCAAAATGTCTTCTATGTTTACGTATTTTAGAAAGTATAATAATTAATAAGCATTTTAGTCTTGTGTCTGACTTTTGTTGCAATAAATAAATTAAATTGTTTAATTGATTGATTGATTAAAACTGTACGGTCAAGCAATAGCAGGATAGCCCGAAAAACGCTGGGCCCACCGCACACCCGTTTTTACATATACTTGGAAGTATAAGGTAGGATATTAGTTAAATTATTGAGATCGATCCGGTCACAGAAACCTTGGCCGCCAATAGTTAGTAGATTTTTGGGGGGTACGGAAAGGGACGGTATGCCAGTAATGACAAAATTGACCCGGCTTCCCAGTAGCCCATATTCAAACTACTGTTGACATTAGACAATCACAATTTTACTGAATTGCTCTGCAAACTGTCATCTTTTATCAGCAACTCCATTTGCCACATTTTATCTGTAAACTACAAAGGTTAAGATTCTCTGAAAACAAAATCTGTTAATGAACTTATTGCTCTTAGCCATATTAAATTTAATTAATTTTCATTTGAAATTATAAATTAATTAATTCATAATATAATAATAATAATAATATAAAAATATAATTTTTGCAAGCCGTAGGCTATAATAGATTGGATTAGTTTTCGCCTGAAAATACGATCTCCAATAAATTGGTTTATAAAAAAATTGATTAAAAATTACCAATTATCAATTGAATTAACCGTTTTATGACGCAATATGATAATACGTCATATAATCGCCGAAAATCTAATTCATACACACTTCATTTGACACAAAACTTTAAAATTAATATAAATTAGATTTTAAAAAGTTATTAAACATAACAAATTAAATTAAAAAAAAAGTAATTACACATCACAAATCAATTGAATTAACCATTTTACGAGAAATACGTCATATAAGGCCACATACTCAATGTTCTAGTAAGCAGATAAACCAAGCAAAAATTGCTAAATTGCAGAAAAAGGTATACTCCATATTCCAACAAGCAGATACATTTCCTGAATTGGAAAAAATGGTATACACGAAAATTTTTTCTGCGCTAGCAAGCAAATAAAAAATTAAAATTTTGCGAACGATTTAAGGCATCCGCAATTTTTTCTTATATGTCATATTTTAAGTTTTTGATCAATGTGTTTTGGTTTTATTGGATAAACTTGTAATTAGTTTATGAATAATTGATAAAAAAAAAATAACTAAATATTAGTGAAAAGTTAATAGATAATTGAATTTAATGTGTTGATATATAAATTATAAATATATAAAATTTATTATAATTATTTTGGTAATTATTAAATGGAATTAATCAGACGTCGACGAAGGAATCATTTTCGAATACCATGGAAATTATTTATTGTCCGAGAAAATCCATTTCATTGTAGTGATGATGAATTTTTCAAGCGGTACAGATTTACAAAGGAGATGGCGAATGAGCTCGTAGAAGAGGATTTCAAGAGGACTTAACGAGAACACAATGCGGGGAAAGTCAATTCCGTCGTTTCTAATCGTAAGGATTATAGTTTATGTATTTTCTTAAGTATAATTTGTTTTATTTATTAGGTTTTAGTAAGTCTAAACATTTTGGGGTCAGGTAGTTTCCAATTTTACAGTGGGCAAATGCGACTCCATAATTTGAATGAAGAATGTTATCAGCGCAATTGACGGCACCCATATACAAATACAAAAACCCGCTTTGTGGAATAACTATACTTTTATCAATAGGTTAAGTGTATCGCCCTTAATGTTTTGATGCAGATTATTTATTCTCAGATTTAGTTTGTCGCTGGCCAAGATCAACTAATGACTCGCATATTTATGCGCTTTTCAAGTGCGCTATATAATTATATGCACTCTGAATACTTTCCGCCACTCACTTTTCTGTTAGGTAACAACGGCTATCCACACCGTTCTTCTGATACCACTGTTGAATCCTGTAAGTGAGTACAAAAAAAATATAACATAAATCATAAAAAGGCCAGAAAAATTATAGAAATGGCATTTGGGGTCCTTAAAAGTCGATTTCAAATAATAATACATCTGGAGGACACCTTTTATACCAGCCTGCAATAATCTTCACAATATTGCCAAAAATATTCGTATCCCTCTATACCATCAGATGAAATTCATCAGACGAAGGTAAACGAATCAGATGAAGAACCTGATGAAATCGAAGAACACGATCAGAAACAGAACGGTGGTGATGTACGTCAACTGATGATCGATTATTTCGCCAATAATTAAAAAATGAATTTTGATGTTTGTGTGCTTGTTCTTACAATTCAGGTACAAAAGTAAATACATATAATTAAAATATTAATCGTTAGGTCGAATATGCAAACTATCTTGCATTTTTTATTGTGGCAAGTAATTCTTCCAAAAGACTATTAGTCCGCTCATGTTGAACCAGTCGGTTCTTAGAAATCTGTAATTTTTGTTTCTTAATATTTGAAAATTCCTTATCATATTTATCTATAAAAAAATTTAACATACTGACTTCCACTTCTGAGGCTTAGATCTAGGTGGCTCGGGCTCGTTGGCAATCAAAGTAAAGTTGGGTTCACCTGATGTTGCCGGAACTTTGTGCTCCACTATTATGTTTCTATTCACAACCCAGTATCAACTTGTTATATTTCAAAATCATTATTCATTATTTTAAAAATTAACTGCCTATAATGATATACGTTTTATTTACCTCTGATGTTGGTGCAGACGTGTCTATAAATAAACTAAGCCCTAAATTTGAGTTTTTCCCCGTTAACCTCAGCACTATTTTTTCGTTTTCTGTTAAATTTTTTGGTAGTGCTCCACCAGTTTACTTTGCATATTTGATAAGGCCTGCACATTTGAGTTTTATGCGCGATTTCAAATCGGCAAATTTAGCTTTAATTTCCTCGGCACTTCTCTTCGTATGACTTGTAGAAGATATTGTAGAAGCAAGGTCGTCCCACTTCCTTTTTATCTCGCTAACAGTCAAATTGTTATCTAAATCAAATTGTATGAATTCTTATTATTCAAACGTAAAACTATAAAATTCTAAAATTCTAACAAACGAACATATTTGTACTTACATCGTACTAACTCTTGTGTTTTCTCAACTTCCGTCAACAATAAAAGTACATCTTGTTGAGAATAGTTCGGTTTTCGTTTATTTATTATTATAATAATAACCTATAGATAATTTATAACCAGCAAAATATTTTCGGTATTTATTTGACAAACATATTTAAGGTTATGTATTATATTCAGCATATTAAAATTGCATGCTGAGTAAAAAAAAATTGCATTACGCAAGCCATCGTGTATATCATTTTACGCAAGCAAATTTTCAATTGGCAAATCCGCCATATTTATCAACTTGCGAATTGCGAATTGATAGATTATAGAGTAATTGCCCCATAATCGCCTAAAATCTAATTTAAATAAACTTTATTTGACACAAAACTTTAAAATTAATATAAATTAAATTTTAAAAAGTGATTAAACATTACAAATCAATCGTTTTATGACAAATACAAATTTGTTGCAATAAATAAAGTAAATGTCAAAAAATAACAACAAGAACCTATTACATTTTTTCTAATAATTTACCCATCTTTTTACTACAGAAATTCGATTTACCAAAAACTTTACCGAAAATGCCATTTACGTTGAGTATGTCACGCAGTAATAGTATACAAATTACGACATAAATAATATTTACTTTTAGGAGCACGTCAATCTGAACAATAATTTCCAAAAAAAAACTTTAAAAGATGTTCTAATTGAAATTGATTTTGACAGTATCGAAGAGTTGGTTTTATAACAGTTTTTTTAAAGTAATTGTTGGTTTCTGGTATTTGGTGTAAACTATATATACACCCAGAGAATTAATTGTACAAATTATTCCTATAAGGTATAATTCATACCAAAATTATGTTCTATTTTCAACCGTGCCTGACTTAGGAATACTAATCGGTTTTAAGGAATGATGTATGCAATTTTTTTTAAACATAATTTATTCATAGCTTAGGAACAGCCAATACCTGAAAATTGTATAATTAGTGTATATTGATAATATAAATGTTACCTAGCTAAGAATGATATTTGTTACTTGCAGGAATAATATGTGTAAAGTAAAGTATAGATATTCCAAAGATTGCACAAGTTAAATAAAATTAAGTATTTTTGATTCATAAAGGGAATGGTTAATCTAATGATGTTGGAATATTTTATCCATTCTAGTAGCAAAACTATGATTAAAAATTGGTAAGGAGTGACTAATAGGGACTGATTTATTCCTTGAAAAAATGAGATTATACATTAAAAGCCATTAGTTATTATATCAATAGGAATAAATTATGTATTTATTTAGCACAAATTGTTCCTTATTTTAGTTATTTGTATACAATATATTTATCCATATACACACATATTTATATATATATATATATATATATATATATATATATATATATATATATATATATATATATATATATATATATATAATATATATATATATATATATATATATATATATATATATATATATATATATATATATATATTAATATATATATATATATATATATATATATATATATATATATATATATATAATTTTAAAATTAGAATATAAATTTATTAAAAATATTTGAGAATAATTATAACAATATTATACTCAAATATTATTAACATTCATTATATAAAATAAAATAAAATTATATTAAAAACAAATTTAAATTTCAAGGCTAAACTATTCCAGGTAAGAAAAATGTATTTCCATCATTAAGAACATGTGGTTCATATGGTTTTTTACTTTTAATTAAATCAATATATTAAAAAAAGAATATTCTCCATTAATTTTGCCATTAATTTTTGTATTAAATTTCGAAAAAACAAAACATTGTCTCTTTTATATGAAAAAACATACAATGTGAAATCCATTAGTATTTTTATATACGGGCCACTCTGAAATTAAGCTGTGGTGTAGTGTCTTTCTTTTGATGATATCTTTAGCTCGTTCATTCAGTTTCCTTCCATTTGGATTTTACAACATATCACGATCAAAATCACTGAAATTCTCGCGATCTAAATAAAAATAAATGCATTTATTAAGTGTAATGTTAGTGAAAAAAATATATGTAAATTATATTACCATATGTTCAAGATCCGATGGTTCTGTTTCAAAGTCACTTGTTCGCCTCCTTTTACTGTGCGTAAAGTATCCTAATTTTGTTAAATTTTTGGTGTAACTCCATAATAATTATATAATTTCTCAGTAGCGTATTCTGTTACTTTGAAATAATAATCCTGTAATATTTAGAAGTAGTGCTAGAAAAAATATCTAATGTACTTTTTAGGTTATGGGTAAAACTTACTCCATTGACCACTATTTTAATAAATGGGACAGCTGATCATCACTATCTTTAATTACAAAATCGAAATCATTTGCGTCTCCAACTGCAGAATCTGATTCGATTCCCTTATTTGCAGTCATCTTTTTGAAATACTATAATAGCATAATTTTTAAAGTAATTTATGTGATGCAAAATATTTAAATTTAATACGGCCAAAAAATAAAAGTTATTGATCACATACAACAAACATTACAGTTATATGCTTTTAAAAAAAAAAAAAAAATTAGAATATTCTTGAAAAATGGTTTAATTATTATGATGATTTCTTTTTTACAAACACTTAACTTGAATTAGAAAAAATTAATTAAAAATTGACTAAAAACTAGATTGATCTCTTGTAAAACGATCATATTCCTGAAAAAATCCACACGCATTATACAAGATGTCAAAATATTTTTCAATCACAAAAAAGCATTTTTACACATTTTGCAAATAAAACATTACACAAGCATAAACAATTTACAACTACCGCACTCAAAAAAGTTTCAAATATAAGCCAATACTTACTTAAATGATTTTATTTATTTATTAAATTTTATTTTAATTTGGCACGTGTATAATCACTGATCTTCTAACCACAATGACGATTTAACCACAATGACGTTTGTAATTTCTTTTTCTTGCAAGTTGTGTTATTCCTGATAATCATTGATCATGATCAATAAAGAATACTTTTTAAGAAATAAGTTGTACTTAGCGAGGTATATATTACACAAACTTTTGAATATTTATTTTAATTTTGCTTAATACATGCCTAAAATGAATGATTAATACTTAATTATATTTTGGAGTTTTTATTCCAATATTAAGTATAATTCATGTTAACATATTTTTTTGGGTGTAATAAGTAATGCCGCTTTAATTATTGTTATTAATTTTTTGTTAAAATTTGTTTTACAATTTGTATTCAATCGGTTTGTTATTATAACAGCTAATTACCAATAACTATGATGTAATGCTTTCATATACTAGTTTTTTACTTTAATTGTTTTTATCTCTAGTTAGTCTGTATAATTAGTGCACCTCACGCACTCTATCATTGTATGCTTAATTTTACGAAGGGGCTTCCAAAATAAATATATATAATATTTCAGGAAGCCCCTATTATTTTATTTTATCCAATATTGTTAAATTGTTTATCTTCTTTGTATTTTTATGTTAGTCTTAAATTTCATTGTTAAATTATTGGATAAGAAAATAATAAAAAACCAATTTCGCCTAATGTTGGAATTATTTAAATTTCCACTAACAAACTCCCCGTACTATTCTAGATAACTATTGTAACATTTCGTAGTTAATTTACTAGGCTTGAACTTGCTGTTCAAAATTATTTTATAGGTTATGCAACTACTAAATAGCTACTCAATTGCTAATGAAAAGACACCAACTAACTATTATTAAGCACAAGAACTTCTCGTGTCTACTGATATAGTTTAAAGATAGTACATAAGTACGACTTTTAAGAAATTTAACAATGTTTTGGTATATTTGCTTTAAAGACAAAGGTGAATATACTTACGAACTTTAAATTCAGTCAAAGTCATAGTATCCTGATCTTAATAAATAGCACTAAATTGTATAGCAGAGCACGTATACACACACCGTTTGACATTTCATCTATAATATCACTCCCCCTTATTCGTACATTTTCTTAATATAACAATTTATAGTATTTTTTTCTTAAAGATACCTTAAAACAAAATCTTTTATTACAAAAGTTATGTTTGTTAAGAAGCTAAAAAAAAAAACATTAACATTTTATTATGAAAAATATTTGTAAATATTAAAGAATTAACAACGCATTCAACAAACATTTTTATGTTTATTGATACATAATACGAAAATACCTTATTTTATTATTATTTACAAAATATTATCGTTGTCGTTCGTGCACTAATATAAAAAATACGAAAAACTTTCACAAAACAAAAGCTTTTTATTGTTGTTTTCCAAATTATATACGTATATAAGAAAAGCATATAATTGTAAAAAGTTTTTCATTAACAAAAATTGAAAACATTAATATTATTTTTGTTTCTTTATATTATTATTATTATTATCCTTTAGTTGTTATTTAAGATAGTAAACTTTATTTATTTATTTTTTTTTATTTTTTCAGGTATGTACTGCAAAATCTCTTTAATCGTAAGTAAAGTCCATAATTTTAATGAGGTGTTTCGAGCCACTCATTATTTATATTTTGTGCAAGAAAAAACAGAAAACAAACCAAGAATTATTCATTGAAGAGGAAAAACTTTTATAATATGTATTATAAAAAAATCAATAAATTTTCGATCAAAAATTCGAAACAAAATTTTCTATGTTTGATTAAAAAATAAAATATAAAAAATTACCAAACCGTAAATTCTAAAATACATCGATACAACAACAAACAATACAAAATTATTATTTATTTTGCCTTTAGTATACACATATGATTTTTATTTTTATTTTTAAATCAAATAACAAAAATCATAAATTAAATTATATATAATTTTCTATTTTCTTTTATAAAAAAAAAAACATGATTCGGTTTTCTTTAAGTTGAAAACAATGTTGAAAGATAATCAAATTTTTGTGGAAGAATTTTTTCGTTTCTTTATTATAAAATATTTTCATGGTTTCGATTGTGTATTATTATTACTATACTATTTATTTTTTAGATGAAAATCTAAAATAAAAAATGTTGAAAATGTTTAGTGTACCAATAATATGGTGAAGCTGTGCTTGTCTGTCTCAATATATATATATATTTTAGAAAATTTAATTTTTTATATTAAAAAGTTTAAAATGGAAAATCATTGGAATTCAATTTAATTTGTTCGATTCTGTTTTGTAACGAGATTTTATTAAATTTACTAGAAAATCTTGTCCTTCTTAATTAGATAAATTGATTTAAAATTTTAGCTGATTGTAAAATAGAATAATATATATTATTTAATTTTCATTGGTATGTAGGACATTCCCTTCGGTCGTCGAAGTTAAATTACTTCGTTTCAAATGAAAAATAGTCGAAATAATTTAATTGCATGAATTGTGGTATTCAGTGGAACTTGAAAGGAAAAAATTATTAAAAATTACTACATTTATTACATAATCTTGCTTTACCAAATCTTGCATATAAGAATTTCCCTGTGCATTTATAGAAATTCTATAAATGCACGGGAAATTTGTATATGCACGATAAAAAATCTACACTGTGATATGATTACTGCAATCGAGAACCGCGTTTGACATTTGACATTTAGTATATGTACGGCTAAGCATTAAACAAAATATCATTAAAAGCGCCGAACCTACCGTACACCCATTTCTACATATACTTGGAAGGATAAAGCAGGATATTAGTTAAATTATTGAGACCGACCCGGTTATAGAATCGTGGCGGCCAATAGCTATTAAATTTTTTGTAGGGTAGGGAAAGGAAAAATATGCCAGTAATGACAGAATTGGTTTGGTTTCCCGGTACCCAATATTTAAACTACTGTTAGCATAAGACAATCACAATGAACTGCTCTACATTCTGTCATCTCTTATCAGCATCTCCAGTGTGCCACCATCCATATGTAATCTGTAATGGTTCTCTAAAAAAAATCTATTAATAGGCTAATTTCTCAAAGCCGTGGGCTGTAATAAATTGGATTCGTTTTTGCCTGAAATTCACAATTAATTAATTTATTACATCATTAAAAATATAAAATTATAAAAATTATAATAGAAATTAGATTTTATAAAATTTGAATAAACATTACAAATCAATTAATTGAATTAACCGTTTTACAACGAAAATCTAATTTATATACATTTTATTTGACACAAAACTTTAAAAGTAATACCAATTAGATTTTAAAATAATTTATTAAACATTACAAATCAATTCAACCGTTTTATGACAAAAATGTCATGTAATCCGTTTACATATTTCCGTTTATACTGAACCATGGTTTAATTTCCGTTTAAAAAATATTGCTAATCGCAAGTCTAAAGCATTTAATACTTATAAACGAACTAATAACATTAATGCCAAACAAAAGTACAGCGATTTATGTAAAACGTTTAAATTTTTAAATGATTTTTTATATAGAATGTATATCTTACAGATTGAGAATGAAATTTGTTCCAATCCTAAACTTTTTTTTCATTCATTAACACGAAAAGGAAATCGCAGTGCTATCCGCGTGTAATGAACTATTTTAATTCACCTATTACTGGCTCTCAAGTAATTTGTGACAACTTTGCTAATTTTTTTCATAGCTCTTTCGATGATGACGGCACGTATATAAATTTAAGCTCGTTAGATTTGAAGTCTTCCGCCTTGATCCAATTCACGTTTCATGAAGTACTTAATGGCTTAAAATGTCTAAAAACTGACAAGGGTACAGGTCCCGATGGCATTAATCCATTTATGATGGCTAAATGTGCCTATTATGTGTGTCGTCCATTCCTACATCTGTTTAATTTAGTCTTTCCACTGCTCAAATTTGGAATTTGTCATTTGTTATACCAATATTTAAATCAGGTAGAAGAAGTGACATTACTTGTTATAGGGGAATTTCAATTCTATCCGTGATTCCGAAGCTTTTCGAGTCTTTAGTTAAATCAAGAATTGAGTTCCATTTGAAAAACAAAATTAGTGTGTATCAACATGGTTTTTTGGCGGGTAGATCTACAATTACTAACCTTATGAGTTTTTCTGGCCATTTATTTAATACTGTGGGAAGCCGTGAGTAGGTTGACGTCGTTTACACCGATTTTTCGAAAGCGTTCGACAAGCTAAATCATAACATTTTCTTATATAAATTGATGGTCTTCGGTTCCGATTTTATCCCGGTGGCTTGGATTGCTTCTTATTTAAATTTACGAAAGCAATACGTAAGAATTTTGGGCGATGTTTCATTTGTATATAACGTACCGTCGGGTGTCTCACAAGGGAGTTGCCTAGGTCCAATGCTTTTCATAATCTTTATTAATGACGTAGTTCAGTGTTTTAATTTTAGATGTCTTTTATATGCGGATGATCTCAACATTTATGCCAATATTAATTCTTTTATTGACACTGAAAGTCTGCAGCGAGAACTTGACATATTTCGTAATTGGTGTGTGTTGAATAACTGTCTCTGAATCCTAATAAATGTAAAGTTGTATATTTCTCAAGAATCCGGATATCTTGTATTGTGTCACCATATGTCTTGATGGATGTACAAATAAGACGAGTGAACGAAATTTTAGATCTTGGAATATTTTTTTCATGTAATCTTACATTTAATAAACTCATTGATTACATAATACGTAGGGCGTTTTCAATGTTGGGTTTAATTAAGAGACACAGTTTCATGACCCCTACACGTTGAAATCTCTTTATGTTACCTATGTCAGGCCAATTTTGGAGTATGCTTCGGTCATATGGCATCCTTTCTATCGGATTCATGCTGTCAAAATTAAAAGCATTCAAAAACAATTCCTGATTTATGCAGTACGACGTTTACCGTCCCTGAATCGACATATATATGTTCGTGGACCGTATCTAAACCGCCTTTTATTAATAAATTTACAAAGTCTAGATCGTTGACGTGAAATAGCCTGTGCAGTGTTTGGTCGGGATGTTCCGTGTTCAAGGATTGATTGCCCGGATTTGCTTGGGAAGTTTAGCATTTATGTTTCACAGAAAAATTTAAGATTGCGGCTGGGTTCCCCCGTATTCCGTTTTGTTTAAATAATTTTTACAGCACAGAACCATCGTTAAAAGTTCTAATCGAGAGAGTTGTTCAAAAAACGTTTATTATAATTCGATTGTTTTTATTTTTGTATATAATTTATATAAATTTATATTTTATGTTCCTTATTATTATTTTTTACCATGGTAAAAAATAAATAGCGTGTGAGTAGTCAAACTATTGTATTTTTACATGATTGATGAAATAAATAAATAAATAATCGACACAAACCAATTTATGACCAATATGTCATGTTAGATTTTAAAATAATTTATTAAACATTACAAATCAATTGAATTAACCGTTTTATGATAAATACGTCATGTAATCGACGAAAATCTAATTTATATACACTTTATTTGGCACAAAACTTTAAAATTAATACAAATTAGATTTTAAAATGATTAAACATTAAAAATCAATTAAATTAACCGTTTTATGATCAACACCTACACGTACAAAAGTAACTGTAAATTTTATTTAAATAATCATTTTTCTTAATTGTTAGTTGATACGAAGTGAGTGTAACCCGTGTAAGTGCACCATATTTGCCGGCAATCACGAACAAAGTGCAGAGATTCTTTCAGAAACATAATCACGTGGATTATAAAACTCGCCGGATTGCTGCTGCGGGAGTTTCATTCGATTTTGACTTTTTTAGTATTACAGAAAACGTCGGATCAAAAGTGATCGGACGGTGGCACGTAAAAACGGCCTTATCTTACATTTACTAATAATTAACCAAATTAATTTCATCACAGTGTTTTTGTAAATTGGCTTACCATCAGATGTGCAGAAAATTGGAGAAATATGTGCAGAAAATGGGAGAAATATGGCCCAGTAATTTATTGAGTCAAACAATTTTTTAGAGTCATTATAAATAAATCAACTGTGACTTTATACCAAAAAACATAAAGCCACAATCAGTTGACTCAAAAAGCTTTGGAATCGAAGTAATACTGATACCCCGCTATAATTCGAAATATCGTTCTTGTTTTGTGAGAAGGAAATAAACCCGTCATTAGCGATCGGTTGCAGAAGATATAGACAAAGACGTCGACAACTCGTTTCCAAATGTTTTGAGGAAGAGTGTGGGATGCCATCCGGATATAATAGTGTCTTTAGTAGTGACATTTGTGGCGAAAATAAAGTATTTCTACATATATTTAGATCCTTATTGTTATAGCTAGCTATCTATATCCAAATACCACCAATAAACTCAATAACTTTCTCAAGATGTTTCAGAATTATGCAGCGTAGAATATATTAGCACAAGGTAAACGTTTCACAAACAGTAACTTTTATAAGCGTAAACTAAATCGATCAACAAAATTGTTATTTAGACTATACGTTTGGATGAATAAACCGCAATCTGTAAATTAAAAACGAAAGGCACTCACAGCATACAGTAAAATTAAAAATTTTAAATTCGTTGATATTAATTTTCTAATATTTTGGACAGCTTGCATATTTATGAACAAACATATAGAGATTAAAATTATGATACATAAATATTTATAGTAAAATCAATTTACTATAAATATTTATAACACTTTACTTTAGTAAAGAATCATAAATACAAATAACATGAGTAAAAATATTCTGAAAAAGGGCGACTCGGCATTATATGTAAAAAATTTTAAAGATTTAGATTTCGTTGATATTTTTAAGCTGAAACTTTCAAATATCTCGGTAAATAAGCACTCTACGAAAAAAATGTTCATAGTCAAAATTTAATCATTCCGAAGGGGACAACATTAGTGATAAAATTAGTACCCCTTCCCCTTCTTGTAGGTGGATAGAGTGTAGGTGGATTTTTATTGCAGTTCGGGATTCTTCGGCTAAAAATAAGTAGGAGGTTAGTTAGTTTTGGCTATAATCGGCTAACCGGAAATGGCTGCTTCCATAGGGAGTTTTTCGTGTTTTATAAATATTTCAAAAAGTACAGCACTCATGAAAAAACTGTTAAGTGTAAAATGTTGTATTAAAAAAAATATAATAAAAAAAAATAAAAATAAGCAAAAAATTAAAAAAAAATTAAATTATGCCACTTCCGATTAACCGATTGCCGCCAAAATTAAATTTTTACGTACCTATTTTGTGCTTAAAAGCCGGAGAATCCAAATCTGCAGTAAAAAATAGGAGTTCCCATTTTAATTTCAAAACTAACCAAAATTGTAACTTGGTTGCACATTTACTAAATTTGGTAAGAGCAGTATCTGTATCTAACCATCGTTTAGACTAATAAACGTTACCAATAGTAATGCAAATAGTGTAGATGGAACGCAACGCTTTAGTTGTACGTGCTCAATTTAGCTGGAAATGGTGTAAAGTAAAACGTCTCATACAAACTGCGGAAGATTTATAAGAGAACTTCGTCCCCAAACCAGATAAAATATCATTGTATATATATTTACAAACGGAAAATTCAAAACTGGTAAAATCAAGTTTAATTTGAATTTTTGTTATTAGAATTTATGTTGTAATTTCGAAAGCTACGATGGTTAAAAAAAATATTAAGATTTTTAAAAATTCATCGATTATAAAAGCAAACTGGAATTTTTTAAATCGCATAAATTCCATGGGCCAGTAAGGTTATCTATATAAATGGGCCAATAAGGTTATCTATATAAATCACAAGCTGGAACACTTACAATTTTTTTTTGAAAATACTCTAAACCTGTACGAGTAGATGTCATTATTCTTGTTGAAACCTTCCTCACTCAATTTGATATAACCCAAATTCAGTGAATATCGACGGTCACAAAGCAATTCATTTAATTTCGCCTAAACATGCATTTTTGAGATTTCCATGTTTTTACGAGAAGCGATAGATGCTGTCCTAGAAGAAAAGGAAGTTAAAAAAAATTTTGATTTTATGTCAGTGACTCTTATCGGCCACATGGTTTCAGTATGAATGCTTTCATTCAGTATTTAGAGCCAAAATTAGAACCTTATCGTTAGTCAATATTTTTTAGGCTATCACAGCCCATAAATTTGTGTACAAAGAATACAAAATAAAACTCAAAGATTCTTTAAACTAAAACTAAAACTAAAACTAACTCTAAAAAATAACAAGTTAAAAAATAAAAAATAAAAAAAAAATTAAATAAAATAATAAAAAAAAAATAAAAATAAAAAATAATATAATAAAATAAAAAACAATAAAAATAAACTATAAATAAAATTAAAATGTTTGAATTATATAAAAAAAAAAAAAAAAAAAATAATAAAGTAAAAAAATATTAGAAGGTGATTGTGTGTTCTACTAGTACCAGAGTTAACAAGAACAAAAAGAAGTTCATGCATTTTCCTTTGAATTGACGAACATGTGAAATTTGTTTTACGTAAAGTGGCATAATATTCCAAGTTTGAGCTCCGTTTACGAAGAAACACCTAGAATGATGTATTGTGCCTAGGAATAATCAATTTTACGCACCTCGTAGACTGTGCAATTTTTATTTTATCTCTAAGATAATAAGGACAACTACCCCAAATTACATTAAAAAGAAAAATACATTGCCTGTATTTTAAATAATTGACGAGCGTACAACCCAACAAAGATTTAGAGTAGGGTGTTATGGGCTCGAATCTTAATAAATTATAAACGTATCTAGTTATTGAATTAAAAGCAACTTGCAGTCTTCTTTTGGAACCAAATTTCCAATGATAAGGTCGGAATATATTATCTGACTAATAAGTAAGGAATGTGCTAGTGTCTTTTTAGTTTTAAAGGGAGTAGAATATGATCAGAAATAATAACGGTCCTAGTATGGAACCCTGGGGCACACTTCGCACACTTTCAAGGGGACATGAAAAATCATCATTAAACTTGACATATTGAGTACGCCTAGTAAGATAAATGTGAATCTTTTCAACGGCTTGGTCTGAAAAATGAAATAGACATTTAAGTTTGGATAACAAGATATCATGCCTTAACGTCTCAAATGCTTTCGAAAAATCAAGCAATACGAGCAGTACAACTTGCTTATCATCCAGTATACTCGAAACACCATTGCTTATTTTTAACATTGCAGTTGCCGTACTGTGCTTAGTTTTGAAACCGGATTGTAATGAAATTAGGTATTTATTTATTTTCAAGGAATTAGTTATTTGATTTTTCATTATAATTTCGTGAACTATAGATAAAACCGGGAGTACGCTAATTGGTCTCACATCACTACTAGTCTTGGCACTAGGACCTTTTGGGATTGGAATCACTTTTGAAATTTTCTATGAGGAAAATTTACGCATGCGAAACTATTACTTACATATGATGAACGTGTCGCAGCATGAAATGAATCGGGATTTACAAAAAAACTGTTTAACTCGCTAGACAAGAACTGGTGAGTGGGTGGCACACCTTTCAAAAGACCAAGGTTATGAACATTCCTCCATAATTTCCATCATGCTAGCTTAGGGTCAAGTTGTCTATATATATAGCTACTTTTAGCGATACGAGTTAATTTTTAACAGCACGTCGAGATTGCAGAAAATTATTACGACTAACCTCAGACTTATTCTCACGCTCTGTACATAGCTTCTCGATTTGCAATTGCAATTGCAATATACTCTTATTAAACCAGATTGGAGTTGTACGTTTACTTTTAACAAATTTCTTTAACGGAACGTGAGTATGAAAGAAAAAACAAAGATAATCAGTAAAAATTGAAACCTTGTCGTCCACGAAAGCACATTTATATAATAATCTCCAATTTAAATTTAAACAATCTGTGGACAAGGCGTCATAGCTTACATGAAGAAACTGAAACAGGAGGAATAGGTAATTGATAATACAAGTAAATAAAATCATGATCAAAAATTGATAAATCAAGTTGCACGAACTTTTGGATCATTAATACATCTGAAACAATAAGCATATCAATTAATGATGCACTACCATGAAAATCGTTAAAATGAGGGTGTTGATCGATAGGTAAGTATGCTTAATTTTGGGACAAAAGTACATTTTTCAATTTGGCTTTACTATCAAGTGGATATGTGGTCGTTAATGAATTATCGAAACAGTATTGTACTAGAAAATTTTTAATATATTCCCTAAGATCACGTTCTTAGTTACTTGAATAAGCCTATATTGGTGTTATATGGTTATTCTGATTTCTCAGATTACCGTTATTTAATTACAAATATACAGACGAATATCGGTAAATAAAAGGAATATAGCTTTTTTATCGAACAAAATACCCAATGGATTAAACTTAAAAATAATGCAAAGCAGAAACTAAATAAACCTTGGTTTACCCATAATCTAGAAATTCTTCATAATAAACGCAATTTATTCTATAAACTGTAAGGATATTATTTGGAAAGATTTTTATTTATAATAAAACCTGATGCCCCATATGAGCGCACAATGCCCAAAAAGACAACTTCTTCTTCCTCTTTCCTGTAACGTATCCTTCCTTTATATCTCGCTATCTGTCACTCTTCCCTGCTTCATACCATACGGACTCCAACTCTACTACAAACACATCTTGGCTTTGGTTATTGTTATTATCTTACAAAACTAAAAAAGAAATATCAGTTTAATAACTTAGCCGATTGCACGAATCCCACTATACGGCTAAAACTGACGACTTGGTCAAAGATAGTTCATACTATTCTTAATACAAAACATTAAAGTTCATTTCCGGCAAACCATATTCCTAGAAGAACGGCTCTTTTAGATTTCATTTTATATGGACTTGGTCAGAGATAAAAAAAAATTAATTTAATTTCTTTAATTTTGTACGTATCTATAGAAAAAACTGGGATGGGATCAGATAGTATTGCCTGATGAAAGTTTTAGTTTTTTCTGGGATGAAAAACTGGGATAACTTCACATGCTTCTTCAATTACATGATGTTAGTATATAAAAATAAAAACTACTTGATCAAATCTTCAACCGATATCTAAATTTAAAATTTATTTTAAAGAAATTCTATTTAAAGAATTTTGCAGAGAATACTATGATAGTCATAAATCCCGATTCTAGATACAAACTTTAACTTTAATTTTTATTTTTTTTTATTTTTTTATCTTCCTGTCTATAGATTCTAATTTTTTATGTGGAAATAAAAAAAAACAGTTGACATTTTTTTTAAATTAAGTTTTCCTTTTAATTATATGAAGTAACTCATAGCTCGTTATTGAAATAGTATTATCATTTTTTAGATGGTATCATTTTAGTATACTTCGATCAGGATACATTTTTCGAAAATAAGAATATCTCGATGTTATTTTAAATTTAGTCAACCATTAAATATATATTAGGCTAGTTAGAAAAAACTATTTCTAAATTCTGGAACCAACCCAGTGGCTCTTATCTTAAATTGTGGAAGCACATACTGTAAATGATAATCAAATGTGTCATTTACATATAAATATGTAAAGATTAAAGCCCCTCTAGAAAATTTCATCTTACCAATAATCTTAAATAACTAACCTTGAATTATAAAATATGTAGCTTCCGCATTGATTACGTTTCACGAATTTCTGACAGGTTTGATATATTTACTCTGAATAAACATTTATTTAAATCTCAGTTTTGACAGAAACTGACATGATTTTAGTCTAATGTCAGTTTTATTTAATTATATTTTTTTTTTCGAATTTAATTTCAAAAATAGTATTATGACAATATTGTAAATATTTTATAAATTGCAGAGTGATTTAAGACATATTTAAGACATTAAAATAAATTATCATTTAACGTATGCTAATCCGTTTTATAATTTAAAAGAAATTTTTAATTTAATTTACGTTATTTTTAAATTTTACTTTTTTTGTATAAACCGTCAATTTGTTGATTAATCATATAAATAATCATACTTGTTTGTACGATAAAGATGTATAGGTATATAGCTCTCTAGATTCAAATAAGCAAATATAATGAAACCCTGATAAAAAATGTATATCAGTGTTGCATCTAATTTTTAATAAATGGCTGCTGTTCTTTTATGTATTTGTTATAAAACAGAAGACATTAGAATTGTTTTTTTTATTGTTTAATAAGACTTCATTTTCTTTATGTCACAATGTAATATCACAATATTACATACTTTTTCTGACAATTTCCTATACACAGAAAATTATTCTTAGAGAAAAATATTAACATTTGAAATAATTGTTATAGTTAGTTCTGTGAAAGTAGAAGCTTTTGTGTTGCCGCGAAGATGCGTATGATTGCGCATAACATAATGAAAGCAACACTTTGCTGTTGATCCTTCGCGATTTACTGCTAATAAAATAATAAAAAATCTCAAGTGGACAATGCAATATATCTTGGATGATCTTTTGATTGTTTCAAATTCGATGCTCAAATTAATACGCATACATTAAAAATTTTCAGCGTTAACAATTTCTTCGGCGCTTTACTAAATAAGTTCCTAGTGCTCACCGACGCCCCAAACTATAATTTGCCAGTAAAGCATAATGTAGTTAATTACATCGTCACACAAGGTCGATTACCTTGTGCTAAACCGCGACCATCGGACGCAACAAAACCGAAAACTGCAAAAACTGAATTTCAGTTTATGACAGATATCGGAATCTGCCGCCCCTCATCATCACCAGCATCCTCACCATTACATATGGTACAAAAGAAAGTCAAGGACTGGTGTCCTTGTGGAGATGATTGACAGTTGGACACATATACACAGTTTCTCGTTGAAACTCGCCGGTCCTACTATTTTCTCGAAAATAGACCTGGTTCGGGCGTATCATCAGATTCCCATGGCTACAGAGGATATCCCCAAAATAGCGATAACAACTCCTTTCGGGGTTTTCGAGGTCACAACGAATGCCATATGGTCTTCGGAATTTAGCCCAGACATTCCAACGATTCCTTAACAAAGTGTTAAGAGGGCTGGACTTCGTCTTCACTTATATCGATGATATCTTTAATCAGTATTCCTTCGAAATTCAGTTTCAGCGTGAAGTCACTTGATTTCTTAAGCCACACAATTTCGAAAGATGGCGCTCTCCCGTCGGAAGATAGAGTTGAAGCCATTTCTAATTTTCCAGAAACAACATCAATCCGGCAAAAACAGAAGAACTTCTCTTCACCTAAAGATGCAAAACATCTTTCACCCAGGTCAATCGTTCACTTGCCGCTGCCACCCTTTTGGCACGTCCATTCAACATTACTGCTGACGCTTTCTTTCCAGCGGAAACAAAATACTCTACAAATGATAGAGAAGTTTTTGCTATATATTTAGCAATCAAATACTTCCGCCATTTCGTCGAAGGCTAAAATTTCTCGATTTTTACAGACCATAAACCACTTCCTACAGCAATTACGTCAAAATCAGAACGCAGTCCTTGGCAATTACAACATCTCGACTTTATTACCCAATTTATCATCGACATTCATCACATCAAGGGTAACCAAAATGTTGTGAGTGACTGTTTGTCACGATCTGATCAGATAAGTACATCAGATCCCAGTGTTTTCTCTTTCGACATGAAAGATTTACTATAACAGCAACAACTTGACGATGAACTGCAGAAATTGATTTCAGTACCAAATCCTTAATATAGATTAAACATGCAAAACATGAAGTTACCGGACAACAGCAAATGCTGCAAATCTGGTGTGAGACATCAACACGTAAAAATCGATCCTTCGCCCCAACAACATGCGATGGACAGTTTTCGATAGTACACACGGTCTAGTGCATATCCTGCGGCATACGTGCAATAAGGAAAGTAGTATCATCAAAATATTTCTGGCCAAAAATGAGTGCTGATACAAGTAACTGGGCGAAGTCTTGTATCTAATGTTAAAAATTTAAAGTTCAAAGCCACACAATATCAGAACTTAGTATATTCTAGCTACCAAGAGACATGTTTGAACATATCCACATGGGCCTATTTAGTTCACTGCCCCAATTGAATTGCTATCATTATATTTTAACGATAGTCGACCGATTTACACGCTGGTCAGAAGCATATCCCATCCGAGAAATAACCGCCAAAACCGTAAGTAACATTTTCTACAGTGAATATATCTGTAGATTTGGTGTCTCTCTCTATATAACGATAAACCAAGGAACCTAATTTGCATCAACCATGTTCACCGAGTTAACGAAGCTGCTAGGTTCATATCGCATTCGGACAACAGCTTATAATCCAAAAGCGAATGGTCTTGTCGAACGTATTTACAGACAAAGAACTTAATTGCACTCCATCAGAGCTTGTGTATGGTCAAAACATCAAGGTTCCCGGTGAACTTCTGTACGGATTATCAAAATTCGGACCCAAACACAGATATTTCGGATTTCGTAGGGCAGCTTTGCACATAAATGAGAGCTCTAGTTCCTACGTACACATGACATCCGACCCACCAGGATACATACGTTCTAATAAATCTGGACAATTGTTCACATGTATTCTTACGTGTGGATAGAGTTACAAGTCCTGTGAGTATACCGTATTCTGGACCGTATTCTGGACCGTATTTAGTGACCCGCAGATTGCGCAAATTCTTTGTTCAATAGAAAAAACACAGCAATTGGCATCGACCGGGTTAAAATAGGTATTTCACCTCTGGAAAATATCGATTGTTTTCGAGATTGACAATTTAAAAAAAAAGAACAACAACTCGATTACCGAAGGGAAAAAAAATCATCGATCTCTTTTGCATCCGGCTCACCATTACATATGGTACAAAAGAAAGTCAAGGACTGGTGTCCTTGTGGAGATGATTGACAGTTGGACACATATACACAGTTTCTCGTTGAAACTCGCCGGTCCTACTATTTTCTCGAAAATAGACCTGGTTCGGGCGTATCATCAGATTCCCATGGCTACAGAGGATATCCCCAAAATAGCGATAACAACTCCTTTCGGGGTTTTCGAGGTCACAACGAATGCCATATGGTCTTCGGAATTTAGCCCAGACATTCCAACGATTCCTTAACAAAGTGTTAAGAGGGCTGGACTTCGTCTTCACTTATATCGATGATATCTTTAATCAGTATTCCTTCGAAATTCAGTTTCAGCGTGAAGTCACTTGATTTCTTAAGCCACACAATTTCGAAAGATGGCGCTCTCCCGTCGGAAGATAGAGTTGAAGCCATTTCTAATTTTCCAGAAACAACATCAATCCGGCAAAAACAGAAGAACTTCTCTTCACCTAAAGATGCAAAACATCTTTCACCCAGGTCAATCGTTCACTTGCCGCTGCCACCCTTTTGGCACGTCCATTCAACATTACTGCTGACGCTTTCTTTCCAGCGGAAACAAAATACTCTACAAATGATAGAGAAGTTTTTGCTATATATTTAGCAATCAAATACTTCCGCCATTTCGTCGAAGGCTAAAATTTCTCGATTTTTACAGACCATAAACCACTTCCTACAGCAATTACGTCAAAATCAGAACGCAGTCCTTGGCAATTACAACATCTCGACTTTATTACCCAATTTATCATCGACATTCATCACATCAAGGGTAACCAAAATGTTGTGAGTGACTGTTTGTCACGATCTGATCAGATAAGTACATCAGATCCCAGTGTTTTCTCTTTCGACATGAAAGATTTACTATAACAGCAACAACTTGACGATGAACTGCAGAAATTGATTTCAGTACCAAATCCTTAATATAGATTAAACATGCAAAACATGAAGTTACCGGACAACAGCAAATGCTGCAAATCTGGTGTGAGACATCAACACGTAAAAATCGATCCTTCGCCCCAACAACATGCGATGGACAGTTTTCGATAGTACACACGGTCTAGTACATATCCTGCGGCATACGTGCAATAAGGAAAGTAGTATCATCAAAATATTTCTGGCCAAAAATGAGTGCTGATACAAGTAACTGGGCGAAGTCTTGTATCTAATGTTAAAAATTTAAAGTTCAAAGCCACACAATATCAGAACTTAGTATATTCTAGCTACCAAGAGACATGTTTGAACATATCCACATGGGCCTATTTAGTTCACTGCCCCAATTGAATTGCTATCATTATATTTTAACGATAGTCGACCGATTTACACGCTGGTCAGAAGCATATTCCATCCGAGAAATAACCGCCAAAACCGTAAGTAACATTTTCTACAGTGAATATATCTGTAGATTTGGTGTCTCTCTCTATATAACGATAAACCAAGGAACCTAATTTGCATCAACCATGTTCACCGAGTTAACGAAGCTGCTAGGTTCATATCGCATTCGGACAACAGCTTATAATCCAAAAGCGAATGGTCTTGTCGAACGTATTTACAGACAAAGAACTTAATTGCACTCCATCAGAGCTTGTGTATGGTCAAAACATCAAGGTTCCCGGTGAACTTCTGTACGGATTATCAAAATTCGGACCCAAACACAGATATTTCGGATTTCGTAGGGCAGCTTTGCACATAAATGAGAGCTCTAGTTCCTACGTACACATGACATCCGACCCACCAGGATACATACGTTCTAATAAATCTGGACAATTGTTCACATGTATTCTTACGTGTGGATAGAGTTACAAGTCCTGTGAGTATACCGTATTCTGGACCGTATTCTGGACCGTATTTAGTGACCCGCAGATTGCGCAAATTCTTTGTTCAATAGAAAAAACACAGCAATTGGCATCGACCGGGTTAAAATAGGTATTTCACCTCTGGAAAATATAGATTGTTTTCGAGATTGACAATTTAAAAAAAAAGAACAACAACTCGATTACCGAAGGGAAAAAAAATCATCGATCTCTTTTGCATCCGGCTTTCAAACGATATACATCGAAAGAAGAAAGGGTACGCTCGCTCGGCATAATATAAAATTATAAATTGAACTCTAAGATTAAATATCACTGTGAAAATACAAAACTAAATACCAAAAACTAAAATTGTGAAATGAAAATAATACAATATGTGTTTTATTATTTGTATCAATTGATGAATAAAAACTATTAGCAGAACACGCTTAAACTGTTTAAAAATAACGAAGTTTATGTAGAGTTCAAAAAAATATCGAGCTTAACTTTCGAAACATTTAATCTCCATTCTATCCCTTAATGACACGGTCTTCTATTTAAGTCAAGTAACATCTGTCACATCGTTTAAGCATACAAATTTTTCAAATTATTTCGGACTGTATATGAGTTAACTAGTCAGTTAGTGCTTTCATATGTCATTATAATGGATTCATCGGTGCAAAATTAATTATAAATATTTAACGCAAAAACCTATAATGTTACAAAACAAAAAATCATAAAATTTGTAACAATTATTTGATATTTAAAAATGCTGTATTTAAAAAAAAAATTAAATTTTAAGCACTTTAGCGTATACCAACCAGTTAATTTAAGCCATCTGTTTGAAACATTAAAATCATATTATAATCATCATACACAAACAAAAAGGTGACATCATCATCATCATCATCATCATCATAATAACAATATTTTCCATATAGAATATATTACATATTATATAAATTAAATTGGATTTTAATGGTTAAAAATCTTGATAAATCTAATGCATAAAAATAACGTAAATGTAACGATACCAACTGAGCATTATGTATCAACATACATAATAATAAGAACATATATATATGTATACACTGAACAAAAAAACAACAACGAAAAATTTAAAAGCATTTTCATTTTCCACTCTTCGTCTTAATTTTTTTTTTGTGTATTCTCATCTTTAAGATGTTCTTTTGTACCTAAAACAAAAACAACAACAATATATATATATATATATATATATATATATATATATATATATATATATATATTCATTCAAAATTGACAGCGACAGGTGTGTGTATATATTTCTGTTACTATAATATTTTCTTATTTAATTTTCAATCTCAAAATACATAGACTAAAGATATTTTTGTATTTTTTGCCTATTTATAATAATAATAAGAAATAAGTAGAAACAACTTAATTTTTTAGAACATATTAACCATACGTATATGTAAAACTCGTAAGTGATAGAATTCTGTACTTCCTGGAATATTTTTTAATTTTTATTTAAATACCATTATATTCTTACACTGTATAAACCGGGTGATGAATTTAAATTGACACAATTTAATATATCGAGAAGAATTTTTACCAATGTTTTTTTCTCGCTCCATACTATATATGCCCAAACTATACTTTGGTACAAAATATAATAAAAAAATTCACTATAATATACGCGAGTGGCGCTACGATCTGTAAGCGCCAAAGGTAATATGCTAATCGATTGTAGCGCCACTCGCGACACTTTAAAGGCGAATAAGTCGAGAAACAAAGCCACTAAAACTAAAAATTTCTTCCTTACTTAAAGAATTTATTGCTGATGAAAGTGGATTTCGTAATATAACACCTTGTTACTTTTTACATTTTTGTCATAAAAATATTCGAAAGTATCTTAACTTTAAGGTGGAGCTCAGGCTATTTTTTCACTGCTCTTTCCTAGAAGTAAGGCCTTTAAATACTCTAAAATTGATAATATATCCAATTTAAGGAATTTGATAAAAAAAAAATTTTCGATTCAGTTTAATTGACTCACCCAGTAAATAATTGTGTACCTCACTATACTGTCTGTAATGTATATACTGTAATTGTTTTATTTAAATTGTAATTTTTTTTTTACAAAATTTTATTTTTAGTAATTTAGGCCATTCTTATTTCTATGTTTGCCTACCAAATACATTTAAAATGAGGGATAGGGCGAGAAGAAACAAAACAATTTCATTAAGTTTAGCATTAAATTTACACGCACACATATTTTCGTAATTGTTTTTGTTTTTCGTTAACTAATGGTGTTGTTCTGCCTCGCATATATAATATTTTTATATATATATATATATATATATATATATATATATATATATATATATATATATATATATATATATATATATATATAAACAAGTAAAATGTACCATATACCTATATATACGAGAACATATTATATTTTGCCAATTGTAAAAATTTTCTAGAAAAATCAGGAAATTATTTTATTTTAAATATTTCAAGATCAAATTGTCGCAAGCAAACCACCCGACCGAACAAAATAATAATGATAATAATACACAAAATTAATTTATATTTTATTTGTGTTAAAATTACGATCAAAAAATCTTGTTACTGACGTGTGGGTTGTCAAAACAGTATATGGTTCAGTATATTTTTTTATTTGCCGCTAAATATTTGTAATGAGATAATATTTAGACATTTTTGATTTATTGCTTATGATACCCTATAAAAAGCGAAGCAGTTGTTGACATATTTAATACGATTGTTTGATGAGTGCGGCAGAACGCAATTTTTTTTGGATAGATTTCGTATTTCTTTTTTTTTTCAAATTTATATCATTATATCTAATATTATTATAAGAAATTGTATAGAAATATGCATAAAGTTGCTTATAATGGAATAATAAAAGTAAGTAGATGTATGCTCAGATATGTCCAATTACCTATCCTTCATTAACAAAAAGATGTCTAATGGATTTTCTAATGATTTACAATTAAATGACAAGGGGGATAACGCAAACTACATTTTGATGTTGTATTCGAACTTTGAATGCGAAAAAAGTCAACAATTTTTGTGAAAATTTTAATATTTTTTTTCTCCTTTTGAAATAATTTTAAATTGAAATTTATTTTCATCTCTATCATAAAGTGAACAATTATATAATAAAATACGATTGTGTGTTAGTGTTTTTTATATTGATCGAGCCTAGCGCTCAACGCAATTTCGTTTAAATACAGGCATCCCCCGTACCTTATTATAAACCACAACAATGGATCGCCATAAAGATAAAAAAAAGGAATTAATTTTAAAATGAATTAAAATTTTTTCGATTTTTCATCGAAAGTCAAATCGCAAGAACTGACAATGCATTCCAAATTCAAAATGTTATCAATACAAACAGTTTTGAACATCTTCCTCTCAACTAGACGATGCATGTGACATCGAAACCAACATGGTTAATGACAGTGAAATGCCGACGGTATTAAACACTGATTTTGAATCGGTCAAAAATAAAATAAAAAAAATCAATAAAACTACATCAAAACATAATTTTATCATCAACGAAGATCACCAATACACAAGAAAACATCAAAAGATCAACGATACAATTCAGCAAGACCAAATTCGACAAAAAAAATGTAAGCTACCTCCAATACATATTCACACATAGCGCTCGTCAAGGGGTCACAAACCAAAAATTTCGAAATCAAAAAAATCAACAATGATAAACATTCAGTATACCTCAAAAATATGGACGATTACAACAAAACCAAAAACATTTTTAACGAAGTACCAAATACTTCTCGTACACTAACCAAAGAATAGAAACCAAAAACACTGGTTCTAAAAGGATTATCGGACAGCGAAAATATCCCAGAACTCAAAACTGAATTAGAAACGATCGGCGATATCAAAATAACAAACATCATCCAAATCAAATCAAAACGTGCAGACCATATAAGTCAGAAACTGCCCATCTATATTATCCAATTTAACCCAGACACGGAATTAAATAAAAATTATAACATAAAAGCAGTAAATTATCAAAGAATTTACTGGGAACAGCTAGCAAAAACTCGCGATATGATCCAGTGCAAAAACAAGCAATAAGGCGGTATCAAATTTTAAAATAGAATGGTCAAACTTATTTGATACATTAGAACTTGCCAACCAACAAAATTACTACATAATAGCGGGTGACTACAATGCCAAACATCCAAGTTGGGGTAACTTAAATAGCAACGAAAGAGGCATTGCGACAAATGGCGATCCGATTACGGAGGGTTCTATAAGGCCAAACTATTTAAACCAGAGAATCCAACCTTTACAAATTCAGGCAGCTTTTTAGATTTAGCAATCACGGACAATCGGTTAAATATCCAAACAAATTTTAATGGCGAAATTCCAAATAAATTCTACGAAAGCGACCACAGAAGAATAGTGTTTCATTGTGAACAAATTCAACAAAGTAACAAAAAACATTTAGACCAAAATTTGCCTCAAAAAATTTACCAATTTTCAAACACTAACTGGACAAATTAAATTACAAGTAAATAAATGTTGGCAAAATAAATAAAACCAGGCGCAAAAATATTCTCTTCCAATAACCAGATCAGAAAATTTAAAACTAATAAAAACCTAGAACATTTGGAAATTGATAAAAATGAAGCTATCACCAATCTAATAAATATTGATTGGAATCACCTCCAATGCTCAAATAATATCATTTCAAGCCACAACACACAAGACAATTTGGAAATCATTGGACACTTTATTGAACATCAAACCTCAGCAAAAACTCTACGATTCATGCAGTAACAAAATTAACTTCGGATATTTGTCGAAATCTCAATAAAAATAATTGCACTGGAGCGATGACGCTAGAAATGGCAAAAGCGTTTGAATCAGTTTGGCTGGATGGCTTAGTAATCAAATTAATAAAAAATTAAATCTCGACTGGGACATCATCCAAATTTTAATCGACATGTTATTCAACCAAAATTTCATCCCATCAGGGATAGAAACCTCTAAAAATATTTTCAAAATTCACAATGGTTTACAACAAGGCACAATTACCGCACCAATTCTGTTCAACATTTACACTAGAGATTTGCTTACACATAAAATCCTAAAATCAGAAAAAATTCAAACCATCGCATATGCTGATGACTTAGTTATCTACAGTTCAGATTCAAAGAAAAACAAAAAAATTACATTGTGTGGTCAATTTTACAATAAATTACTTAAAAAATGGCAAATTCAAATCAACGAAGCAAAATGCGAAACAATATTGTTCAGTGGCCATATCAACTTGCGAGAAATGATGCCAAACGCAACTGGGAATCTTTGGATATATTAATAAATGATCATATCATCAATCAAAAAACCTCAGTTAAATATCTCGGCATTCATCTAGACAATTATGCAACGACCACATCAACAATCAAATGAAAAAGGCAAAAAATTAAAAGATGTTGCATACGACATTGTAACGATCGGTTCCGTAAAGCCGAAACTAGTTATCTACAGTATATTTCTAATCAAAACCAATACGAAAATTTCGAAGCGGACTGAATCGATCTATTTATAATTAAATTAATACGACACCACACTGCACCGATACCAAAATTAATCAACAGAACATCAAAATCAACAATATTTCAGGACCCGAAGCATTCACATATTTAGACAGCATTGGATTCATTGAAAATATACAAGTTCCAATCATATACCATATTAAAAGGACACCAAACGATAAAAGTTTCGAAGCAAGAAAATTCTCCAATCCTGAAATTCACACAAGATACAGAACTCAAGTTACTTTTTATTGCACACTGAACGCATTCAAAGATTATAATTTTTCAACTTGTAAGTTTTCTCTTCGATTTTTTTGTGTTTATCAACGTCTGTGCCGGATGAAGGAACTATAACTATTTCTAATAGTCAAATCTACCAAAATATTTTTTAAAAAATGTTGTGCCTTGCAATAATAAATTGAATAAAAAACATCTGCCTTCAACAAATGTTGAATAAATTAAATATCATACATTTAATTAGACCAATCAAATGTAGTGGCTGATTATTTTAAGTTTATTATTGATAGAATTGGCCGACTTGTGATTTCCAGAGAATAAAACTGCCCTGTTTCAAAAAAAACGAAAATGCCGGTACATAAACTAGAAAAACTGCAAACGAAATCAGTATTAGGAAAACAGTTCTACTAATTTGTCAGTTTTTAATAAAGATGAATTCGTAAAACAGTCTCATTCGAAATGGGTTATGAGGTTCATGACTATAGGGCATTTTGAACTCATATCAAACCTGAGGCCAAAATTAATATAGATCTTGTATTAAAAGATGTTTGAAACTCCTGTAAATGGATGCACAATATACTATTTTATCAAACCTCTGTACTAGCGCGAGCTTCTAAGAATATTTTGTATTTTCTAGATGGAAAAAGCATATTTTTCATATACTCTGATAACTCTGATAACCAGTAATTCGAGATAGGCCAAAGGTACACTTGTAGCTTATTTTACCATTTGCTGGAGAATTATTACCAATATCAAGTATTGTGCCACTCGAGAAAATATTACGAACGTGATGGTCGTTCGGAGATTTATCCATCAAAAACACTTCATTAACCTCTATTGAAGAAATGAATATTTCTCTATGGTAATTATTACCGTTTATTGATGAATTGCTTCTTGGTGGCGACGTGATTTGTGAATGCAGCTTAATAATGCTTTCATTGGTACATGCGTAGTTTTTAGATTATTTGGCTGTTCATAGATCTCCAATAGATCTATACGTTCATCATAGTGTTCGGGTAAATTTGAATTTTCGATAGAGACAAGCGCTTCTCTTATTTTTACATTTTCCTTTCGAGGACGCTGCGGTTTGCATGATTTTTCTGCATCTTTCAGCTGTTTGTTTCTGATTTTTTGAGCTTTTCGATTTTCTTTATCAGTTTCAATTTTTATTTTTAATTGTTCCTGTTTAATCCAAAGCGGCGAGGTAATTACAAACGGTTTCTTTAATTTATTTGGTTTTAATCCCTGTCTTTATAGGGTCTCTCGATAATTAAGGTAATCATCAATTTTCACAGTTTTTTGTGAAGGCAAAGGTTATGCATGATATTGTTTCTTCCTCGCTTTTTGTAGAATTATTATTAATTGAAATAACAATCAGAACATTCGAAGGTTCTTGGTGCAGGGTCTGTGAAGAATCATTTCATTGAAGTTGTCCTTTTCAATTTCACCTTTGCCTATACTTTCAAACAGTTTAATTTTTTCGTCACCCACAGTCGTACACAACGTTTGAAACGCTTCGTCTTGAATTATGATAGTATGATCGCCAAAGGATTTGGTTCAAGATCTTCCTAAAAATTTACTGACTTTTATGGCTAGTTTGTTAAATGGAAAGAGGCCACATGCTCTGAAACCATTTTGAATAGTTTCTTTATTTTTACTATTTTCAATAAAACATCAAATAAAAGTGAAGTAAATTTTTCTTTGGTCAATGAGTTCGTCGGATTATTTCTTCGCCATTCTAATACAGTATGGTTTCAGCCAGTTTTTAATGGTTTAAAGGCAGCGACATCGGCCGGCTGTAATATTCTAGTAGCATTAGGGTATAATGCAAAAATATATTACGGGGAATTTAGTACCCAACTGTACCAAATGTGCGGATGGAGAACTTTGGATACATATTCATAGAATGTTTCTCGTGGCATTCATCCATTGTCACTAATTCCCATACCCCACCCTTGACGCAATGACTTTCGAATTTCTTCAGGTACTCTTTAAAAAGGGTAAATCATCATGGCAGGTGTTAGCGCGCCTTCGGCTGAAAATGTAAACATTACTGTCAAATTTAGTTATATATTTATACATATACATAAATATACATAAATATACATTTCGAGAGCCTTTTTCACAGCATTGTTGGACTTCTGACATTAAAGAAAATGTGTCTCATCACCATTAAAGATTCTCGTTGGATCGATTAATATGTCGCGATAACTATGTTCTATTAAAAAATTTTCAATATTATCAAACCACGAATGTACGTCAGAGGCAGCAACGGTTGCACTTGCTTTTGAGACAGGATCGACCGCTCTAAACACTCTAGTGTTAATAGTTAAAGTTCGATTTATTAACAACTAATCATTGGCACCCAATTATTAAAACTTGGAGGATGTGCTGATGGTAAGCCAAATAAAGGAAATTTTTTCTTAGAATTAATTTTCTTCCTAGATTAATTTAAATATTAACAAAGATTATTTGAGATCTTAATACCCAGATGCTTTAATGCGTTTAATACTTCAACTATAATATTTTTTATTGTATCATTAACTTATAACTTGGTGTCGTGAGAAAAGAATCCGAATTGCATAGATTAAAGTATGTATACACAAGAAAAAATCGAGAACTATGATTTTTGAGAACAGAACTTGCAATCGTTTTTAGTTTTAATGCATGACATCTATTAAATGTTTTATTTGTGATTAGATATAATAAGTCAGACAATAATTTAGCTAAATATGTTTACCGATTATTTTGGAGCTGCGTCATAAGAAATAAAAATCAAAAGTTTTTTGATATCAAGGAAAGGGAAACCGCTCAGAACTGGACATATTAAAACTGGATATTTCAAAATAGGATTTGAAAAAACGAGATAAGGTACAAAATTGGATATTTCAAAATTGGATATTTCAATACGAGGTAAGGTACAAAACGAGATATGGTACAAAACCGGATATTTCAAAATTAAATAATTCAAAACGAGATAAGGTACAAAACGAGATATAGTACAAAACTGGATATTTCAAAACAGGATATTTCGACATGTGATTTAAACTTAAAATGATTTTTTAGGAAAGTTCCAGAATATGGCCAATTAGGAAGGAACTCGGCTTGTTCTTAACCAATTATGATGAAATTCATATCATTTTATCCAGAACTTTCCCAAAAAATCATTTAAAATCCCATTCCCATCCTACATATAGAATTTCATCATAATCGGTTAAGAACTCCTTCCTAATTGGCCATAGTTCCTTCCTAATTGGCCATATTCCAGAACTTTCCTAAAAAATCATGTTAAGTTTAAATCACATGTCGAAATATCCTGTTTTGAATTATCCAGTTTTGTACCATGTCTCGTTTTGTGCCTTATCTCGTTTTAAAATATCCAGTTTTGAATTATCCTGTTTCGTCAAATCCAGTTGTAAAATATCCAGTTTCGACCGGTACCCCCAGGAAACATATACTGTTATACGAGTATAACCTCACCTCGGTGTTGGTCTGCTTTGCATAAATGGCATACACTGTTCTTTGAGCGATAAAACTTATTGATTTTATTATTTATGACGTACCGCACTTATCCTAGTCTATCTAGTTTGTTTATTTTGGAGTAATGCGATTGCTAGGACAGAAAATATTTGTGCTCATTTTTTTTTTTTTTTTTGTAATGACATTAAAACAGTTTTTGTAACGAATACTAAGTTCTCTTCAATTACGAGATCAAAAACTTGATGATAATTCCTGATGTCGTTTATGTAGAAAAACGGCGATTACCCTGGGCTCAGCCAAGTTCTAAGATCCGGTCCTCTGAGTGGAGAGCCGCCACTTGCCAGCCGCAGCCACTGTCGGCAACGATGGCTTCTAGTGGTAGACAACCGTTTTTTTTCGTCCGGTTGCCTAGAATAATAAGAAAAGCAAACTCGAGACCGAAACCGTTGGAACCGGATTGTTAATTTGGTATTCGAGCTAGCAATGACCTGTAAAATTCAATTATTATTATGATTAATATTAATCGGGAATGTACTTTAAATCAAAAAGACATGATCCTATACCTTTCTATAAAATCTTCCAATAAAATAAAATATTTGCAGATATACTTCTACAGATATAATAAGTTCGGAAGGGATTTTAGTAACAGTCATAATAATAGTTTTGTCAAAAAGTGAAGAATTTGAATTTGTACTAAATGTAATTTAAGACATTTATATAGTATACAATTTTATTTCCATAGAACAAATTACAATCTTAATAATTCATGGATACAGACACTATGAAAAATTAGAAAAGCAGACATTTATTTTTAGTATAAATTTAAATTTCAGTTTAGCAATTTTCCAACACTAATCTGTACACGAGTACATATACATATATACAACTATGAATCTGATAAAATTTTAGTTTAAAAAATTATAATTTTTACTTTACATTTTTTTAAACACTAGATTACAAACCCTCCAGCACACCAGCTTGCAAACAAATTTCCTTTTACTTTTTTTTATCATTATTATATAGCTCTTATAGCTATTAACTATAAAAACGTTCTTCTAAAAACTTAATACATAGATTAAAAAAATAAAAAATAAAAATAAAGTAAATGGGTTTAAAGTTCTTTGTTGTTTATACACAAAACATTATATTCTTATATTAATTTAAATTTATATTGGTAACATTCCTATTTTATGGATTTAGAAAATAATTTATTGCCTTAATATCAGAACTATACGAAAACAAAAAACTCAAAAAAAAAAACACCGAGAAGTGTAGCTTTAAATTTTTTTTTTTTTTTACTTTATTTAACACTATGTATCAAACCTCGGTAAAAAGTTAGTTTTAAGTCGAAATGTATAATAGTTTGTAAAGTTATGGTATGATTTAAAATCATTTTAAAATTAATGATAATAAAAGTTATTATCTTAACATAAAATTTATGGTAAAATATGCTAACTAACTATTTTGTTTTCGAAACTATATTATATTGTGACAAACTGTCTTAAACTGACTCTTGAACTTGTGATTAATTTTAACAGTTTCAAATATTTTTTTTATTATATCATAAATCAATTAATTAGATAATTTTAATTAATATTGAATTAATACAAAATGTGCTCAAAGATTTTAATGATTAAATTTATTTAAAAAAAATCAGTCATAAATGTGATTTATAAATCATGGTTATGCTAATTATACAATGATTTGATTTTTTATAATAAGAGACCTATATAGTATTATAAAATATAATATATTAAAAAAAAAAAAAAAAAAACTTTTGTATATGTAACTATTGAAGAATAATAATAATATATAAGTCTTTCCGTTCATTTCATAATTCATCTGTCAAAATTTTGATTTATTTCACAAAAAAAAAATATCGACAAAATAAAAAATTCAATTTTAGCAATTTTTCATTTCGATTGATAAGCTTTGAAAATATGGGGCGAGGTTGAAATGAAAAGAGTTTTTGTTTTTATTGGGGTTAAATTTATGATATTTTTGTTTGTTGTTGTTCTAAATAACTTAATATAGATGAAATGAAAGAAATTTTTTGGTGTTGTTGTGTTTATGTGTGTTTGGTATTGCTGGCGTATCGGATCGGAGGATGATGTATGATTCTATCGTATATTTGTTATAATATACCAAAGTAAAAAGAACGTATTGTAAACATAACGATGGGCGGACAGATCTTTTATTATATTTATTTTGTTTAATGCGTGAGCACGTCTACACAGAGTTTTCATAATAAATTAAATTATATTATATTATTGATATATATATATATATATATATATATATATATATATATATATATATATATATATATATATATATATATATATATATATATATATATGTATATATATATATATATATATATATATATATATATATATATATATATATTTGTTTGGTGAAAATTACGTGAAATCACCAATTTGGTATATGAAACCGGAAGTCATGTTGTAATTTTATGATTTTTATGTTATGAATTTGTAGTCTTGATTAAAAAAATTTTTTTTTTGTAGAACATGAGTTTTTTTGTTGTAATTTTTTAAAATACAGGGTGCCAAATTTTGGAAAAATTGATGTAACATGATTAACATGATAAACATGATGTAGTGTTTATGACTATAAAAATAAAACGAGTCTTGCGATATTTATGATATAGGACTGGTTTTAAAGGTAACTAAATAAGAATTAAATAAGAATTAAAAAATATAAAAAGAGTAAGTTTTTTAATTTCGTCATTTTCAAATTTCCCGCCAAAATGTCCTTTTTAAATTTTCTCAATGAAAGTCCAGTTTTTTTAATTTTTTTTTTTTATATAATTCTATTGATCATACTAAAAATTTGGAGTGGTACAAATCTTCGTTTTCTTTCAAAATACGTTTAAGTATGGCGATTTACTCTTTTTTGAACATAAAATGTAAAACTCTATAAAATGCAAACTCCAACTTTTATAGAATGACCCTTATTCTGTCGACAAAATTTTATCATGTTATTATGTTATATAACATGTAAAATGATGTTTTGGAATTCCGGTTAATTTAAATTTTGTTATGTTATGTTATTTTCTTTATTATTTTGGCATAAAATAAAATGACCAAATTTGGTACTTTTATGAAATTTAATAGAAACAATTTGTGTCAAATAGTGTGATAGTGTCAAACGAGGTACATTGTGTAATTGCTAAAAAAAACGGTAGATTTGATAAAGTTCAATAGTTTCATTATTTTAATAAAATTCTATTTGTAGAATTTTTGGGCAACAAATAAATTAGGAAAATGTAGTTTGCAAACATTTTAAATAAAATATATTAAATAAATAAATAAAATATATTAAATAAATAAAATATTTACTCTAAATTTATAAGTTTTTAAGCAAAAATTTGTAATTCTTAGGTTCTTTTAGTTTTGTTGGAGTGTATAGTGCTTTTGTCTATGCGTAATATTTGGGTGGTCTCTTTTAGGGTTTAAATTAAAATTTATATGTTGAAAGATCAATTTTATTTAATAAAATGAAGTTATATAAATTATATCTGTACCAGAAAAGCTCTGAAGATTTTGTGTTAAACCCAAAGAAATATCCGTATGCTCAAATACGTGACGTTGTTGGAAGCTATCATCCCGAAGATGATGGATGCCGGCTTCTACAAATTACATGTTTTAATGAAGATCTTAAGGGTCGTGAAATAATAAGTCTTGAATCAAGTATCGCTGCTGCATTTAACTTGCGTACAATTGCCGATGTTATTTAATTAATTTCGATATCTTTATATTTTATATTTTTATATTCTGTATATTTTTATTTTAGATTTTAATTTTGGTGTTTATATTGTTATATTATTGTATGTTATATTATTTCATATCTTTGTACTGTTATGGTTTATATTACCACTATTGTACGGTACTAAATTAACACTTAATTTTTAGCTGCAACGCAACGGAACGAATTTCAAGGGAAACTAATCAAATTTATTACAGCATATATGGATTGCAAAATTATAATTTTATAATATAATAATTAATTAAATTATAATTTCAGATTTAAATTAATTCTATTTCTTACAGCCTACGGCTAAGAGCAATTAGTTTATTAATATATTTTTTTCAGGGAACCTTTGCAGATTACAGATGAATGGTGACACACTGGAGTTGCTGATAAGACATGACAAAATGCAGAGCAGTTCAATAAAACTGTGATTGTTCTATACTAACAGTAGTTTGAATATTGGCTACTGGGAAACCGGACCAATTCCGTCATTACTAACATACCTTTTCCTTCCCTACCCCACAAATTTTACTAACTATTGACTGTCACGGTGTTTGTAACCGGGTCGATCTCAACAATTAACTAATATCCTACCTTATATGTAAAAAAATATAAAAGTATATAAAAGTATATGTAAAAATGGGTGTACGGTAGGCCCGGCGCTTTCCGGGAGATCCTGCTTAATGCTTGGTCGTACATTCTAAATCAATCAATCAATCAATCAAATAGTGTGATAGTGTCAAACTGAAACTGTGTTTATTAACATTTTATAAATATCAAATAAATAAAAAATAAATTGAAGAAATGTCGTATATAACATGGTATATAAGAGAACAAAATGAATGAAAGACGTGCTAGGTTTGTAAATATTTTATTATTTATCTATATATGACACAAACAAAAAATTATTTTTAGAGTTAATCACCGAGGTAATTTAAAGATGCTGCGAGATGCAAATGATCCATATGGACTACCATTATTCCACTTCGTTAAATTATTTAGGCTTAATAAGCGAACTGTAGAATATTTGACGATAAAATTAGAGTCAATGTCACGCCCATCCACCATCCCCTTTAAATTAAAACTATTGAGCGCTCTGCATTTTTATGGTCATGGATCATATCAAGTTGCAGTTGGAAGTTGCCATATGATAGCATTATCGCAACCAAGCACTTCTCGGTGCAAAAGAGAAATCACTAGACTAATATGCACACATCTAATAGATGATGTCATGAAGTTCCCACAAAACAAACTTCAGCAAGTGGCTACTAAAAAAGGGATTTGCGAAGAAATTTTCAATGCCAGGAGTGCTGGGTGCGATCGACGAATGTCATGTGTCAATAATTGCACCACCCGAGAATGACAGTTATTTTCGTGGAAATTTATTCCGGCATAGGAAAGGGTACCACAGTATAAATGTACTTGCCTGTTGCGATTCTAACATGAGAATAAGTTATGCAAATGCGCGTTTTCCAGGTTCCGTGCATGACTCGTGCCGTTTTGATGACTTCACAACTCCAGCAATATTTTGTGGACAATTTTACAAATATTTCGAACCAAAGAAATTTTTTACTGGGCGATTCTGGCTTTCCACTGGAACCTTGGTTGCTCGTTCAAGGCAATAATCCAGAAAATGGTAGCAGCAAGTTTCATTAAAACGAAAGATTTACAAGGGCGAGGAACATAGTTAAAAAATGTTTTGGTTTGGTGAAATCTAGGTTTCGATGTTTGCTATGGTACATTACACTACCATCCACTCATCGCCTGTAAATTTATATATGCAGTATTTGTGCTACATAATTTGTGCATAGATAATTCGTGTTTAGACGATGAAGTGGATGCAGATGAATCCGATGACACTGAAATTCCCGAAGGTGAATTAGATATGGAAAATAATTTAGTTGAATTTATGGATGAAGATGATACCTTCATCAATTCCGAAAACAAAACTTTTTATAGTTTAGGGTGCAGATTACGAGACTCGTATATTAATAAACAAAAATTTTAATTTATTTAAATTTATGTTCAAACCTTTTTCCATTCTTTTTTATTTCGTTTGGCTCCAACGGCAGTATTCAGTAGACCAACTAATTCATCCCATAATATTTAAACAGAATCGTCGCTATCTTTTTTAATGACCATTCTATGGTTATTTTCAATGAACGACACATATATGAGGTATTGCTCGCGTGTCGTTTTCGGCTGGCGCGTAATTTTTTCTACAATTAAAGACGGAAAATTTTTTCAAGTTAGAACACTTAAAATTACATTACAAATATGTATAAATAAAAAAATTAATATGTTGTATACGAACCTTTTATTGCTGCCATTTTATTTGTATAAACATATTTGACAGCTATTTGTTTATTCATACACAAAATAAACACAAATTGTACTAGATTATTTGTGTGACTATACAACTTCATGTTACAATAAAAGTGAAAATAACATGACATTTTTAGAATACCATATTTAAAAAATTTTTATGTTAGCTCATTTTTAAAAATTATAACATGAAAAAATAACATAACATTTGAAAAACCCGCAATACGGGCCAATATAAAAACATAAAAAATAAAATGGTTTCCTAACAAAATAAATGTCTCATACCAAAATTTATTTCTTACTAATTGCTAAAAAGAATGTACCGAAGATCGACAGAATAATTTTAAACAGTTACATTTCAAGCCACATTATCAAAATTAGATGAAAATTGAAAATACCACATTACAATTTGATTTTATGTTCTAAAAAGAGTAAATCACCAGACTTAAACGTATTTTGCAAGAAAACAAGACTTTAGATATGCTTAATAAAATTAAGCATACTTTTAGTCAAGTTTTTAGTATGCTTAATAAAATTAAATGAGGAAAAAAATCGGCTTTAATTTTGAAAAATCAAAAAAAAATAAACTTTCTAGAAAAAATTAAAAAAAAAAACATTTTGGCGGGAAATTTGACAACGAACAAATAAAAACCTTACTATTTTTATATTTTTTATTAATCGGTATTTAGTTACCTTTCAAACGAGTCCTATATCATAAATATCTTTTAATTCGTTTTCTTTTTATAGCCATAAATAATACATCATATTTATTTTTTTTCTCAAAATTTGACATTCTGCGTATTTAGAAAATCAACAACAACAAAATCAAGTGATGTTCTACAAAATATTTTTTTAATCAAGACTACAAATTCTAAACATAAAAATCATAAAATTACATGATATATATATTTATATATATATATATATATATATATATATATATATATATATATATATATATATATATATATATATATAAATATATATATATATATATATATATATATATATAAATATATATATATATATATATATATATATATATATATATATATATATATATATATATAAATTTTCTATTCTACATGTCACGACGAATTAATTATTCATTTAAAAAAAAATGTGATAATTTTTGGTTAAAATAAAGAAAAATACACTCACATATAAATAATGGTTTAGTTTTAAATAATTTTTATTGTTTGTGTCCACAAAATTGTCTGCCACAAAATTTAAATTTTTTTTTAATAATGTTAAAAGTAACAGCAGCTAAAGCAAATCAAATTTTAAAAAAAAAATCTATTTAGTACATTTGATACTTTTATAACATGTCATCAACTTGAAAAACGAAAAACAGCAATTTTCAATTAGAAATCAATTTATTATATTATGTATATGTACATAATATAGATTTGAAGTTTGAACCAACAAAATTTTCATTATGTATATTCATAAAAAAAAATTTTACTTTGTTTACATTTAGCTAATTTTAAATTAATAAAAAAAAATAATAAAAAAAAATCTATTTTTGAAAATTATCAAGTTAATCAAATATTTTAATTTATATGTAATTATAAGTTGAATTTTTTTTTGCTCTTTTTAGTATGTCATTAAATAAATGGATATTTAAAAATTTATGAGATAAGTTTTGCTAAAAGTAATAATTTTATTTATATAAAAAAGTATCAATCATATCAAGTCAAGTCCTGATTTTATTATGCAGATCAATGAAATAATTTGCAAATTATATTTCAAGAAATTTTAATTTGACAATATTTATAAATGTACAATGTTCATACTAAACCAATATATTTTCGTTTAATCGTCTATTTGTCGTATATTAAGAAAAGCTTATTGGACGTGACCGTGGTGCGTTCTCGGTATCCTTGTAAATAAAAGTTTTTCAGATTAAATTAATTTGCAAATAATTGAAAACATTTTACATTTAGAACGGAACATATAAAAACTCCGTCAGTTTAATAAAAGTAAAGTTAAATTAACAAATAAATTGTGAAACTCACAGAATTGAATTTCTATTTAAAGGAAGAGACATTTCAAAATTCAGTAAATATCGCCGAAGTAAGGAGTTATTAACTAAAATTAAACGAACATATTAAATTAGCTAAGGTTTTATGTTGATATACGTCAATAAAAACTATATACATAAACTATTATATAATATATATATATATATATATATATATATATATATATATATATATATATATATATATATATGTATATATATATATATATATATATATATATATATACATATATATATATATATATATATATATATATATATATATATATATATATATATATATATATATATAAACTATATATATATATATATATATATATATATATATATATATATATATATATATACCACGTGTTTTTTTTAATCCGAAACTATATACATAAACTATTATATAATATATATATATACAGAGTGGCTGAGACCAAATGTTACTGACTTCACTCTGCTGTCATTTGTGTAGTTGTCATTTTCGCGCGTCAATTTTTTGACAGATTGAAGTTTGGTTAGTTGTTTACATGTGGTCAACAAATAATTGTTCTAAATTAATATCTTAAAAAAAATCATAATGGAATTCAAACGTAATAGTTTAATTGCACTGTATTTGGGTGGAAATTCACAAACAGCAATAGTTCGTCAGCCCCAGCATTTGAATGTGAATAAAATGTTTGTGTGTCGAACCATAACTCGATACAACGAAACTGGTAGCATCGCTAAACACAACAGAGGCGTTCCTAAAAATACAGCAACATCAAAAGAAATGATACGAAAGGCGAAGAAACGAATCCAACGAAATCCTCGTCAAAGTGCCAATCAATTAGCCGCGCGTCTACATGTTTCGCGATACAGCATTCAAATCATATTGAAAAATGAACTAAACTTGAAGCCCTACAAGATACAAAAAGTTCAAGATCTTACGGAGGCACAAATAAAAACCTAGGCTTGAAAGAACACGAGCATTGAAGGCCTTGGCCGAACGTGATGAGATTCCAAAAAATGGCTTTGATGAGAAAATTTTGACCATTCAACAGTTTGTGAATAAACAAAATGATCATGTCTGGTTAGAGCACAAGTCCAACGATAATTTGGACACAAACGTTGCCATACCAGCTTATGCCATAATCACCAGCTTATGTTATGGTTTGGGATGCAGTTACTGCAGATGGACACACTTTTCTGGTTTTCATCGAACATGGAGTCAAGGTAAACCAAGAGGTGTACCGCCAAAAGATCCTAAACAATGCTTTGCTACCTTGGGCACGTAAACACTTTGGCACGAATCGTTAGACATTCCAACAGGACTCGGCACTGTCACACAAAGCTCGAGCGACACAGCAATTTTTACAAAATTGCGTGCCGCGGCTGATTTCGCCGAAAGAATTGCCACCATATTCACCAGACTTGAATCCCATGGATTTCTCCATATGGTCCATTTTGAAGAGTAAAAAATACGAAAGTGTTGATGCATTGAAGTCAGCTCTTGTTCGAGAATGGAATAAAATTCTGCAAGCCCACGTTCGGTCAGCATGCAAGGCTTTCTATGGAAGACTGAATCAAATAATCAGAGCCAAAGGAGGTCATATCGAGCAGTACCATGTTTGTCATAAAATGTAATATGTTTTCAACATATTCCACGCAATTTCAATAAAAAATAATCAAAATAAAAAAATTTACAGCGTTTTCATTTGGTAACACTTAAACTTTGTCTTTGAGATAGAAAAAGAAATCTGGCGAAATAAGATCTGGTGATCTGCAGGGTAAATTAACCGGACCAACTCTACCGATCCAGCGACCATTGAAATTACGATCAAGTACTTTACGTGCTACCGACGAATAGTGTGCTGGACAACCATCATGTTGAAACAACATGTTCTGTCGCAAGTCTAATCTCAAGTCTTCAAATACTGTTGCCAGTTTATTTTCCAAAATGTCTCGGTACATTTAACCATTCAAGTTGCACACAATAAAATGGGGGCCAATAAGTTGGTTGCCAATTATTCCACATCACACGTTGACAGTTCAAGGGCGCTGATGTTCAACTTGGAAAAGCCAGTGTGGATTTTCAACACTCCAGTAATCCATGTGTCCAGTAATCAACAATACGATACGAAAAAAAATTTAACTTTTGCTGTATTTGTTCACGTGCCCACTGACAAAAAAATACCCGATTTTAAAAATCAACGCCATGAACATCTTGGTGTAAAGACACATGATACGGATGATACTCATTTCGGTTTAAAATTTTCCAAAAACTTGAATTGGCTAACCCAAATTCGCTAGCTATTTCCCGTGTACTTATATAAGGATTATGAGCTACTGTAGCCAATACAGTAGTTTCATTATTTTCCTCAGTGACTGATGCTCGACGAGTCCTTTTTTTCGGTCCGCCTTTCCATCCTTTTCCATTACGGTATAGTTTGACCGCATTATTGAGACTATGGCCAGCTTCTCCATAAACCAGGACCATTTCAATTTTTTCTTGTACAGTTTAATACTCCATTTTGTATTGTAATATCCTAACGGAAACTGGTCTTTTGTTTTCGAAATAATATTCGAACTTAATCGATATTTTTAAAACAAACTACGATTTATTTGAAAGCAAATCTAGTCACATGTTCCCAGGTTACGATAATAATAGTTTTTTGACAAGTAATTTATCAGTAATTAAAAATTTAAGAAATATAATTTTTTTAATATTAATTTCGAGTATTTACATTGAAAACGTGTTAATTTTAATGCAAACATATTGGAGAATCGTATTCATATGTTACCAGCAGAAAACGAAAAATATTAAAAATCGACTATTACAGCGCCATCTATCATGAATTTAAAAAAAATGTTTCAAGGAAATCCTACAACTTTTAGCCGTAGAATCAGAATCTGTAATAAAAAATATTAATTTCAAAATTACCTCCTGCCCCACCCACAAGAAGGGGAGAAGGTGGGTACTAATTTTAGCACTAATGTATGTTCCCCTCGCAATGGTTAAATTTTGATCTAGACATTTTTTTTCGTAGAGTGCTTATTTTCCGAGATATTTGAAAGTTTCAGCTAAAAAAAAACACCCGGTATATATATATATATATATATATATATATATATATATATATATATATATATATATATATATATATATATATATTTATATATATATATATATATATATATATATATATATATATATATATATATACACTTTAAATTCAATTTTGATTCTTTCAATAATAAAATGAATGTTTTCGGACAAAAAGGAACTTTGATTATAAGCTTGCACTTATGGGAGGTTTGGAAATGGAGATAAATGGTTTGAACATTGCCATATCTATATACATATGAGATTTTTTATCCTAATGTTAGTTACTAAGAATTTATATCAATAAAAAAAAGTACCCATATGAAATTACGCATATGAAAATTAAAACACAATCGCTCACCGACTAAATTTATAAATAATAATATGTTAACAACAAGCAAACATTTTTAAACTGTCAATCAAAATATATAAATTCGTATTTTTTATATTTTCATTCATTAAAAAACTTCTTCTTTGGAAATTTAAAAAATAAAAATAAAAAATGTGTAAATAGACTTTTAAAAAAATTTAAAAAAAATGCGTGGTTGACAATCAATCAATTGTCAAACTAAAAATAAGAAGAAACCTTATTTAATGGTTTAATCACAACAACAAAAAAAGTTTGAAATTAAGCTTGATAATCAATCGCAATGATTAATGATTTTTGTCAAAATATCTTTATGATTTTCTTTATGCGGATTACATCATCACACTGCATATTTCACCTATATAGATAACTGAAATCTAAGTACATTATAAAATGACCGCATTTTATTTACATTAGTTATTTGAAAATACAAAAAAAAAATAAATTTTCACGAAAAAATACCTTTTGTTTTCTGGCTAATTAATTTTTTCATTTTCAAAAAAAAATTATTTTTTTAATTTCAATTTTAAAATTAGTTTTAGTTTTCTTCTTTACAATTTTTCATCTCCGTTTATTGTAATTTATTTATCTTTATATGTTATTATATATAAATGAATTTTGTACACGTACATATTCGCATACATACACACACACGACGACCACGTCAAATAACAATAAATTATTATAATTAAAAATAAATTTCCTCATATATTGTTTTAGCATATAATTTTAATTTTCTTTAGATACGTCACATGAAATGATCATCGGCATCTAAATTATCATCACCATTGTCGTCATGAACATCGATCCATTCTCTTAGTAAAATAAAAATAAAGTAATAAATTTTATGTGCGGTAACCTACACACAACTTATTTTCTAATTATCACTAATATCATTTAATTTTTTTTATTATTTCAACTACTTTGTAATTTATTACGTTTTAATTACTTAATGTGAGTACACATATATTTTTTAAATGGTTACATTTTAGATAGGGTTAGAATTCTAAATGTACGAGCTATAATAAGTGTCTCGTATTTTAATAAAATAACTCCAAAAAAACCGAAAAAATGTGACGTTTAAATTTATCTAATTTTCGTAATTATTTGTACCTTGAGCGGAAAATGAATAGACTTAATTTAAGGTACCTAATACGATTTATGAAAGTTATATAAAAATATCTTAGGATTTTCGGTAAAAAAAAAATAAATGTATTACATTAATCAAGGTTTCTTAAGAAATATGAAATACCATTTGATTACTACATGGACAAGAAAAGTTTCGAATTAAATAATTTTGATTAGCCATTATATTTTATATCAAATTTATTCATTTGAATATTTTTCAGTTGAAGACATTTTCCTAATATAGGTGCACGACATAGATTTACATCTCAAATTTGGAAGTAAAACCATCGCGCTCTTTTACACGGTAGATAAGTTCCAACTCATAGTAAAATAAAACCGCGAGCGTAAAAAAAATTATGCCAAGTAGTGTAGGGCATGTAAAAACCCAGCAAATTTCAAAAATCAGTTTTTTATAAAAAAAAAACGGTTAACCGTGTTTTAATCGGGGTTTTAATTACAAATAATAAATCTACCTTGAACTGTTAATATACCAAGAAACCTGTTAATATACCAAGAAGCTTTTATCTTCGAGAGCTATTGGTTCGACTTCACCTTCGTCAATATTTTCTTATACAAGTAAATCATTAACTATTGGATCACACAATAATATTGCAGGCAACGTCGTTGCCAAGGATAAAGTTGGCATTTTAGGCAAATAAGTAAGATCTATATTAAGACCGTTTGGGGAAAAGTTCCACTTTGTAACAATTTACACAGTGTTACTTATCATCCTTTAAATCGTTTATTTTCCTTTTCTTTCTCCTTTATTTACATATTAAGATAAACATGCAAGAAAAAGGACAAAAATATTTGAAAATTGTTGTCGCAAGGCTAATTGGGGATTGCGCATCCCGGTTATTGCCGGTTGGTTCTTTGTTAAATCCGAGCAACTTAACACATCAAAAATTTCGTGTTAATCGACAAATTTTCTAAACTGTTGATTATTTTCTATCACTCGTTCATAGATGACACTAGAGATAATATTACAAGCTGTGCCGGACTATTCATGATTTTAAATGGTTGGCTTTTCAAACTTTTTCTAATAAACAAATATTTTATTTATAACATCTATCCATTTACATTAATATTGCTTCTAAGACAATTAAAATGAAAAGTAACCTCACTGTAGGCTAAATAACTTTTATTAAAAGTTAATCTAAGAATTTATGAACAAAAGTCGGCCATTTAGACGAAATTTTTGGATGAGGCCCACAGCATAAACAACTTTATTGAATGAACCTTGAAGAATAAAATTAATAAAAGAACTAAAGACCATCCATGACTGAAAATTTACAATAGGGTTTGAAATTGTCTTGTTAAAGAAGTTATATCAAAGTTATTTTAAAGCTTTTTGCTTTTCTTGAAATTGAAGTTGCTCGAAATGGGAATGTCGACGCATCATGTCAAAGCATCGTCGAGTGTTACCGTTATTATTTTTATTTAGCAAAATATACCTTCAAATACCGTTCAAATTATCTTAAACTCATTTCAGTTATTTTTAAACTTGTTTTACCCGATTATTGTTATTTTTTTCTTGCATGAGTAGTACTCTCTTTTCTATCTCTACTCACAATTTGTGGAGATATAAAAAACGAAGAAAGTGAAATAACTTTTTTTTTGCATCGCATTTTTGGGTTTCCATATTGACAGAAATTCACATCAGCACAAAAAACGGTTAACCGATCTGGGCAAGCGATGGCTGGTATACAAACGCATATTGCCTCTATATGAAATCATGGATAAGGAACTACTGACCGAAACAATTCGCAATACAATCGAAACTTTGGAGGAATTAAAAGATGCTAAACGTAAACTTTCACTAGCCGTGAAAGCAAACTACTGATGCAAATCATTCCACCATCAATAAATGCAAAGCTGCTAACAATTTATCTTCTTACATTTTCGTGCAGATACCTGGAGTGGAATTCATTTATATAGGCATATAGGCACGTTTAACGCTCTTATACATGAAAACCCATTACTTAGCGATCGTTTCAAATTCCAATACTTAAAGTTATCACTTTGTGGTTTTGCCGCTAGTGCTGTTTCAGCAAAGAAGTTATCGGACGTAAACCTCATGGTGGCGCGAGAGATTCTAAAGACCAGATTTGACAAGACGAATATTATTTGTGAACAATTATTTGTGTCTCCCTACAGTCGACGATATATGTAGTTTTCTCAGTGCAAGAGCTCATCGATCAGAACACCAAGCAGAATTCATGATAACATCATCTATTTAATAAAAATCACCATGGAAACTCACGCAGCGTTCAAATCGGTCATCCAGTTCGTCGCTCACTGTTACAAAATCATCTAGGTATTTCTGTGTTCATTGTAAGGCAAGTGGCCACTCAATAATTCGATGTGATAAGTGTTTACACTTACCTAGTGATCACCGTTACAATTTCGTAACCGACATCAAGTTGTGTTTCAATTGTCTTCAGCCTGATCACATTGTTAAAACGTGTCCAGTGACAAACCACAGCCGACATTGCAATTCATTACATTATTCAACGAAAAATTTATAATAGAATTTAATTTTTTTGTTAAAAAGCAAAAATATGTTTAAAGGACGAGAAGACCTCATAGAGCTTTAATCCACAGAGGATTTTAGCAAATTTCATTTAAATCGCTTGTATCCGTTTCTTACGTAAAACCGGCTGCTCTATGTACTAGTGGTCTGATTGGGCTACATGAACGGTAGCAAATTTCATTTAAATCGCTCAATGAACATTGAGCAAGAATTCATATCTTCGAACACTGAACCACCGTCTACTGCTTCGAAATCTGAAGGGTCACCAACCTCTGCATATTTCAAGGATAGAATTAAAAATACCGCTATCGTATCATTATCACTCACTGTGGCTAAATCCAAAACAACATCGCCATTATTTGTTTATTTGACCACTGCATTGGTCCATGTGCTTGACCACCTTAGACAATCGGTCCCAGGAAGAGCACTTTTGAATTTCGAATCGCAGCTGAATTTCATGACTGGATCTTTGCTTCGGTACTGAAACTTGGAGAACGGTCACAACCGTTCTGTAACGATACGTAGAATCGGATCTAATTTTATAAAATGTTCCGGCCGTTGAACTATAAGATTGAAATCACATACTACTTTTTGCACCAACATGTGAGCTACCGGCCAATTACATCCATTAATAATATCGAATCTTGGGCAATTCCTTCAAACATAAAACTCGCAGATCCCGATTTTTTGCAGTTTCAAGATATCGACTTGTTGCTGGGTGCAGAGATTTATCAGCAATTACTCTCCTCAGTAGGCAGAATAAAACATTTGCCCACTCATTAGAACAAAGTGCTGGGTTGGATAGTTTCTGGAAAATTTTCATCAAGATTGACATTTAACATCAGAATTCGTAGAGACATTTCTTAAAATCGATGAAAATGAGCTAGTCAAAACACTAGGCATATTTTAGCATCCGGCATCAGATAAATTCACATTTTTTGTGAATTTCAACGAAACATCAATCGTCTCGAAAAGGGCCATTTTTTACAAATAGCTAGAATTTACGATCCATTAGGATTACTAGCACATGTAGTTGTATTGGGAAAACTGGTCATTTAACGCTATGGCAGCTGAAACTTGTCACTTTCTCAACAGCTACACACATGGCAAACACTTCGAAAGAGCCTAGTTGTGCTCAACATTTTTACAATTCACCGTCACTAATTTAATTCCAAGAGGCTACACCACATCCAAATAACAGGGTTCGCGGATGCGAGCGAACGTGCATATGGCGCAGTGTTATACGTGCGCAGCACCACAGTCGAAGGTTATACCTCAGTCAAACTACTATGCTCGAAATCTCGAGTAGTTCCGCTACAAAAGACAACTTTGCCTCGACTATGTATGACTATGCATGTATGTCGACTATGTACGTGCAACATGCTTCTCTTCCAGCTAGCACATAAAATTCTCAAGAGAATCAATTTTAAGGTAGACCAAACGTTTTATTGGTCTGATTCTATGATAACACTACTTTGGATAAAATCTTGGAAAACGTTTGTATCCAATCAAGTCACTGCTATACAATAAATTACGCCAAAATAAAGTTGGTTACACGTACCGACTGAGAGTATTCCAGCTCACCTGATTTCCCGAGGAATGGCTCGTCAATTCGTTCACTGATAACTGTCAATTCGTATACTGATGGAGTTATGGACCTGCGTTCTTGCTGCAAGATGCCGCACTGTGGCCAACACTCCGTAACAAATTTCCCATACATGAGAAAATTTCTGAGCTCAAGAAAATTAATCTTGTGACCATCGTATCAACAGAGTAAACCGCCATTCTAATTGTCTTTAAGTTTTTCAATAACTTCAAGAAACTGATACGTATCGTGGCTTACATTCTCCGTTTCAAACTTTTAACAAATTTTATATTTAGCGGACCGCTATAACTTCAAGAGTTGGATCGAGCCTTGTACACTATTTTTCGAACCGTGCAGAGAGAAGGTTTTCCCCTAGAGTACACGGGACTGGACAGTTTGAAGTTCATCATAAAGCAACCGTCCTTCCATTACATCTTGAAACACCCCATTCTTTTAGCCACCTCACATCAATTTACGCTAACATTACTCAGGTTTTATCATATAGGAAACTAGCTACATACCGGTCCACGAGCATTACTCGCCACTATCCGCCAGTACTATTGGCCGCTTTCCGGAATGACTGTATGCAAAGGAGTTTGTTGAGAATGTAAGATATGCTTTCGAGCTCGACCAAGTACAATGACACAACAAATGTGAAACTTACTTCCCGAAAGTATAATTGCGCCGCCATCATTCTATATGGTCGGTAAAGACTTTGCTAGTCTGTTTTTTGACCATTATCGCATCCGCGGTAAGCCACCGTAGAAGACATGGTCAACAGAAGACATGGTCAACAGAATATTTGCGATCCCTACAGCAAAAACACAAATGGACCAAACCATCAAGAAATATCACTGTCGGTGACCTTGTGGTTATGTATAGTTTGTTTTATATCGTGTCTTTTGTTTTCAAATTTGTTAGATCTTATTTTAGATTTTGGTGCTTTATAAGATTTTTGGTCTTGCTTGCTTCTTCACTTTCAGGTGGTATCATCGTATTTAAAAAAAAATAGCAAAGCAAAAGTGTATTGCTTTGGTAAATTTTTTTTATTTACAACAACAAGCAATACACTTCATGTAAGCATAAAACAAAAAACGTATAAAATTTCGCGTTTATTTAATGTACAGTGCAAATAAATCGACGTGAAAATATTGGAGGCTCTATAGTCGCGCCATCTATTATACAATTCAACAAACTAAATGTTCCATTATTTTTTCACATCGAGCCGCGTACCGATGAGCGAAATTGTCTGAAAATATGTTTTATCTAGCTTTTAGCTAGCCAAATTGTATGTCAAAGTAGTATTGAAAATGTATCTTAGCTCGAGCTGCGTACCGACCTTAACTGTTAAGTAATAATTTTCAACATAGTTTTATATTAAGGAGCTCTGGCCTGAAGTATTCTACAATACTTCGTATTTTTTTCTGACAAAAAGTAGCCCTAATTTCCATAAGATACGTTTTTCGGTTTATTGTATGTTTAATTTTTTAGTATTTTCCCAGGCTTATAATTTTTTACCCTTTTTTTAACCTTTTAATGGAACCAGTAAGTCTATTTGATTTTTTCTTTTATAAGGAGTATCTATATATTCCGACTAATTTATTAGACTTGGATTTTTTTAAAAGTTTTTTTACTAAATGTCAAATGTATCGGAATATGTTTAGGTTCATCTTTCGTCTACTTGTAAATAATTCATTGATATGTAACAGAATTTGTTTGTACATAATAAATTATATATATATATATATATATATATATATATATATATATATATATATATATATATATATATATATATATATATATATACATATATATATATATATATATATATATATATATATATATATATATATATATATATATATATACATATATATATATATATATATATATATATATATACATATATATATATATATATATATATATATATATATATATATATATATATATATAGATATATATATATATATATATATATATATATATATTTATATATTAATAAATATATATATATATATATATATATATATATATATATATATATATATATTTATGTATATATATATATATATATATATATATATATATATATATATATATATATATATATATATATATATATATATATATATATATATTTATATATATATATATATATATATACATAAATATATATATATATATATATATATATATATATATATATATATATATATATATATAATGTATTTCTGTGATAAAACATAGAGCGACCATAATTCTTTCTGATATCGCGGGAGTTCAAGAGTATAATTAGAGATTAAGTTAATCTTTCAACAACCTGTGTTAATAATAAAAGCCAAAAAAAACTATTTTTTGGAAGATCTAATTTAAAATATATGAAAAATTTTGACTTAGGGTGTATTCGAAACGAAACTTATTCCAAACTAATTGACTTATTCGCCGCCATTCTAAATTTTTTAATTTAATTTTTTAATTAACACGATTAACATAAAAAAAATCATAAATTAAATAAACAATATTTTTTTTGGAATAAAGAGCCAGCAAATAAGTCAACTTGAGAGGGGGCTTATTTGAATAAGTCAAGTTCCCCACAACTACTTATTTCATTTCGAATACTCGATTAGGAATTAAAAATTGACTACTGAGACTTCTTCGAGGACCCCTCGAGTAATGTAAAATATGATCCATAAAATAGTAGGTTTAAATAAATGCGAACTCTTGTCATGAAATAAAGGCCTTGCTTCCAAGTCGAAAATTTCATGTATAAGTTCAAAAGTTATATTTAGAGATGCGGTAGAGAACGTTATTTACTTTAAGATTGATCATGTTACAAGGATTTTTACCGACACTATTAGATACTACCACTCCGCCACCAGTATTAAACTTTTCGATAAAACATTTTAATTGGGCTTTCTCAATTTAACTAAATTAACACAGGAAAATAACAAAGCATAAATTACAAAAGTTATTAGAAAATATAGTAAAATAATAATACATAATATACGAGTATATTAATTAAAATAACAACATTTACGAAGCAAACACCCAAAATGCCATTATAAAATAATTAATGGGACACAAAAAAAAGTACAAAATTGTTTCAGAACAATTTTTTGACTGATTTCTAAAAATTAAAACATTATCCTTAGAAAATTTCCCATCTCTGATTACAATGAAATCATTGATTAAATTTGAAAAAAAAAATCCCGTTGCCATATCACTCAATTTTAAAAGAATTCTTAAGGATACTCGATATTTTAATTTTTTCGATACGAAATATTTTATAAATTACTTAAAATTAATTAAAATGTAAACATAATGTTTCAAATATATAATTTATAATTTTTTTTTTTCAATTTTCTCTTTGCAGTGTTTAAATCATCCCAAAGTATAAAATATTTATGGAGTAAATGGTAAGTGTATATCAATTCCTAAGTTGTCTATCTATTTAAAATTCAAGTAGAATAACTAATAACGATTTATTCGATCACTATTCGATGTTAGAAATCAAAATGTAAATGCATGTTTCCTTTTACCTACCCCCATTATCCCTTTTACAGAAATATAGACACTGCATATAGATATAAACTGAGGCTATATAGAGTATAACATGTATACTGTAATGAATTATTCATCGTCTGTAGTATTATATAAATATATACTCTCGTATATACATAAAGAGTATACTGGAAAATGTGGAAAATAGAAAAAAAATAAAAATAGAAAATTAGAAGAACTAAAGTAGATTTATAAACTTTTAGATAAAATTTAATTATATAATTTTTTCTTTTCTTTCTTTTTGCCATGGAAAACAACTAAACATTTTCTTTTTGTCTTTTGTCTTGTTTTATATTCGGAGATGATTTCCTTTTATTTAATTATTGTTGTTGTTTTATTGTTTCAAAGAAAATTAATTTCTTACTTTTTTTCTTTTGCAACTTTATTAATACACAATTCCATACTGCTCTAATATTTGTCTTCTTGTATCAAGGTACAAAACTTATATCAATGACATATTCACCGATTACACAGATCAACCACAATCCGATTATAACTGTGTAGAGTGAAAAACGTCCCACAAAAAAGAAAAAAGTCAACGACAAGAAATAAAAAATATGAAAAACATGAGATAGTAAATTTTATCTCGACCTAAAATAGAAAATGTGCAAAAACTAAAAAAAAAAGTGTTTATCATGTGATTTATGATTGTATTATAAAAATGAAAATTGAGGGACATTTTTGATTGGAGTTTTATAGATTACATATATATTTTTTTATTGTTATCAATATTATCTATTTATTACACTATATATATTATATAGATATATAAATATTGTTATTCTCACTAAGCCGATGAATTGGAACGTCCATAGATTTACTAAAACTACTTTTGATTACAGTAGTATAGTTGGTAGAAGACTGTTAAATATACTAACCCGATAACATATAAATATATATATATATATATATATATATATATATATATATATATATATATATATATATATATATATATATATATATATTATATATCGGAAATATTACAAAACATTAAACGTTAAGTTTTCTAAATCGAGTTTTTTGAAAATAAGGCTTCATAAAATTATATCGATTTGTCATGATGACATTACTCAATTATGGTTTTTTACTTTTCGATATAGTATGGCGAGAGACGGGAATTTTGTTTTGGTAAATAACATGATAAATGTTTGCGTCGTACAGCCGTAAAAATTGTAAAAAAAAAATAAATATTTGATATATTAATAAAAAAGTGATTCGTGCGTGGCCACTAAAAAAAATAAATGTGGAATATTATTTATTAGTTATATATAAAGCCGATTTTATGGATGATGTGAATTTCAAAAAAATCGTTCACGTTAAGTTTTATTAGAAAATTCGAGATAAAAAAAAAACACAGAATAAATGATTTGTGTCGTTTTCGATTGACAAAAAAATCTATTTTTTGATATAGATCACACACTTTTTGGATGGATAAAACATTTTCACATTTTCAAACATTTTTTTTATTATTTTCTGATCTAGATTAGTTTTATGTAATTTGAAAGGTTTACCCTTATTTAAATAAAACAAATAAACATCTAATGTCAGTTTCATGTTTGTGTAATGATTAAATCCTTAAAAGCTTTGCCATATAGTAAATGTAAAGTATATAGTTATTTTTATTTGTCTTTAATATTTACACTAATTTACGGTTACACTACCAACTCCAACTAAATTTTATTTATAATCCAATAACATATTATTAAACTAAACTTGCCGCTTATTACACAATTTGTGACCATATTCATGATTCCCAACCTCATTTCCTCGTTGGACTGTTTAATTTTATCACTTGCTGTTTCCACATAAAAAATTTTAATTTTACATCATTCAAATTTATTGCCATAATAATTGAGATCATTCACATATGGCTAACAAACTTCTCAGTTTGTTTTTAATCAAAGTGACTTGTGAGAACAGGTGCGATTTAAACGTCTATCAATCAACACTTGGTTTGTCAGATCTCGAAACCGGTTTTATAATTGGAGGAAGTGTAGGCAATTTTTGTATTGGACTTGAATCACAATCAATACATTGTCTTCAAAATCGATGTCGAGAACATAGAATATAGAATTTTTAATCAAAATATCAAAAACTTTGCTAAAACATAATAATACAAGAGATCATATTTTAAGTCTTTCAGTATTTTTTTTTTGTTTTTTTTTTTTGCATAACTAGTTTATTTCCATAAAAATATATAAACAATATAACACAACATAAAACATGATATAATATATATTTAATAAATAGTTAGACTCCTTATTTGAAAAAAATGTCTCGGACCACGATTCAACTCAACAACATGATAATAATAATACAAATAAATAACAATAACAAAAAAAAATGTTTACATATTACAAGTTAAAATATTGAGATTTAACGGTTCAAATACATACTAAGATTAAAAACTAAAAAATTTAAAATAAGAAATTTACAAGAACAAAACACTCAAAAACGTAACGCGTCATTACTTTAAATAGAGTATCTTCATATTATCTAACATACAACTTATACAAGTATTACTTAGTTAAAAGGTTCAATTATTTCACCGTATCAACACCTCTATATCATTAAAAGTAAATAACCATTCTTTTAGAACTCGGCAAAACTCTCTACTCGAATTTACGTTCAAAATATGTTTTCGTAATTGATTGAATAATTTGAGAGCAGTGAAGGCAAAGAATTTCTTGAAATGCTCCTTTTTCGGATGTGGTACATGGGTTATAATTTGATTTCGGAACATATATGGTACAAACGAATTCTCAAACACCCGATTACCGCTCATTTATGTATAATTTATAATTTTATAATTTTTAAAATCCCTTTCTGGATCGACAATAACGTTTTGATATTAGCCAGGTAGATTTCACCCCAATAGTTTATACTCAACTAAAGCATGGTAGAAACATTTTAAAAATGCTGGGCTGTAAATATTGCGCAGATAATAAAACGTACGAAAGGTCTGACACAGTTTCCTTTTAAGAAAACCGACACGATCTTTGAACTTAAGTTGTGCATCCAAAATCAATCTGAGATATTTGAACGTACTAACAATTTAAATTGGTATACATAAATCATTACACCTAGACTCATTACAGGAGAGTGACTGAAGAACCATAGGAGTAGGAGTTTCAAATGCACTACTCACATAAAAATGCATTACTTTTGATTTTCCACTTAAAATCATATCATGTACGTTACACCATTTCTTAACTAAATCCATGTCACATTTAATGCCGTCTTTCAACGAATTTACCATCGAATTGGAATACAATATAGCAATGTCATCAGCAAAAGCAACAATATTCCCTTGTAATTTTAAACTAAAAATTGAATTAGAGTAAATCAAAAACATCAGAGGCCCCAGGACAGATCCTTGTGGAACCCCTACATTTACCAACTTTTCACCGCTATAGACATTGCCTATGCGGACACTTTGCAATCGATTTTTCAAATAAGATTTGAAAAAATTTAATGTAATACCTCTAAACCCGATACGAGACAGTTTTGCTAATAAAATATTATGATTGACAGTATCGAATGCTTTAGAGAAGTCAAAGAAAAAAGCAGCAGCCTTTAGTTTATCATTTAAATGTTGATGTAACGGCGATAAAAATGAAGGTATGGTTTTCTCAGTAGATGAATTTTCTGTAAACCCAAACTACCTTCCGTCTAGAAAATTGATTTTATTTAAATAGTTCAATACCCTGGATTTAATAAGTGTATCAAACATTTTTGAAAAGGTACTTAAAACGGTGATAGGCCTATAGTTATTAGAAGCAAGCTTTGCATCTTTTTTAAACAATGGTATTACAACTCCCACTTTTAGTTCGCCAGGAAAGACTCCCTTTGACAAGCACAAACTAAATATGAATGCCAAAACATGAACCACACTTAAAATCACTTTTTTAATCACTAAATTCGAAATGCCAGCAGAGCTACTACCTAGGCTTAAGATGAATTACAATATCCCCAATTTCTATTCGCAAATAGGGTAAAATAAAAAGCTGGAGCTATACTCGTGCACATGAATAAAACGATCCTTGATGGCATCCTCAAACACTATGTCTTCAATACCACTAGCAAGAATATTATGGGGTATACAAATAAAATGATCGTTAAAAACTTCAGCAATCTTATGAGGGTCTATGACTAAATTATTGTTACCTGCAACAATAGATGTTACAATATTATTGTTTTGTTTGTTACCCAAAGCACGATTTACAACAGTCCACTTAGATTTTAAATCAGCAGCTGCACTAAATTTATTTTTGAAAAACGATTTATAGCACGCGGAACTAAAACTTTTATTTAATTTTGTTTAAAGTACAAATAAATTTCTCAATGAAATTAGAGTAAGCCATATTTGGATCAACCGCGCAAAAACTGAATTCCAATCATCCAAGAACAAAGCTTTTGACAGCGCAGCATAATCTGTAACGGTTTTATGAAGCACAGGTTTAAACTGCCGATTGATTTTTTTGGAATTAAACAAGCTCAAGAATAACACAATGGTATTATGTTCCGTCACATACAGATTTAAGTTTTTTACAACAAGATTGTACTGTAGACTATGTGTTGTTGAGAAGGCTTGATCAAGGCATGTTCCAGAGTCCGGTCTAGTAACGCTATTCAAGATCCAAACCAAAAGCCTCACACAACATTAAATAATCATCCTTCAACTGGGAATCTTTCAGTAAGTCAAAATTGATATCGCCAAGTAAAATTGTATGTTCCAATCGATCTGATTCCAGGTAATCATTTAACTCTGATATAAAAGTGTCAAAATTACAAGAATGAAATCGGTATATAAATATGAAAGAAATCTGTAAATTACCAAAGTGGATAGTTATTTTCAATACGTCAGCTGATGCAAAATTTAACGAACACACACTATGGATGAATGGGTGACCGCACAAAGGCAACCACACCACCAGCCTTATAGTGATCATTACAGTTAGCATAATACGTGTCGCCCTCCAAATTATAATTTTTTATTTCGGAACTTGAAATCCAGGTTTCTGTTAAAAAAATAATATCAACATTGATACTTAATGCTTGTAAATTAAATAATAATGAATCAAAATTTTTACGTATGCCTCTAATGTTTTGCAATACAAAATTGTAACCAATATCCTTAACCATCAAGGCCATAAAAAAAGTTTAAAAGCAAATTAATTCATATATTCCAAAATACAATAAAATAATAGAAGCAAACATATGGACCATACTTCATAAAAAGTTTGTGAATACACAAAAATTTTTAGTATACGTAAGAAATAAAAAAGTACTAATAATATTTTAGTACTAATTTTAGTACTAATAATATTTTAGTACTTACATTTTAGTACTAATTAAACTAATATGAATCGTTAATAAGATTAGTAATAACACATTAATAAAAACAAATATAAAAGTAAAGATTACAACCTGAAAATGTTAAAAATAAAATTAAAATTCGATTTAGCAAGAGCAACTAGCGCCACATTAAAGAGTGTAAATATCACAAAAGTTAAATTAAAAAAAAAACAAGTAATTGAAACGTAGAACATAAATTGTTCAAAAAATAAGAACAAGAATTACTATAAAATGTAAAATTATAATTCCAACCCTAGGATTGAAATTGATAGATAAATCATTGTCATTGAAAATAAAAACATAAACAAATAGTGAACAGCTGCTGTAATGTAAACAAAGATTAAAAAAAGTTTATACGTAATAAAATAATTACGGCTGAAATGATGTTCTAATGTTGTGCAGATAGTTAAACGACCGAATATGAAAAATCTGCGAGGAATCATCTTTACGATAATAACGCCGTTCTTAACCCAAATAGCTTTGAAGAGTTGAATATCAACGGAAATATGGAGAAGTGCCTAAATAGTACTGTAATTACGTTTATATGCCGATTGAAATTTTGAGAGAAGATAATTGGATTTAATGTTTACGTCAACATTTGTGATTGAAGTATTCTCTCGAAACCCTTTGACAGAACCGGAAATAGACTAATAACTCGAAAATCTGATAAGGCAGTTCAATTTTTCTTCTTAGGAATTGCATCAGTCAGGGCCTTGCGGTCCTATGGTGCAAAGCGGCGAATGCACCAGGCGCTAGTCTTTCATAGTGCGCATTTTTCATTATATATTGATATATATATTTGTATAAAAAAAAAATTTTATTTAAACATTTAAATATAGTTTTCCTGTAAATAAAGGCTGACAGTTTACGCCTTCGTTATACAGTCGACAATTACCTAATGGGCAAAAAGTTTTAAGACCGTGGGTAATTTATTCAAAGCAATGATTTTTTTTTTTTTTTTTTTTTAAAATCTCGAATGGTTATTTTGACTGGTCATATTTGTTACGGGACTTGAAATCACAAGAGACATATTACCAACATTTTAAAAATGCAATTCAATGGAAGGAAATTGATTTAGTTAAAAGCTAATAATATCATTGGTCCTGACCATCCCACGTGTTTTGAATGCACAAGTTCATAAATGGCAAGAAATATTGAAACGAATCATTCTATCGGGCAGTTACGTGCATCGCAGCCGTTAGCCATTCGGGAAACAAGTTAAAAGCTATATTGTGTTTAAAATAACGGCATTTTTTTATAATTATTCGAAATACTCGCGAAATTATTAACCTTATTTCAATTTAAATGGCACATTAGTTAATAAAATCAAGAAAAGTAAATACTAGTCGATATAATAGTAGATTGCACTCCCGATGGAAGTCACGTTAAGCAAATGACGCTAACTTTAAGACGTGTTGAGCGAGCAGTGATGAATTTGAATTTTAGCCACTCTCTTAATTTAGTTTTCAATGATGCAACTTCTAATTCAAGAGAAGTAGTAAACACTTTTAGTGTCATCCAACAAATTTATGTATTTTTTTCCTTTTCAACAAGCCAATGGTACGTACTAACACAGAATGTGACAAAGTTTATTGTAAAACTGGTTTGCGCAACAAGGTGGGAATCTTTGCCCTAAAGCCTCTAGAATTCCATCTTGAAGAAATATACGATGCACTACTTAGCATTTATTTAGATATTATTTAGAACGGTCACACAAAATGTGAAACAGGAGCCTTAGCCAAAAGATTTTCTTCATTTAAGTTTATTTGTAGCGTCGACGTTACGTGGTACGATGTACTATCAAAAATCAATATTGTTTCGAGTTAACACAAAATCAACAAGAATTGTGTGTTTAAAGAGCTGCTAGATTTTTAAGAAGTTACCGAACAGACGCTAGTTCGACTTAGAAAGAAGAAAAAGATTTTAAAATTATGAATCCGAAGATCAATCAACTTTAGACCCACAATATAATTTTAAACATATAATGATTTCGATTTCTTTCTCGGCACAGCCATTAATTTAATTACAGACAGATTTAAACTAATGAAATCGCATACTGCAACTTACATACTTCTTTACAATATATTTGATTTAAAAAATAAAACCCCTCGAGTATTTTAAAAATGTGTAGGGATTCAGAAGTAGTATTAACTGATGGAGATGACATAGAAGTGTGAAGAAATCATTAATTTTACGTTACTTTGTCGTCTGAAATGGAACCTAAACAAAGTTCTTAACTTTTTACATTTAACCAAAATAATAACATTTTTCGCTTATTTATTCATTGCAGTACGAATCCTGCTAACATTACCAGTTGGAGTGCTTAGTGGAAAACGAAGTTTCTTCCAAATCAAAATTATTAAAGTTAATAAATAATAATTAACTCAAAGTGTTAGTTGTTTTCTTTATTTTAATTTTATTAATTAATGTTTTATGTATGTATATCACACCAAGTGTTTTTTAAAAAGTATCAAATAAATACATTTAAAATAGCAAAATGTACATATTACTTTTTAAATAAAAAAGAAGCAATTTTCACTTACGCTCCAGGCGCTAAACTATTTCAACACGGCTCTAGCAACAGTAATTGAATGTCTACACTCTAACTGGAAAATTGAAATAGTTTAAATAGTTTTAAAACTATTAAATACATGCAATAAATTACTGGACAAAGAGGCCTTAATAAAGTTCAGTGGTATTTCACCTACACTAATCGCATTCGATTCAATAAAATCAATTGCATCAGTAAGTTCAACTATATGTCAATATTATTAAAACCAAAGCTGCTCTCAAAAGAATAACTAGGATTTATTGCACTATTAATTATAGCGCTGTCTGTATTAAATCAACACTATTATATGCAAAATAGCTATGTAGCTCATTGGCTGATAATATATTAGGACATTTCTTATTAGTTAAGGAATTAACAGGCCTAAGCTTCTTCCAAAATATTTCCGAGAGCTAAGAAGGATTCTGAATATTAGAAAAATACCTCGCTTTATCCAATATGACGATATTATCTTACAAGTTATATAATTCACTATGATTAAAATCTCGATTCTTGAATGAAAGATTTGGTGCTTTATGTTTAACATCACATATGAAAAAAAAATCAAGTCTATAAAACCAACCGAAATTTGATTTTAAGAAACTACCCGTGTAAGTTACAACTCTTATCGGTGTAAGTTACTAAAGTCCAATAAAGATGATGTTTAGGTGAAGCATGTATAGGTTAGGGTGGAGCGGTCTTATATGGGATTTTTTTTCAATTATCAAAATGAGCATACGCGGGAAATATGCTCTTTCCCGCGTAATTCCCACGAAGGAATTATTTCAGGTTTCTGAAGAGATAGTAACCGCTGGGAGCTAAATCTGGTGAATACGGTGAATGTTCAAGCAATTGGTACTTTAATTCGATTAATTTAGCCATTCGTCAAAAGACTAGTGTGAACATGTGCATTGTCCTGATGAAAAATTATTTTTTTCTTCTGTAAAGCGGGTCTTTTTTCACGAATTTGCTTATCCAAATGGTCGAAAAGGTTGCAATCATATTCATAATTAATTGTTTTACCTTTTTTAAGATACTCAGCAAAACCCCTTTTGCATCCCAAAAACGCTTTTATTGTCATGACCTATTCTGCCGATCTTTATGACTTCGTCTGTTTTGGAGCTGAACAACCAGCTTCAGTCCACTGTAAACGATTTTTTCCAGTTTAGGATCATGTTGGTAGATCCAACTCTCATCCATAGTTATAAATTTCCTTAAAAATCTGTTTATTCTGCTTAAAACGCTTTAAATTACGCTAAGAAATTTGTTTTCGATTGTCTTTTTGTTGAATTGTTAACGAATGCGGCACCAGTTTTCCAAAAAGTTTTTTTATACGTAATGCTTCATGTAAAATATGAAGTACCATGAGAGATACCTATGATATCAGCAATTTTACGCTTAATCAAACTTGGATCTTCGCAAACAATATTATATACACTTGTTCAATGATTTCTGGTACGACCACGTTTAAACTCTAAAATCCATCGATACACAGTTGGAATAGAAGGAGCAGATTCCTTAAACTTTTATACCATTTTTGTATGAATTTCTGTTACTGATAAACCTTCCAAAATAAAAGATGTTATCACTGCATGATATTTGTTTTTTGTTCCATTGCAAACGTCAAGTTCTAATGACTTGTAAATAAAGAATGAATTGTCAGATCAAAATGAAAGATGAAATATTAAAATGGCGTATAAATTGTATTTCCTCTACTGGTTAATAGGTGTCACTTTCAATACTTCAATCAACCCTTAGCTAGTTCAAATAAAAAATATTTCACAAAAATATTAATGTTGAGTACAGCCACAACTTTTTTCAGCTTAAGCGATGTCATGATGAGCTTGACGACAAATACAACAGGTCAACACAAGTTGCATCTTTATAAAGTTCATTCAAACCGAATTGCAAACCGCATAGTAAAGACTTTCTCAATCAAAAGGCACCTTTTGGTTTGTTACTTTAACAACATTTATATTAAAATTGTATGCACCTATGTAGTTTCACATTAAAATCAAACCATCAAGCATTCATGGAGGTAAACATTTGCACCAAATAATACAGCTTTCACGTTATTTGGCCAATAATTTAAAGGATATTATTGACCCTGTAATACAACGGTTTGATTTTTTTTGTCATCACGGGATCTTATTATTGACAATATTAGCCGATAGCCGAAAATTTATGAGAGAGGTGCCATTGAGAAGGATATTGAAATGTCGGCAAATGGAAGGAAATTTAAATCATATTCATACCTTTAAAGCGCCCATTTTTAATTTTGATGCGGAAGATTATATAAATTTGATAAATTGGGAAAACATAACGGAGGCACCACTCACCAAATTTTGAAATAACGAATTTATTTTAGAAGCCATTACCGACAAAACTCTAATCGACAATAACATACTTCCAGCATTAATGCATTTTCCTTGTCACATGTAAGCCACTGAAAGGTGTGTAAAAAACGTAACCAAAGTCTCAGAAACTGCGTCTGGGCTTTTCGGGGCTTTTGTGGCAATACAAGAATTACGAATTCACATAGCATATTTCCCAACCATTCCCAGTTGGAAATTCAAAAAAAAAAAAAATATTTTGCTCCACCCTAATGTAGGTTCATTATTTATTGTTTTGAAAGAAAATTTGGAAACTAAACTGGTTAATTGTTTAGCTTTAGAATTAAGCTTTTTAAGATCACAATTAAAGTTGCCACATACTAAAATATCATTAAAATTCATACTGTAATTTAAAAAAACTATTTTTAAGATCATCACAAAATTTCTTTTTGAGTGACTTTTAAACCACTGTCAATAATACTATTTCGTCTTCTTCAATGATAGTTAGTTTAACAATAAAAGCTTCCAAATTTAAACGGCAGTGCTGAAAAAGGCGCTCTATAATTTTTTGATCGTTTTTAATCAATGCTACATACTTTTTGACAGTACGAAAGGGCAGATGATTTATTTGTGAATAAATATTATAATCATGCACGAAAAACTTTAATAAACGAAAATTAGAAACGGATGATTATGATCCCAAGTTTTTTTCAAAATACATATATTATTTAGTGGTAGTTAAATTATGATACATTTTTCGCTAATTGAACCGGTGATTAAACTTAAACTGTCTTCGTCGCACTCAATAATCCATTTTCAATTACATATAACTTATTTCTCTGAAATTGAATGTAAACAAATATTTATTTATGGAAATATATAAATTTCAAAAAAACAATCAACGCTCAAGATTGTTGTTGTTTTAAAACAAAATTTCTATATACCTATAAATAAAATTGACATTTATTCATTACACGAGTGTGTAAGTGTATAGGTTAATATGTATACACTCTTTTGTATTCGTATTTTTTGTTACTATAAAATGGGAACCGCTCAGAACTGGACATTTTATAACTGGATATTTCAAAATAGGATTTGACAAAACGAGATATGGTACAAAACTGGATATTTCAAAATTGGATAATTCAAAACGAGATAAGGTTCAAAACGAGATATGGTACAAAACTGGATATTTCAAAACAGGATATTTCGACATGTGATTTAAACTTAAAATAATTTTTAAGGAAAATTCTGGAATATGGCCAATTAGGAAGGAACTCGGCGAGTTCTTAACCGATTATGATGAAATTCATTCAGGAAGAAAATGAGATTTTAAAATGATTTTGTGTTTCAATTAGGAAGGAACTTGGCGATTTCTAAACCGATTTTGATGAAATTCGATATGTAAGATGAAAATGGGATCTAAAAAAGATTTTTTGGAAAAGTTCTGGAATATGGCGAGTTAGGAAAGAACTCGGTGAGTTCTTAACCGATTATGACGAAATTCGATATGTAAGATGAAAATGGGATTTCAAAATGATTTGTTGGGAAAGTTCCGGAATAAGGCCAGTAAGATTCCATACTTAAATATTTCTAAGGAGAGAAATAGAATTTTTCTTCACTTAATGTTTTTTCCTTAATTGTATAATTAAATTTAATTTTTATTTAATTTAATTTATAATTTAATTTAATAATTAAATTTAATTTTTTTTGAGAAAACCTCTGGAATATGGCCAGTAAGGTTTCATACTTGAATAATTTTAAGCAGAGATAGAATTTTCCTTCACTTAATAGTTTTTTTTAATGGCTGCTTTTCTCATCTTATTAAAATAATCATTGACTTGATCGAGTTTCCTGTCAGTAAAATTTATCTTATTTTTATTTTTTATTCTTTTACTTAATATAACTTCTCTTCACTTTAGAGAATCTGTTTGAGAAAAATTAATTAAAAAATTAATGAAAAATAAAATAAATTATAAAATCGTTTTCAGTTAAAAGCAAGATTATTTGATTATTTAATATAAACAAAATCGAGCTATATAATGAACATTACATTAAAAATCATGTACATTATATAATACATACATATTGTTATTTAGTAGCGATAGAAAAATTCAAATCTTGAACACTTAAAAAAAAGTAATTATTTACGATTTAGAAATTTCTTATTTTACAACCTACAATTTTTTTACAACCTACAATTCCTATCCTTCATATAGAATTTCGTCATAATTGGTTAAGAACTCGCCGAGTGCCTTTCTAATTGGCCTTATTCCAGAACTTTCCCAAAAAATCATTTTAAAATCTCATTCTTATCCTGTATATAGAATTTCATCATAATCGGTTAACAACTCGACGAGTTCCTTCCTAATTGGCCATATTCCAGAAATTCCCTAAAAATTAATTTTAAGTTTCAATCACATGTCGAAATATCCTGTTTTGAAATATCTAGTTTTGTACCATATCTCATTTTGTACCTTATCTCGTTTTAAAATATCCAATTTTGAATTATCCTGTTTCGTCAAATCCAGTTGTAAAATATCCAGTTTCGACCGGTATCCCTATAAAATATTCTACCAAGTATAGTTTATAGTATCATTATCATATAATATTCCTATTTATGGTAGCATTGCTCAAAAATAATAACAAAAACCTCATGCAAAATTTTGCATGTTTATATTTCTTTTTTTGTCTTTCAAATGAAAGTCATAATATACTACTATAATCTTTATTACATGAGAAAAATTATTAAGACATGAGTTTAAGAATGTGTGTGTGTAAATTGTATTTTTTTAACAAAAAGGACTAAGTTTAATGAATGGGAAAATGTACCATTTACGTAACATGATTACTGGATTGGACAGTATACGTCACACCAGGCAAAATAAAAAATAAAAATTTAATAAAAATGTTACGTAGGTATAAGTTGACCAAAAAATAAATAAATGACCATGTAATTGCAATTGATGTCCATCATGAATTTGTAATTAGATTTTGTTTTCTACCCACGTTAATTTGTCCTTCAAAATTGTCTAAAAAATTTTTAAGTTTTTTCTATCCTTGTCCGGCAGGTTATTTTCGTCTGGTCACTACTGCCAATCCATTATTAAATTTAAAATCTAATTTCACAATGAAAAACTAAAATTTAGTTATTTTAGAAAAATCGAACACACATGTCAAAAGGAATTAAGTAGACAAACTGAAAAAAGGAAACTATGAGTAAATTATAACTTAACCGTGCTCCCACGTTTAGTTAAGCAAGTTGCTGAATTCTGTTGTGGATTATAATTTAGTTTTTGCTGATAAAATATAATCAACCATTTTATAAACTATTTTAGTGCATCACAAGTATTGTGTTTACCGATTGAACCAAGGTTCAATTTACGCCTTTTGGAAAAAAAGCACTAGGACCTGTTTAATGCACCAATTGTCCAAATCGCCCGCATAATCAAAGGCTCGTCAAGTAATTCGTCGATCTTACGAGTGACCACAGCAAAGGTGACAGGAAACCGCCTTGCGGGCATCCCTTTACTGCCGTAATCGTGAATGACTCATTACTTAGTGTGGAAGTAATATTCCTTCTAACCAACATGGAACTAATCAGTTAGTCTGATCATAAATACTCTACGCCAAATTCCCTAGCAATTGAGTCGTATCCTCAATCAGCGCTCCCTTTGTGGATTTGCCTTTCCTGTAGGCAAATTTATTAGTATTCAGAGGCCTGATTATATTTAACCAGTCTCTGATATGAAAATCTATCAGTCGTTTCATAGTTTTGAGAATAAACAATGTAAGACTGATAGGTCGAAAGGACTTAGGGAGTTCACTTGTCCGATTGCCAAGCTTTGGGATAAAAACCACATTGACTTGGCTCTAAGCATGTGGTTTATGATCCAAATTGAAGCTTGTTCTAAATAAATAAGGCTACCAGAAGAGCAGGGGTAATCAAGTCCAAGCCCCTTTGGAGAAGGGCTGGGAAAATTCCAACTCCGACAGGAGCCTTAAACGGCCGAAAGAAGTTAATGGCTTATTTAATTTTTTCCGGAGTAAAAAGCTCACCGGATAAGCAATTAACCCAACCCACATTTGTATCCATATGTGTACTAAATATGAGATTAGTAATTGTATTTGTGCCGCAAACAGTGCAGCCCGCAAAGTTCACCTGAAGCAGGGTATCGAGTGACTCTCTGCGATCCGATGTATAGTTACCATCGGACTTCAGAAGAAGCCCAATCTCGTTGGTCTGATTCTTAGCTAGAACTTTATAGAGTCAAGCAGCTGTAGATATATTCTCGATATTACCACAGTTATTCTTCGACATAAGGCATTTGGAACGCCTTACTTCAGTGTTGTAATTTTATAGGGCTTGCTTATATTCATTCCACTCATTAGAATGCTTTGCCACTCATTAGAATAATTTCCTAACACTCTTACAAATTTTAGCCAGGTGTTCGTTCCATATTGGTCTTTAATGAACGATTTGTTAAATTGTTTGGATGCTTAAATAATCATTCAGCAAACACGTCCACTCCCAGTAATATATGGTCTTGACCTGCTTTATAGAACAACGGATCGGCGAGGCGTAGATTTTCAATATGCAGTCATTTTGACCAGTATTAAAATATTCCAATAAACGGAGCTTTGCACGGTTTTGATTATTATAACCGGAGTTATAAAGATTGCCTGAAATTTTTGGTTTAGCAGAGCTCGCAGTGTCATATCTTTAACAGAAGCTGATCAAATCGTATATGCTGTTTGAACCAAGTGCTGTTGTAAATAGATTTTGAATTTTGGTGAAAGCCATATTAACTAATTACATTTTTAGGCACATCTCCTGTATTTACTCGTTGTGCAAAATTGCTAGAATAATTCCCTTCAGTATAGATGTCGGTTTAGTAGTAGTTTGAATGGTTTCTCTGACTACATTGGACACCAATGTTCCAGCAGCTTTTAACATTTACACACTGATTGTTGAAATAGTTACTTCTTAAATCAAACTCCCATCGATCTTTAAAATGAATAATTATTATCTTGATTATCGTCAAGCCTTTTTTGTTGTAAACATTATTTCAAAAAACCAACTAACTACTAAAATTTATATAAATTCACTCGGCATGGGTTCTAATGAAATCTAATAATAATTTTACAAAGTTTAAAAAAAAAATTAAATAGAATTTTTCTATTTCAAATTAAAAACAAATTTTTATATTTTATGGTTTTAAAAAGCTTTTCATTATCCATGAAATTTATTTTTTTTTTCCATCACTAATTAATCAACCAAACTAAAAATGAAATAAAATTTATCTATTTTATTCCCACAAAAATGTTCATTGGTTTAGTTCAATAGGAAAACAAAAAAAAATATTTTAAAATAAAATGGAACGAAGCAAAGAAGCATTTTAATTTTAATCCCATCAGCTTGAACAAAAATAAAAATCTATCACAATAACAAAAGTGATGAAAGTATCCCGCCAATATTATTTTTAAATACCAAAACTTTATATATATATATATATATATATATATATATATATATATATATATATATATATATATATATATATATCCCCACAGAAAACAGTGAATAATATAAAAGAAAATTTAATTACATTATTACGTTTCTTCTTATTTTATTTTTCCATTCCATAATTTCTTTTTTTTAGTTAAGGGAAAATAAATAATCCCATTGAAACCATTTTAAGTTGTTTTTTTTTAGTTCAAATTTAAAAAACAAAAAAAAAATGAAAACCCTTTATTTTTACAAATGTTTTTGTTTTCCATTTTTTAAAGTCAAAACTTTAACCTAATCCTAGCCAGATTTATTTAAGGGTATATTTAAACAGAAAATATATCTGTAGTCCTGATTTATTTAGATTTATAAAAAAAAATTAATCAATTACAGCTCTCATACCTAAATAAATATTATATTCAATTTATTCTGTCTATAATATGCAGATACACCCTAACTTTTGATTATGAATCTATTTATCAATTGGAAAATATAACCCCGCCATTTCCACAACCAAATACATTTTTTTATTGCTTTTATTGCTGAAATTAATAAAAAATAAATTGCCAGCCAACATGCTAAACGACTTTAATATTCTTTATTTTTATCTACATATAGAATTTTTTATATATATCTTCAGAATTTTATTTATAAATTAACAAACACAAACAGAAAAAGGCTTTTTTTGAATGTATATTATCCATCTTAATACTTATTATCTTTTTATTTTAGTTTTCTTATATATATATATATATATATATATATATATATATATATATATATATATATATATATATATTTATAAATATCTATATATATATATATATATATATATATATATATATATATATATATATATATATATATATATATATATATATATATATATATATATATATATATATATATATATATATATATATATATTGTATGTAAAGTTTTTTATTTATATTTATTATATCTTATCAAACCATCAAAACAATTCCCAATCTCCTATTCAATGCCGAAGAAAACAAAAAAAAAACCAAACCTTCAACCCATCAAGCATTTCGAATTTTTTTTTTCTTAGTTTCATTGTTGTTTATTTGCTTCTTCAGCAAAATAGAAAAATAAAACGAAAGCTTTTCTTTCTTTTTTTATATGTTTCGTACTGTACATCATACGATATTTAAGATATAGCTGGTAAAATAATTGTTAACTAACGATCTCTCTATTTTATCTAATTTACAAAAAATAAATATAAATACATTTTTCGATAAAAGTCTATGCGAACAAATCGAGGCGGGTGGGTGTGTAGGGGTGGCCAAAATAAAAATATTTTAGTTGTAAGTAATTTTTTATTTTTGTTTTCTTATCAAGATTTTGTTTATTTCGATTAAGCTTTTGGAGCTTTTCATTTTGTATATATTTATAGAGATATTTCCAAGTGTTTTGTATTCTAAGACAAAATAAAGAAAGCTATATAAGTCAAAAGATAAACAAAATAGTTCTCCATAATCTTATTATTTTAGTTATTGTAAATAAGAAATATATTTCTGTTATGTTTGTGTAACAACACTGTATACTAATAGCAATGAGTATAGTATAAAGCTTTACATTTTAAATCCTATGTATTTCGTTTGATAATTGGTATTTTTGCACATATGTGCGGTAAACTTATATCTTGTTTGAATGCCAATAATTTTAATAAAAAAAGGAATTTATCAAGGTTGAAACGAGTGGCTGATTCAGATGGTAACTAAAGTACAATGCCTACATAGCTTTTACCATTAAAATGCCTGATACCATATTGAATTTTACGAACACCTAGTCATCAGAAAAAAAAAACAGATTTACACTGCGTATATTGTTTAAACATGATCAAGATCAAGATTTGAGGATGGACCTGGTGTGTCTATTGAAAATTGGCTTGACAAATGATACAAAGGGCTTTAAATCAGCTCATTTTTCAGTTTTTTTATCCATATTAATGCAACAAGCTTAGGGCAATTATCGATTAGTAGCTTCGTTGTATGTGTCAAATTATGCAAATTATGTTTTTCACAATATGATTTAATGTTTTTTAACAAAAAAAATTTTTTTTTAAAGCAACCGGAAACAAACCCAATGCACAGAAAAAATAATATATACAGAAGTAAACCGACGAATAAAGTTTTGTATAGTTTTTTTCTGGGGTTATGATGTTCATATGGGGTTATAATCGCAAAATGCGAGAGTAAAAATTTTAGATTATTTTTTTTTTACTCTTGAGATCGTTCTTTTAAATTCTCGCATTTTATTTAATTTAGCAGCTTTGTATGTATATGTGATAATATAACCAATGCCTATATATACAGGCCATTAAAACACTTTTATAGCTTATGTAGTAAGTGTGGAATAGAAAAACGAAATTTTAATATAAATTTTTTTTTATTACTATGGAACGCTGTTTTAAGTTCAATATAACTTAAAAACAAAGAAAAAACGACTATACGTCCTTCTAAGGAAATTAAATTTGGTTTTTTCTGGTGAACATTGATAAATTTGTTTGCACATGTTTCATATGATTTTAATTAGAATTCGGCATTTCAAAGCATTAAGATTAATTTAAAAATTACCTTAGTATATGTAAAACAAAAAACAATTTCTTTGTCTTTTTCATTGTAATTTTGTAATCACTTTCTCACTCGTTTATTCAATTTTTTACTTCGTTTAAAAAATGTTGATAGATGCAAATGGTTTTCTGATTTTTTCATACTCGTTTTTGTTTCGTCGAGCTAACAGAAATGTACTGATTAGCAATTAACAATATTCCACTAACGTTTTATAATTTTAAGAAACTCTACAGTGCCTTCGACTTCTTTAAGATCGCTAGTTGTTTCAAGTGCGACAATTGTAGACTCATGAAAAACATTTGCAACACACTGCACATTCTGCCGTTCAATTATACTGGAAAATACCGATTTCTTATTTAATATATACGCTTTTCTTACTAGTTCTTCATTTTTATATAGATCGCGAATATCTTTAAAACATGCAATTTTAATAGATTTATCTTCAAAATCCGGATAGTAAAACGACTTTTCGCCGTCTTTTTTATTGATCCAGTTATTCCGAATGTTTTTAAAAATATGAACTGGATCATATTTAAGAAATATAAAACTACTAGGAAAATCAGGGTTAATAAATTTAAATGATTTCGGCGCGAAAATTGAAAACATATTTTGATTAATCCTATGGTTATCTGTTACAATTGAAATTACTTCTAAATCTAATGATTCTACTAATTTTAAAATATTTAAAGTTAACTTATGGACATCATCACCTGAAGGGTTACTTACTGGATGTTAGGCAACTATTTATTTGGAATTACCAAACGCGGAACTAACTAAAAATGCAATTACCGTTTTTGTGACGTTTGAATTATTCTGGGAATAGCCAGTAATTTTTTGAGATTTATAGGTTTTTTGCGCCTTTAAATAAATTCCATCTATTTGAATTATGACTTTGCGTTGCATATGCTTTAAATGTTCGGCTTGCTTAAAGAGATAACTTTTATTACCTTCAAAATTTGAAGGGCTTACGTTTTGATGGCCTGATAGTTGCTATAGAGTACTTTTACTTGATAGAATTAAAAAAATTTGATCTCTAATTAAATGGTAAGTGAAGGTATATTAAACGGGTGATTGAAGATATATTAAAAACGACTTGACTAGGGTATTTTCAGAATACCGTTTTTTACAAATCATAAGGTTTAGCTGATCATTAATCATTTTAAGTGCCCCTATATATTTAAATTTAATTTCACTTGCAACAATTAACAATTCAGCAATTTTCTAACATATTTCATTTAAAAGTTCCTCTTTTCGCTAACAGCGGGGGACTTTTCGGACGTTCTTTAAAAAAGAATTGATTCGCGCGTTTAAATTGAGACCAACACTGATATTGTTGATCAGATTTTTGTATAAATACTGACTCACGATAAAAATGATAAATCTTTATTTACTCGTATATATTGTGAAATGGTAAAGTTTTTTAAGTTAGTTTTATAAATAAAAGCTTCTTCAACATTGAGTTTGATTTCAACATCCAAATCGCTTACGTGGCTAGTCAAAAGAGATTTAAAGTTATCGAATGACCCGATTAAATCAGGTTTCATTTTAAAATGATCATCCTTCCTTCAATACAGTTTCATGAGATCTAGCCAAAACCTCACGTTCCCTATCTGACGGACATTTTTTGGTATTCGGCTTGGATTTTGAATAATATGTCAGTAAATCTAGGAAAATGTTAGGAACTACATTAGGTATTAACTGCGGACATTTCAAAGGAATTATTAAGCTCCCGTGCTTATTTTCAAATTTAATTTCATTTACGTTAAAATGTTTCATAGATACAAATGAGAATTTTGTCGGTATACAATTTTTACGTGGAATCGCGTTTAACAAAGCCTGTCGTTTGAGTTTACACTGCGAAAAACTAAAAAAGACAAGTGCCCTTGTTCGCTTTTAGAAGAATTGGACATGCATCCCGGGACACAACAAGTTTTGGGCATATTAAAATCTAAACACTAGCACACAATAATTATTTACATAAATTATTTAAAATATATTTGGGCAAATATAATTAACCTTAAGAATTTAATAACCGCGGTGATTTTACTAAAACTGTGAATTTATAATGAAGTAATTTTATTTTAATTAATATATATTTATGTATTAATACTTATATTTACCCAACTATATTTTAATTTAATTAATTTAAATTCATGCAACTTACTACATGTATTTACCCGCCTAAATTTTTATATGTGCTGTCACAACAAAACATTCGAATTACACGTAAAAACCATACTGAACGTAAATGTACCAACATTGTATTATTAAATCAAAAAACGGACGAATCAAACACCTCACAGCATTGTATAATTGTATATGTAAAGCATTAACCAGCGAGTCTGTAAGAATCTGTAACGAAACCTTACGGAATTGAACGAAGAGATTTTTTACAGAAAATTTGACAGTGCAACCACCGATCTGTAACGCAATACGCGAATTACAATAAACTTTAACCTACAAAAGTTCAAATTTATTTGTGTCGTGTATGTACAAAGCGAAAATAAATTTTATTATTTTTCGGCAATGTAATATTTTATCACATTACACAACTAATAATATATTATATTATGTATTTAAAAAGTAAATATAATAATATATACACTATTAAAATTTAAATAATTAAATATTTACATACCAATAACCAATCTAAAACTATTAACTACACGCAACGTCTGTTTGACATTTCTTTCAGTTTGTGCGGTAATTTTCGCTCGTTACAGAATTGTTACGTGACAGTTCAAATTTAACGAAACTGAACGAAACTTTCTTAAAGAGCCGCTGGTCATTAACATAAATTTTCCTATTGTCGCATTCTTACGGAAATTTCTTACAGACTCGCTGGTTAATGCTTAAAACCAAAAGTTAAAAATTATCTTTATGGAAATTTCAATGCGCAAGAAGAGTTAAGTTATACAAAACGATAATGTACATTTGGTATAGTTTTTTAAAAATTATGAATAAAAAATCAAATTCCTCGATTTTTTTTTTTTTGAAATGCCAAATACTAATTAATTTAATATGAAACATGTACAAACAAATTTATCAATATTCAAAAACAGTTTTGGCATGTGATTTTCATAGAAGGTCGTAGGGCTGTTACGTTCCTTGTTTTAAAGTTATGTTGAAGTATAATCCGATCCATCCGAAAAATTCATATACAACCAAAATACTACTATGAACGTTTTTGTTTACTATACATTTACTAATACATAGGATCCGCAATTTTTTTCAATTTTATACGGCCTGTACTATAGTGGTATTGATATAACTCAAAACTGGTGTATCCTAAAGAGAAGCGAAGAATCGAGGTTCGAAAAATGTATGTGTTATATATATATATATATATATATATATATATATATATATATATATATATATATATATATATATATATATGTATATATACATATATATATATATATATATATATATATATATATATATATATATATATATATATATATATATATATATATATATATATATATATACAAGATTTGCAGACGGCATTGTTGTTGGTTTTGCGATAATATAATGTAATAAATGTTGTGTCTACTGTCTGCTTAAGTATTTGTTAAAATTTGATATGTATTTAACCAAATAAAAATAGAAAGGGTTATCAACCGTATTTTTAAATTTCTTCAAAAGGATTTGATGAACTAAACAAATTTTTATAATTTAATTCCGTTGGAGCTCGCAGTGGACCAAAACTAGTATTACTAACATAGATTTTCATAAATATTAAATACTCAGAATTTATTGTTATGCTTCATTTTCTTGTTTTACCTATCTATTTTTAGTGACATAATCGTCGTGCCAAACATTTAAATATTGCATATCCTAGGTAATACTTTATGGCACAATCGGTAAAATGTACACCCTCGTCCAACTATCTAGCCAAATTTTCATTATCAAATTTAGCTAGATCACTTTAACAAATATGTTCGAGATGGATGTATCTGGAAAATCATATACATTATCACTGTCTTCATAGGTAATGGTATTTCTAATGGTTCTTTAAATGGTGGAGTACTTGCAGATCTTGTATAAAACTGTATCATTGTCATCATGACAATTACTTAAGGTTGAGTTTCTTAAAAATTTAATTGACATTATTTGTCCCTGATTTCCCACTCTCTCTCTCTCTCTCACTCTTTTTGCCTTATTAGACCAAAAAGATTTTCGATCGGGTTCTGGTTTAATCGAACTGTTAGTATAAAAAATATTTTACTGTTTTTTTAACATTAAATTATTCAAAAAATTGTAATAAGCTTTTAAATACAGTTGTTAATGGTTAAAGCACTTAAATCTTCACTGCATATATTTGAGGAGCTGGGATTGTTACACAAATTACTTAATTGCATATGTTCATTAAAAACTGTCAATTAGGGATGTTTCTTTTATTTTTTAAGCAGGTTGGGACTGCACAAACAATTCCAGACGACCTACGATCGCTCATGATATACTATTATCAGTAATTAATATAATCAGTAATTATAAAAACATAAATTATTTTAATCCCAAATAAAGGTTAGTTATTTCACATGAACTGTGTTTATATCCTATAAGTGCGTTTTAGTTTACACTTTCCTATTTTAATATCGGTGATTCATTTTGAGGTACTTTTTAAAAAATAAAAATATTCAATTTTATCGAGTAATCTTTATTATCTTTATTATCTAAAGAAAGAACCATTCTTTACATTTATTTTTTTACGGTATTTGGCCAATGACGCGAGTAAGGTTGGCTTCTAATTCCTCAATCGTAACTGGCTTATCCATGTAGAGTTTGAAATTTACGTAGCCCCAAAGGAAAAACTCTAAAGGTGGGATAGGTGGCCAAATCACTAATCTGAACCATGAAATTACCAAATTGTACTGTTTACCAAATTGTTTTCGCAATAAAGCCATGATTTCACGGGTTGTGTGGCAAACAGCCGCCGTCTTGTTGGAACCAAATGTCATCGAAATCACGGGTTTCAATTTCAGATAGCAAATAGCCCGTTCTTAAGGCGCAATAACGGGCACCAATCACAGTTACGTTCCGGCCTCATTTTTGAAAAATATGGACTAATGATTCCACCAGCCCATAAACCGCACCAAACCGTGTTTTTTTTTTTTTTTTTTTTTTTTTTTTATATAGTCAGCTCTTAAACAAACCTCTTCGAACTACTTTTCAGTCCAAATACGGCAATTTTGCTTATTAATGTAGCCATTAAGCCAGAAATGGGCCTCATCACCGAACAACATTATACAAAAATTGTTTTAAATACGGCTGAATAATTTGTGGAGCTGTGCTTCCATGATGAAACAATACTGACCAAAAATACCATATCTGTTTGACACGACTTACACGTGATTTGTTATAAAATCCCTACTGAAAAAAGAACCTCTAAATAAATCACCCGATACATATGTTGAGTGGCATTTGATTGTGCTATTACATATCGATGAGGAAAAACCCCAAATTTCTATGGAATCAACTTATGTGCAAAATCCTACTTTTCTTTGCTGGTTTTCCATTTTTGAATGGATAATACTTTATTAACAAAAATGAAAAAACCAACTTGCCAGCCCTACTTAAAAGCTATGGAAAAACATAAATTTCTATTACATTGTACACACTTGTTTCTTTTTTCGGAATACTCAATTATGTTCATAAAATACTACGAATACTGTATACGAGCACATTGTTGCTTGTTATGATAAAAAGCAAAAAATGATAAAGAATATAAATTTTTAAATGCATTTCATGATCGTTTGTGATATCTATCAAGGTATTAGATCACTCACACACACAATGTTATGAAAATGTAATAGAAACTGAGCAAGAGCGTAAACATTTTGAAATTCTCATTTAATTTTTGTTTGATTGTTGTTTTTGTAAAATCACCAATTTAAAAAACATAAAAAAATCTTCTTCGTGGGTTTACTTCTGTCTATATTATTTTTTCTGTGCCCAATGGGTTCGTTGTGGTATAGGCCAATTTTTTCGATTAACTCATTTATCCATAAATGCATAACGCTTTTTTGTCTAGTTGTAGTTGGTGATAGTAGTTGGTGTATCATTCAACTGACAATATGAAATGCCTTATCTCTCTTTTAAAAAACAATTTTTGTGTTACATAGAGCTTTCTATTTTGATTGGTCATACAACGGTTAATTCAATTGTTTTGTAATGTTTAATCAATTTTTTAAAATCTAATTTGTATAATAAAATTTATAACTTTAAATTTTTAACGATTTTAAATTGTAAATTTCAGGAAAAAACTAATCCAATTTATTACACAATACGGCTTGTAAAAATTATGTTATTATATTATGGATTAATTATTTATAATCTTCAGGTGAAAATTAATTTAATTTATTACAGTCTACGGCTTGGAGAAATTAACCTATTAATAGATTATGTTTTTAGCAAATTACAGTTGAATGGCGGCACACTGGAGTTGCTGATAAGAGATGACAGAATACAGAAAACAGTATGCAGAGCAGTTCAATAAAATTGTCTTATGCTAACAGTAGTTTGAATATTGGCTACCGGGAAACGACCAATTCTATCATTACTGACATACCTTTGCTTTCCTTACAGTAATAATTGTGCCTTAATGATCATGAGGTGTCTAAAACTGGGACGTTTCTATCATTCATGGAACTATATTTATAGAAATATACATATATGAAAATCTCTTCTATCCTACCGTTTGTTAAATGTAAAAAGGCTGTGAGAATAGGACCGGCGTTAACCAGAACACTTGACAAGCGCTTGGTCTCACAGTCTCATCAATCAATCAATCAAATATAGAGCTGGCTTTCTTTTGTTTTCTATATATGTGAAGCATAAATTACAAAACGGTTTGGTTTCTCAGTCATCTTCCACATGTATGCAATTAAAACATAAGGGAATTCATTAAATTACAACCATAAAGTAAAGTCAAAAATACGACCAAGGAAACAATTTTCAAAGATTTAATTAAAATCAATAAAAATTGCTAAATTGCTTGATTAATAAACCGGAGGCGTATAACAATAATTATAGACTTTTGAGAGTTCCACTAAAACAGGGTGCAGTTCACATGATTTGTCAAACATGATGTGTCAAAATTATCTATCCACATTTCAACAGGTTTCGAGACCATAACACGAAGCACGATAAAATTAAATATGGTTATATAAATATATAAATTTGAAATTTTTAAAACTTCAAAATTTTTAAAAAGCTTAAATTTTAAATCCTCAATTTTAGAAATTTAAACTTTTAAATTTAAATTTTTAGATTAGATTTTAAATTTAAATAATTACAAACATTCAAATTTTCAAAATGCTAAATTTTATAAATTTCTTAATTCTCATATCCTTAACTATAAGTAAGGGATTCAATAAATATCATAAATGATTAAGACATTTAATTAAGAATGGAAATGGATTGGGACATTGTATTAACAAAATTAAACTTAAGTTCAAAGAACAATTTTAAATTCTTAAATATTTATATAATTTGCAGTTTAAACAACTATCAATGTTTACGCAGTGGCCAAAATTTAATTAGCCTCGTAGCTTTTACTTTTAATAAATATCAGATCTTAATTTTAGGCAAATGCCAAACAAATTAATTTTTTTTTTAATAACTAAATCACCTCAAATAATAACAAATTAGAACATATTAGGGTATTAGGGAATATTTCCCAATAGTTGAGTTTGTACATATTTTATAAGGCCATCTTAGCCCACTTTCTAGCTACTATTATTATTATTAACATTATTTTTTGGTTGTTAATTTTAGAGAAACAACAAACGCGTTTTTTGTGAAACGCAGTTAATGGTGGTCTCTTCTGAAAACGGATTGCAAACCCATTTGGTAACTGGAAGTTACATTCTGGCCAAATTTGTGATAAGATTATAAAAAGACTTATTTTAAATTTATAAATTATTTTGGTGATTTGCTTAATTTTGGTATAGTTGGCTAAGTTATTTCAACCAAATATTTTATAATAGACAAAAAAGAAGGAAAGAAAATAGCAGTTTAATCTCAAATTAATATTAGGTTCAATACCTGTTATTACGTCACACCTGTCATTACATCCCAGTCGCTCCAGGTTCGTTCAGGAAAAAAGTTAGATACAAACCATTTTTATGGAAAAACTGTATAAGCAAAAAATGGCAATTTTAACGAATACTATTGGTTAAATTTTTTTTTTGTCAAAGCAGTGTTATGTTTTCAGATTTCTTTGCCTTATCAGATGGGTTGAAGACGAGATCCGGTCAGTCGATCCGTCATCAAGGGTACTGGTCAATTCCATAGTAGCGAACCAACGAAACATCAGCTATTGAACTGTCTTCATTCTTTTCAGAAGCAGATTTGTAAGGTTGGACTAGCGAAACATCTTGATTAGTAGGTATCGCAAATATTTGAGTGCAGTTTTATTTCAAAATTTGTTTCAAATTACATTTAAAAAAAGGACATTTAATGATGACATGTGATAAACAGTGGATTCTCTATAACAATGTAAAGCAAAAAAAAAGGTCGTAAAGACCTATACCTATAGCATCTGCACTTATGGTATATTATGTAGAGAATGGAAGAGTGTAGTTTGTTATGAGCTACTAACAAACAGGCAATCTTTTCAGATTCAGATTAATACACAGTCCAGCTGTACAAAATAAAAGAAACGAAGTCGTTTGTAAAGTAGCTGAAAACTCAATAAATTTGGATGTGATGTTTTTATCTTGCCCGCCATATTACTGGACTTTGCACCTTTGGTTTACCAAATATTTATTATTTTTGCAGTTAAATGTACGATTCTTTACGAGGGTCTAATAAGCTTTATGACAGCTGTTTTATTCAAATAATAAATTTGCTTCCATCAAATTTGGAGCGAGTGACCAACATTTAGCACCAACACTAGACAGATAATCTAAGAGCAGAATTATAGCAAGCAGCACTCGAATAAATATTATATATATATATATATATATATATATATATATATATATATATATATATATATATATATATATATATATATATATATATCATCCCAATTGGAAAGTACTATTTTTAAGTAAGACATGGAAAAATTTTGTTTGTTGATTAAACAATATTTTTTGGAAAAAAAAATATTACTCAAAACCAAAATTCACTTAACCAATATTAGAGACAGTCTTCGCCATCGTTTAGAATGATTTAGAAGTGGTTAAGGATACCAATTCAGGTTAACATACCAGAAGTGTTCGAGCAATTGGCGCAGTGATTAGAGATGTGGTACTTGGAGCGGGAGGTATCGGGTTCGAACCCCAGTACGGGTAAAAGAGAAATTCAAAAGGGAATGGCAAAATCATAAATTCAGATAAAATGAAATTCAAAAAATTACAAAAAAATATGTAAAAATGCAGTAGTTTATCGAATATATTTAAGGATGCTTATCTATAGATTAATCAGTTTTGTTAACTTGAGTTTCTTCTTCTATTCGTACATTTAGCTCGGAAAAAGTTAATATGATCGAAAATTTGTAATCCTAACAAATTCAGTATAACAATATCACTATAGTTAGCTGAAAACATGAATATCAGAAACAATGTTAAAAAATATTAGCATAAATTGACATCAACACGGGATTTGCAAAATTCGGAATACAGAATATTAAAAATTTTGTGTTGATATAATATACCTGAGAAACTATTTTTGAATTTCATGTAACTGAATAAAATATGCACCACTAGATCCTTGTCTAACAAATCTCAATAGAATTTATTTTATAATATAGTTATCCGCGGTTCCTTAACAATATAAAAAAAAATATATAAAATAAAAACTATTAGTACACAAAAAAATAAAAATAACCAACTGAAGAATAGTACTGAATTAAAATTATGAACATTTTAAATACTTTTTTTTTTAACTTTTTACCAAACTTGCAAACCGTATTCCCACCATAATCGTAAAAATAAAATAAAAATGAACGAACGTTAAATAGGTCATAGTAAAATAATTGTATTTAGTGTATTTATAGTTTTTGTACCTCGTCCAGAATATTTATACGAATTTCGTTATTTTTAGTATTTCCTTGTTAAAAACAAAACAAAAATCTAACTTACAAGAAATATATAAAGTTCCAAAAGCGTTTTCTTTATGTATTTATATGCATATGTACCTTAAAAATATTTAGTTTTCTTAATTGAATCAGCATGCAGTCAAGAAATCATTTAACATAGTTTGTTGTTATTTTTGTTCGAAATACGTTTGAAAAAAAACTATCTACACAACTATACAGAATAGTTAAAAGTTTTTATTCGAAATTATTATATTTTTGTTTCTACAACAACAACAGTAAAAAGTTTGAAAGCATAAAAAAGCTTTCGTCTGAGTTTTTTTTTTGTTCTATCTTATTTCGCTCATATAAAAGCACGTAATATTTAAAGTTAGTTTGAATTTGTATGAAAAATAAAAAATATAACAAAAACAATGTGTTTTTAATTTAAATTTTATTTTATTATTTTTTATTTTATAAACTTTTATTAGTAAGAAGGCTATGTTTACACAGATGTTTGCATAATTAATTAAAGTGTTTTAAGAATTTCTTCTTGTCATGTTTTAGTATATTGTAAAAAAATTAAATGTATCGTGTTGTTTTGTTGTAAGATACACGCTACACTATTATATAGTGTAAATTACTCTTATGATATAAATATTGTTTAGATATGTATCGAACATAAACAAGACTTTAAAGTTTCAGTCAGTACATGACTAAAAAAAAACTATAAAGTTGTCGTATGCGTTTAAAAGAAAATGTCAAGTACATATAGATTTACAGTCATGTTTAAAGTAAATATGTGCAAAGTAAACATTTTTTTGAGGGAGTACAACTGCTTCAAAAATAAAATCAGGACTTCATATTAAAAAAAATGTTATTTGTTAGAACACAGTGTGTTGTTTGATGTCGCCAGTCAAATCGAAGACACACGAATACAGGTTCATTATATTATTATATTATTATATTATTAATATAATAATATAATAATATAATAATATAATAATATAATAATATAATAATATAATAATATAATAATATAATAATATAATAATATAATAATATAATAATATAATAATATAATAATATAATAATATAATAATATAATAATATAATAATATAATAATATAATAATATAATAATATAATAATATAATAATATAATAATATAATAATATAATAATATAATAATATAATAATATAATAATATAATAATATAATAATATAATAATATAATAATATAATAATATAATAATATAATAATATAATAATATAATAATATAATAATATAATAATATAATAATATAATAATATAATAATATAATAATATAATAATATAATAATATAATAATATAATAATATAATAATATAATAATATAATAATATAATAATATAATAATATAATAATATAATAATATAATAATATAATAATATAATAATATAATAATATAATAATATAATAATATAATAATATAATAATATAATAATATAATAATATAATAATATAATAATATAATAATATAATAATATAATAATATAATAATATAATAATATAATAATATAATAATATAATAATATAATAATATAATAATATAATAATATAATAATATAATAATATAATAATATAATAATATAATAATATAATAATATAATAATATAATAATATAATAATATAATAATATAATAATATAATAATATAATAATATAATAATATAATAATATAATAATATAATAATATAATAATATAATAATATAATAATATAATAATATAATAATATAATAATATAATAATATAATAATATAATAATATAATAATATAATAATATAATAATATAATAATATAATAATATAATAATATAATAATATAATAATATAATAATATAATAATATAATAATATAATAATATAATAATATAATAATATAATAATATAATAATATAATAATATAATAATATAATAATATAATAATATAATAATATAATAATATAATAATATAATAATATAATAATATAATAATATAATAATATAATAATATAATAATATAATAATATAATAATATAATAATATAATAATATAATAATATAATAATATAATAATATAATAATATAATAATATAATAATATAATAATATAATAATATAATAATATAATAATATAATAATATAATAATATAATAATATAATAATATAATAATATAATAATATAATAATATAATAATATAATAATATAATAATATAATAATATAATAATATAATAATATAATAATATAATAATATAATAATATAATAATATAATAATATAATAATATAATAATATAATAATATAATAATATAATAATATAATAATATAATAATATAATAATATAATAATATAATAATATAATAATATAATAATATAATAATATAATAATATAATAATATAATAATATAATAATATAATAATATAATAATATAATAATATAATAATATAATAATATAATAATATAATAATATAATAATATAATAATATAATAATATAATAATATAATAATATAATAATATAATAATATAATAATATAATAATATAATAATATAATAATATAATAATATAATAATATAATAATATAATAATATAATAATATAATAATATAATAATATAATAATATAATAATATAATAATATAATAATATAATAATATAATAATATAATAATATAATAATATAATAATATAATAATATAATAATATAATAATATAATAATATAATAATATAATAATATAATAATATAATAATATAATAATATAATAATATAATAATATAATAATATAATAATATAATAATATAATAATATAATAATATAATAATATAATAATATAATAATATAATAATATAATAATATAATAATATAATAATATAATAATATAATAATATAATAATATAATAATATAATAATATAATAATATAATAATATAATAATATAATAATATAATAATATAATAATATAATAATATAATAATATAATAATATAATAATATAATAATATAATAATATAATAATATAATAATATAATAATATAATAATATAATAATATAATAATATAATAATATAATAATATAATAATATAATAATATAATAATATAATAATATAATAATATAATAATATAATAATATAATAATATAATAATATAATAATATAATAATATAATAATATAATAATATAATAATATAATAATATAATAATATAATAATATAATAATATAATAATATAATAATATAATAATATAATAATATAATAATATAATAATATAATAATATAATAATATAATAATATAATAATATAATAATATAATAATATAATAATATAATAATATAATAATATAATAATATAATAATATAATAATATAATAATATAATAATATAATAATATAATAATATAATAATATAATTATATAATAATATAATAATATAATAATATAATAATATAATAATATAATAATATAATAATATAATAATATAATAATATAATAATATAATAATATAATAATATAATAATATAATAATATAATAATATAATAATATTATAATATAATAATATAATAATATAATAATATAATAATATGACTTAGAAATCAGACCAAACAGTAATATGGCGTTATGCACACTGAGTAAAACAAAACTATAAACTGTTTTGTTTCACTCATTGTGCATAACGCCATATAATCGTAGGTAACAAAACAAAACGTTTTGTCTAATTTGGTGTCACCAGCCTTACTATAAAATTTATAAAGAGATCAATTTGATTTTAGTGGTAGCATGCGGAAAACATTTGACTTAATATTTCTTCGAAAATTTTTGAGTAATCGAAATATTGGTGCTTTATTGTTTTTGATTGCGATATTATATTGCGACAATAGTACTGCCATATTTAAGTAGCAGTATTTTTTTTGCCAAAATAAGTTAGGTTGCTATTTAATGTAACCTTATATTTCTAAAATCCTTACTTCTAAATGGTTGTCTTTAGACATAAAGTTTTTTTAAATCAGGTTTACTTAAATGTAGTAATGATGACAAACATCTATCATCTTTTTAGTCTAATTATCGAAACTATTCAAAACTAACATCGAATCAAAAAGATCGTAATCAAAAGCACAGTATAATATTTGCTCAAACAGAAAAAGAACTTGATTCACTTCGATGCAGGCACCAAAAAATCTAAAATATTAACTCGTCTTAATATGGTTTCACCAATAATTTATCAAACAAATAATTTTGGAACGTCACTGTTACCATTTTATTTTGTCGTATTCATCTCCCTAATACATATATATGTTCAGCTGTTTAGGCAAACAAATATCGTTTAATTAGAAATTTAAATACATATTCAAAAAGCTATGTAACTGTGTAACTGTACAGTTCAACTTTGTAGAAAAACTGGCTCATGTTTATTTACACACACACATATATTTTTTTAATGTACAAAATTAATTTAACGGTTATTTTTATTTAAATCACCGGTGGGTGCTTAATTGTAGTAATATAACTACCACACTTCCATCAAAACTCAAATAACAACACAACAACAATTTCAAAAAAACATTTTCATTGGACAACTTCTAATTTGATTTAATTTTTAATTTCGCATACCGACACAATATCATCAGAGAATTTTAAATAAAAAAAGAAATTCTGATTTTTGAAATAAAATAAAATGGTACGTACTGCGCATTATAATGTTCATTGCTATTGCGCAACAAGTTTTGCACAATTTTTTATTTTAAAGTTTAACAAGCACTATCACTATTTTTTTAACTAATTAGAAACATAATTACCACTATAACTTTAGACTTTTTAAAATTAAACAACCAAACTTAAAACATAAAAAGCAAAAAAAACTCGCAGTACACAAACACTAACCACCTTTAATTATAAAATAAAATATTTTACGATGTGCAGTGGACATCGGTCGAACGATGACTAATCGATAATGAACCGAGTTGTTTTATTTCATCAAAGCTTAAATTTGCTCAAATTGGAAATCGTTGTAATTGCTTTCAGTAATTTGTGGGTTGCACGTATACTAAATCGAAGTTATTGAAGTTTAATGAACTTGTCGATAAGATAGTGTGATTAATTTTGTGAAACGGTTTAAAAAAATTAGGATTAACAATGTTCAAGTGATGCAAGAGATCAGACGTGGTTTTTCGATCTCTTCATCTATAAAATTAATTTTATGTTTGTGTATTTTTGGTTTTAATCTAATGTGTGTTGTGTAAGTGTGTGTGAAATAGTGAAGTGGTTTGTGGACTCTGTTGTCTTTCCCAGAGATAAGGCATTAATGCATCATTTTTTCGTGTGCATTTCATATTTTATTTTACTGTCAAAGATTTTTTTTATTTTTTTAATTTTATTAGTTGCTTGGGTGTTTCACGCTGTTCATGACAATTTTTTCGCAATTGTGGTATAATTTTTAGGGAAATAGTTATTGATGAAATAAGTTTTCGGGGACTTTGCAGTGCTAGACTGTTCGTAGACATTACACTAAAACAGTACACTTTGTGTTGTGGAAATGAAACATTTGTCATGAGAGAATTGAAACTAATTTGCGAAGATCTTTATTTATGTATGGTGTAAGTGGGAGTCTTCGTAATGTGTACTTAATGGCGTAATTTTTGTAACTCGCTTATGCGTTACATTTGTGTGCAATTTTGACGTAATTTTGGCGTACACATTGAATTTTGTTATGTGCAATAATAAAAAAAAAATCTTTTTACATGTATTATCTTTTATTGTTTATGAATTTCAATTGTGTATATACAAATATTAGGTGTAGGTTTTCAATCTTAGCGTTTTTGTAAGATCCTTTTATTTTACATTTAGTAGGGCTGGAATATGTCCATAATACTGCAGAAAGACATCTAAAAATATTCGGAAAGTCAGTAAAAGTATAAGGCAGTATATAGTGTTTCATACCTAATACATAGTATGCACTGGCAATTATCAATCAATTTTTTTGAGTATCTGCCAAGAAAGAAAAACTGTGTGTTTTAAAGAAAAACTGTACGTAACCCGTTCGTGAACTGAACACTTTTGATGCCTACATTTTTGGGCTAAATAAGGGGGTTTAATATAAGGCGCTGAGTTTGTTTCCCTTAGTTTGGAAAATTTACATTTAATATTATACATATATAAATATGTAGTTGAAGTTCAAAAAACAGTAAAAGATTATTTAATTTAAAAGAGAACTTGTTGTGTACGTGGAAATTCCTTGATGGCACACAGATGTAATGTATTAGCGAGTCGTTTTCGGTTTTCTCATGACATGTGTTTAATTTACATAACGTAAATTAGGCATAAGAGATTAAGATTAACGCCCAAAATAAAAATTAACATAGCAGAATAAGGATTAACGCTCAAAAAATTTAGTCGAACGTGTTGGTGTCGATCGGTTTGACCCGGTCAGAGGCCGAATTAGTGGTCGTAAAATTTTGAGGCTTTCAACATAGGAAAGGTTTTGTTAAGAATGTTCCGTTCGAGAATTGTTTCTGAGTGTGGAACCAGACTAATTTGCCTATAACTATACACATTAGGGATGATTTGTTGGGTTTGTGGATTGAAATGGCTTTGGTAGGCTTCCGTGTAGGAAGAGGGGTTCAAATGTTAAAATATATATATATTTTTATAATTATAAAATTTTTTATATTTTTTAAATTTTTATATTTTTTATAAATTTTATAATTTTTATATTTTTTTATATTTATTTTTGTTTTATTTTTCTATATTTTATATATTTTTATACATATTTTATATTTTTTATATTTTTTATATTTCTTATATTTTTATATTTTATATATTCTTATATTTTTATTCGATTAATTTGTTTAATTTGTAATTTGCAGGCGAAAACTAATGCTTTTTATTACAGCCTAAAAGCAATTAGTTCATTAATAGATTTTGTTTTCATTAATAGGTTCGCTACCTTTGGATTATATACATTAGATTTTTGGCGATTACTTGATGTATTGGGCATATTATTATAATTTTTATAATTTTATATTTTTAATGATGTAATAAATTAATTAATTGTAAATTTTAGGCAAAAATTAATCCTATTTATTACAGGCTATGGCTTGGATAAATTAGCCCATGAATAGATTTTGTTTTTAGGGAGTTTTTTGCAAATAACAGTTAAACGGTGGCATTCTAGAGTTGCTGATAAGAGATGACCGAATACAGAATGCAGAGCAACTTAAAAAAATTGTGATTGTCTTATGCTAACAGTAGTTTGAATATTGGCTACCGGACAACCCGACCAATTCTGTCATTACTGACTTACCTTTCTCTTCCTTACATCATAAAAATAGAATAGAATTGTGTTGTAATGATCAGGAGGTGTCTGAAACCGGGTCGTTTCTATCATGCATGGGAATATATTTATAGAAATATAAATATATTGATATCCCTCCTATCCTACCGTTTGTTAAATGTAAAAAGGCTGTGGGAATAGGACCGGCGTTAACCGGGACATTTGACTAGCGCTTGGTTTCATAGTCTCAAAGTTACAGACTGATGCAGTTGAGAATTTACTTTCTCAATTTCAAGAGGAGGAAATAATTTTAACCCATCTGTCTACGAATTTAATTTTAAAATCGCAAAAATATTGTCAATTAAATTTGTATTCCATTCGACATGTGTGAATTATGAACCAAACAATTGTTCTTTCATTTTAAAGCCAGATACGGTAACACAAAGATTATGATGTAAAGATATATCAAAACTGTATTTATAAAAATAAATAAATTTCTATTTTGCGTCTTGCTTCATGCAATTAGATTTTTTAAAGATAAAATGAGAAACAAAATATAAAATTTAAGTGATGATTCAAACCATCTCATATAACAATATTGACAAGTTGTATTAAATGTTCTGTAGTTACAACTCATCCCGCATAGATGACTTTGGAGTTTAAATGAGATATTGAAAATTTTATAAATTGTTCTCGTTTGGATATATGGACCAAGGCAATTAAGAAAGAATAGTTAAATAATATATAACAATAATTTAAAAATCAATTTTTAATATATATAACTGACGATAAACTAAATATCAAATGGCAGGTCGTGTTTTGCATCACAAGAAGGTGTATCTTTTTAATGGACTTAAAAATAGAAAAAAATTAATTTTTGTTATAAAAACTGAAATTGCAATAATGTAACAACTATTATTTTACACGAAAACATTATATAAAACCGCTCCTACCATAAAACCATCTTAAAAAAATTATTTCTTTGAGTTCAATGAATCAGCCCTCCGAAAACAATTTCCAATAGAAATATGCAAAAATGACTTGCCTACCATGACAGGATGATTCTAATTCATAAATAAAAGAAAAATGAGCAATATAGGCATAACACATATTCGACTACACAATTGTGTGGGTGAATTATGATTTAATTATCTCACGCATATTTTGTTTTAAATAGCACGATTGCGTATACATTTTTATTTTTCAATCGTTTCAAAATTAATTAAACACAGTAGATTTTAATAGTGACAAACTTACTTTTCATGACGTTATTCTATAGTTACCTTAAATCTCTTGATACGCTACATGCCTGAAATGCTCAATTTATTTATATTATACCTGTACGTATAAATGTATTTTTATATACACTGCATCAATTTTGTCGTATAATATATTATATAAATTTTGTTTTGTTGATCTATCCATCATATTAGGTATTATAAATAAATTACACCTTCGAAATAATTTATCAAAGTTGTTCTTAATCCAATTACCCTTCATTTTTATCAACAACAAAAAAAAAGTATGTATACACAAATTATATGTACACAAAAAAAATTAAAACAACAGGAATATTTATAATTCCTTTTTCACATAAAGAATTTCTTGGGCTGTGTTTATTATACAATTTTGCAGCCGTCATGTTTCTTTCTGTTCAATATCTGTACAACAGCAGAATATCATCAATCTTATCAACAGAAACATAAAACACTAAAATTATATATATATATATATATATATATATATATATATATATATATATATATATATATATATATATATATATATATATATATATATATTAGGCATAGATTTTGTATTTTAATAATATTACCCACGCGACAATTCGAAAATAAAATATAAAAAATGTTCACAATATCATTTTGATAACTGCGATGTTGTACCTAAAAAATATTTTCTGTCATATTATGACCAACCGCCTTAACCATTTTATCATACGCATATACTAGTTGGTGGTATATGTACAAACGAGTACAAACCATTATTATGTATAATAAATTACTGGTAGATTTTGCGTCATTTTGAACAAGTCATCCTTTTAATTAACATCACTTTTTATTATATTGTTTGTGGATAAAACAAGCAGCAAATTATATTCTGTATATACGTAGCTCTACATATATATCTATAGAATGATAGTAATATTTTGTATAAGGTGTGAACGTACTCACATGTGGTTTATATATAATATAATATAGGATAAAGATATAAAGTCAGTGATTTTGTTTTTTTAAATATTATTTTTTAACAACATTGTAAAGTGATTGACTGAGATAGTCGTATTTTATGGCAGAAAATTATGACAAGGACCAAATAATATCATAATTACGTTTTTTGATATAAAGATTGCAGTTTTTGGTTTTTTTATGTTACGAGTATTATAATAATTTCACGTTTTTGCCTATTTTAGTTTCGTATCAATGGATTGTGAAAAAATTCTACTGATATTATTACTGTCCACAAATTACTGTGCCAACGAGTTTTCTTTGATGTTAGTAATAAATACTGTCGTTCCAAAAGGCTGAAAATACCGAAACACCTAATAAAACTTGTTCACTGTCAGTTGATCGCATTACTAGCTAATTGACAATAAGATGAAGTAAATTTGAAGACACAAAAACAATATTCCTGGTTTAATTGACGGTCTAAGTTAGTGTCCTGAGATAAATTCTAATATCAGATCAAAAAATCAAAGGATATTAGATGTGCAACACGAGGTGATTCGTATATTTAAAAATGATCATCCTTAGTGAAAAATATGATCAGTGAATAACTCGTCTAACATTTCGTTAATATTCTTTAATATTCTGTGCTCAAGTGATCAAGATTTTTTTAAAACGGCTTTTATTTATATTCTTTTGAATTAAAATTTTCCGAGCAAAATCTAAAAGTCAATATAACCAGCCTGCGGTACTCCTGGTGAATTCCAAGTATGTATCTTCATATTTTCTACTCTAATGAGAGTAGTCATATTTTCTACTCTAAATTTGTATTCTAATGTTTTATGCTATATACACGATCACATCCAAAGCTATATACGTGATTCTATGAACTTGTTCTAGGATCAAATTCTTTTCTCTGAATCTTAACTGATAAGGAGAAATAAGATGATTAACCTATATTATAGGCTTCCTTCTTTTGTTTCTGCTCTTCTATTTTTTCATCACTTGATTGCGATCAGTGATGACGATGAATACAACTATGATCACGTGCCAATGGCCGAAAATCTAAATTATACACACTTTATTTGACACAAAACTTTAAAATTGATATAAATTAGATTTTAAAACAATTGATTAAACATTGCAAATAAATTGAATTAACCGTTTTATGACCAATACCAGGTTCAAATTAAAAACATCATCTACATAAATTAGAAACATGATAAGACCCACCAGAATAGATCCTTGAGGCTTCCTGCTATTGTTGAGTAATGTTTAATCAATTGTAAGGCAATGCCCGAAATACCAAAATTCAATCAGAATAGTGTGATACACGCAATCAAAAGCTTTAAGATCTAGGAACACACATGATGTGGCTTATTTATATTCAAGCGACTTTAAAAATTAACAAGCCGAGGTAGTGCTACTGTTTTTGGTAAACCCACAATGATTTTTATGGATGACATTATTAAAGGCAAGGTAGTCTACCTATTCTACCTACCTATACCATCCACCTATTGTAAGAATTATTCGTTCCAACATTTTAGAGAAAACTAGAAGAGATCTTGGTTGATAATTAGTGATTGCCAAGCTGTCACCAGATTTTAGAATAGGAATCACACGAGCTTTACTACGGTAAGTGGGAAAAACACCTTTACTGATCCAAAAATGTATATGAACCAGTAGTGAAGGAGACGTGGAAAGTGGATTAAAATTCTGTTACTGTTTTGTGATCTTGCATATAAGAGCCCTGCATCGCATGAGTATATCCGCTATCCACGGATAAAATCGAATGTATCCGCTTAAAACCTGGCGGCGGATGCGGATCGGATGCGGATTTTATTTCTTTATCCGCAAATCCGCAAAAAATCCGCAAAATCGGATGTAGCCGCAATATTCGCGCGGATATTTCCAAATACATCCGCATCACAAGTGCAAATTAAACATGTTAAACCCAATCAATGTATTTGTATTATACGTTCGTGTGGTAGTATATTATCAACACCACTCAAAAACTCCTATATTAATATAGGAGGTTTTGATATTATCAAAATCTTCTATAGTATATGTGTTGGTTTTGATATTGTACTTGCACTGTTTTGTTAGTGTACTGTAATGTTCCAATATCCGACTTATTTAATTAGTCAGGGCTCTATTGCATACTACAGCCGCTGCATATGCCAACTATTTGCTATTGTAATGCAATGAGGAATTCTTATCCCAGGCAATTTGCAAATGCTGTTTCGTAGATTAATCCACGCTGATATGGTTTTCGAATGTAATTCTCCATCCCACTCGATCTTTTGCAACCACGAACCTTGACATACAATTTTAATTTTTTAGGTTATTGGGGATAAAAGTCACAGGGAAAACTAGGTTTAGTGTGAATCTCTTTTTCTTCTAAATTTACTTGATAGATAAAATTATCTAAATTGGAGTCCCAAGCTATTCCTAAAACTTTAAGTGGCTCTAGATGATCAGAGAATACCTTTATATTACTAGTGCTTGCATTACTCAATAGACCTCGCGTTCGTATATCATTTGACGACATTTTACGCAAATTAAATCCACCACTGCTTAAGATTCCATCCACATTGTCTTTCAACTTATACAATTCGGTCAATGTATTCGCGCCAGTCATTAGATCGTCGACATAAAAGTCTTTATTCACAGCTCGTCATGCTTCTGGATATTTTTCAATATGCAACTCTGCTAACTCCTGTAAACATCTGGTGTTTAAATGATCCTGATGCCTCTCATGCGGTATTTAACATAAATAGACGATTATTTTTGGTGTCGTTTCACTTCAGAATTAATTAAAGCATCGTCTATATCAAAACTTCCCAGTACATTTTTTCGATATCACCAACGAGTACATATGGATGTTGACGCAATCGGAAAAGTATCTGCAAAGCTTTGATTGAACATTTCGACCTACTTTTAAGGGTTGGTTTAAGGATACTCGAATAGTAAACTTTGTAGATGCATCGAACACCACACGGATTTTCGTAGTACTGCTGCTATTTTTCAACAGTCCATGGTGAGACAGAATGTATGATTCTCGAATTTCTGTTGCCTTAAGATCGATTGGTTCCATGTGATGTAAATCTTCATATTCTATCAAAAACAGTTGGTACAATTGACGGAATTGATCTTCTGCCCTGAATCTCGATTGCTATTAATCTTGAGATAGGTTGCTGATAAGTTGACTCTAATGCTTTTGTAAGTTCTTTCAATGGAAGCTTGGTTATATATTTTCCATCATTTGCTGGTCGTGTTGTTGCTTTGAACCAATCTTCGCACTCTCGTTCTTCGTTGGTGATATCGTTGTCTTGTAGAATCTCTTATATTGCCTAAAACTTGTGAAGTGTGGCATCAATGTTAATAACAGTTGCAAATGATGATCACCTTGGTATCTGAATCATATTTTCTCCCAACGATCCTGACCTTCGTCTTATGCGCTTTAAGATTTGGGTTATCAATTTTTATTATTACATTCTCCAATAATTCAAATACTATATCTGCAACCAACTGAGACATCAATTGCGCCAGGTTTATGAAAGTCAGAATCAGCCTTGAGTGATGTTACTTCCGTTAGGTTAAATCTTGAAATCAACCTTAGAACTACCATAGTCTTCTTAATTTCTGAACTAAAGATTCGGCACGACATGGGCGTGGTATATCAAAATTATCCGGAATATTTATTATTGCCGTAGGTAGAACTGTTTGCTGTAACTGTAACTGTTTCATTATTTCTGATGGTGTGGCAATTTAAGGTAGTAGCTTTTGTTAAATTGTTAATTGTATTGTCTACATTTGAGGTTGACGATACTGTATGATGCAAATGCAATAATAAATGGTGCTTGCTATGACAGTAATCAACCCGGGATTCTAAAAGTTTGGACCGTATGCCTTTTATTAAGGCAATTAAAACACCTTTTACTTTTAAGGATTATGTTTCTTCGCTCGTTAAACAGTTAGATCGTTAAATTGAATGCATTCGATCAATTTATGCGCCTTTTCATTACATACTATGCAGTGGATGTCACTTGTAGTTGCAGCAAAATTGGTTTTAAGTTTTGAGGGTGTTGTTGCTCAGTTTGGTTTACTAGAATTTTAATAGAATCGAGCGCAATATTATGCGGAAATACAAAAATATATACTTCCCATTGGGAGTCAACTTGTTCTAGATTAAAGACTTTCGATTGTAATTTAGTCGTCAACTCGGGTTAAAATAAAACTTACGTCATTCTCTTACAGCATTTTGTAGATATTCTATAGTTTCAGTGAATTTAATTGATTAAATCAATTAATTGATTTATTGTCTAATTGATTGATTGATTGATGAGACCGTGAGACCAAGCGCTTGTCAAGTGTTCCGGTTAACACTGTTCCAATTCCCACAGCCTTTTCACATTTAACAAACAGTAAGATAGGAAGGATTTTCATATATTTATATTTCCTTTCATATATTTTTTTGCATGTAGAAACCACCTGGTTTCAGATACCTCATGATCATTATGGCACAATTAGTAGGGAAAGAAAAGGTATGCCAGTAATGACAGAATTGGTCCGGTTTCCCGGTAGGCAATATTCAAACTACTGTTAGCCTAAGACAATCGCACAATTTTATTGAACTGCTCTGCATTCTGTTTTCTGTATTTTGTCATATCTTTTCAGCAACTCCAGTGTGCCACCATTCAACTGTAATCTGCAAAAAACATTCCATACAAACAAAATCTATTAATGGGCTAATTTCTACAAGCCATATGCTATAATTAATTGAATAAGTGTTTCCCTGAAATATTGTGCAATATTGTGTTTGATGAAATTCATATGCGGATTTCAAATAGAATGGAACGGCAAGAAATCTGTAGGATGTGTAGGTTTAGGGGATGGGCAGGAACGTGACGAGTTAGCTACTCAGGTTCTAGTATTTATGGCGGTTGGAATAAAACATGGAAATTACCATTAGGGTATTTTCCAATTGCATCTTTAAATAATGAACAAAAACATAATTTAATGCGCTTATGTCTAATTTACAAAGTTTTTGATACAGGACTTAAAATAATTGGTATTACTTTTGATGGTTGTCCCGTTAATATGTCTGTAGGAAATCTTTAAGGATGTAAACCAAATGTTGCTCAATTTACTGATGTAGATACATTAGAACCAAAATTTAAATTCTAAGTAGAAGCTGTCACTAAACAAATAGTCATCTTACCCGATCCATGCCAACATTAAATCGTAACTCATTAACGGAGAAGGTTTTTAGGTCCTTTAATGGATGAAAATGGCGACAAAATGGCATTATTTAGAAGAACTATTAAAGCTCCAGAAATGTGAAAAATTACATTTTGGGAATAAATTGCGGTTAGCACACGTTTATTTCACAAATTAAAAAACGAACGTACGATTTGCTACACAAGCTCTAAGCAATTCTGTTGCAAATGCTCTTCTATTTTGTAGGGATCAGCAAGGTTTATTACAATTTTTGAGATTTTTACCCACAGTAAAGTTCATTCGGACAAGATTTAATATTTTATATTCCAGAAACATAAATCAAAGGGGAATACAACTTTATGAAGCAAATATAATTCTAATTTAGAATTAAAATATTTAGGTTCTCTACAAATTAAAACATTCAATAATTTTCAACCCGTTGTTATCTCACCTCTTAAAACGGATTTTATTGGAATGGTTTTCTGTTTAAAAAGTATAAACTTTATTTTTAACTTTTTTATAAAAACCAAACTTCTAAAATTTATCCCGTTTATGGACTGAATCAAGACTATCCTGTCTGTCTTGTTTAGGGTCGAATAACGGTCCTACTGAACGACAGTTCACTTCAGCTTATAAAAGATTACTGGTTCATATACAAATCTCACACTCAGGATTAGGTAAATGTATAGTGGTAATATTATAGTGGGTTTAATATTGCCATAAATTTAACCTCTGAAAGATCCCTCTTGCTTCAACCAAATCCAGATTTGACTGACATTGATAATCACCTTACGGAGGATGACGCTACATTTCTCTCTGGGAATTCTGATTTATTTGATTATCCCGATATATCTGAGTTTGTTAAAAACGTCGTAGAATATAAAGCAGGATTCATACACATATTGTAATCTATTTATATATCTAATATGTATAATGTTGCAAAACTTTCTCGTTTATCAAGTCCAATTTGGTCTCTAAATGTAATCTGACTGTTCGCTACCTTTTTAGGTACATTTAAAGTTAGTTTTAAAAATTTGTTTTGAACCACTTGAATTTTTTTATGACTATTTGAAGCATTCCACCACAAAGGAGAGGCAAACAGTATTACACTTAGGATCACAGACTTGTAAACCAGAAGCATATTATACACTGAAAGCCCATTTTTCGGTTTAAAATGGGATAAAGTGTGTGTAGCAATTTCGAACATTTATTTGATACGAAATTTATATGATTTTTAAATGTCAATTTGGGATCTAGGTCTAGGAGGATGCCAAGGTTTCCTACTTGATTTTTTCCATCTATATCCTGGCTATTTATAATTATATTAACTTGAGGTAGTTTAGAAGCCTTCCTGCATCTCGAAAAATATATATTTTGCGTCTTTTCTGAATTTATTTTAAGTCCCAAAGTTTCAAAGTAAGAGATTAGTACGTTCAAGTAATTACTCAATTTTTTAATAATATCGTGAGCCAGTATGTCGGATGTGAATATGGATGTGTCAAAAAGTACAATCTCACAGTCAACCGATATTGGAATATTATTTAGATAAATGCAAAATAATAAAGGGCTTAATATAGACCCCTGTGGAACACCTGAGTAAGAACTCTTTAACGTGAACTTAGATTTAAGGATCTGAACATAAAATTTGCGATCTTGAACGTTCGATTTGATCAGCTTTAGTGTATATACGTAGGAAAATTATATTTAACCATATTGTGTAGAAGATCATTTATCCACACCGAATCAAAAGCTTTCTCAAGGCGTAGCAGGGCCATTCCTGTAGATTTGTTTACATTTATTTGTTGTTTAACAAAACTGATTATTCGATGAACTTGTTGAATGTTTATAACGAAACCCAAATTGCTACGGCACCGCAGGATGTTGCTTATTTCTAAATGATCACTAAACCTAGTTTTGATAACGCATTCAAAAACTTTGCTTATCGAACTAAGCAGACTGATTGGTCGATAGCTACTGCCATCCGAAGGATTTTTGTCCGATTTCGGGCTTGCTACTATTTTTGAAATTTTCCAACAAGTAAAAAAGTAATACAATTTTAAACAATTGCAAAATAGTTAAGGAAGAAATAGAAAGCCTTGAATCTGGTAGATGTTTTAGCATGGTATTTAAAATTGTGTCTAACCCTAGTGCTTTGGATGGATGACTGCAATGAATGATACTTTTTTCTTCATCAACAGAAACAGTGAAATTGTTTGGGTCTTGTTTTGAATGGTCGTTAATTTTTTTAATACTTTGTTTTATATCGCTAGTTTCGATCACATTGATTTAGGACGGGAGGTACCGGGTTCAAATCCCAACAGATTTTTCATCACCTGATTACGATCGGTGATGACGAAGAACACAACTAAGACCCCCTGTTGGAGTGTAGAATCTATGGGCCGAACCATCGTCCATGTCAGTACAGGCTGACTGGAGCACTGCAATGTGCAGATGGATTTAAAATCGAACCTGTATTCGTGTGTTTTCGATTTGGCTGGTGACGGCGTAACGTAAGACGTTAAAACCGCGAAACAGTTGGGAGAGCTTCGGCCCAGAAAAGATTGGTCTGCTCTCAATGAGATGCCATGGGCGAATGATATATTATGTAATACAAATTTCAGAATTTACTTGAATTTACTTAAAAAGATTTATAAAAATTTAACCCGGCTTATGTTACCCGGCTTTACTCGGCCATCATGAATTGAATTAAAATTACTTCAGGAGTAATTTTTTAAATATCTTTGATATAGTACGAAGTAATGATATTGATTCAAATGACCTTTTATTGTTACAGTTTTAGTTTGGTAATATTATTTCGATATTTTGCCGAAATTTAAAAATAATTTAACATACCACAAACCAGATTAGCTATAAGCGTAAATTAGCTTAAAATTAGGAAATAAAGAAATATGATACTTTTTCGAAAATAATCTGTGACTATACAGAATATAAAATTTTAAATATGTCTAATGAACATTTATGTTTAAATTATTTCAACGAATAAATAAATTTTAGTCGGAAAATAATTTACATTTAGGATAAAATTTATTCAAATTACAAATGTTTGTTATAATTATGTCAAAATAACAATTCAAATTAAATATAACATAGTACGTAGTTTTGTCCGATAAAAAATTATATCCCTGAACAGAAGGGGACACAGTTGGGCGTGTAAATTACACAATGTAATTTACTGGGTTTTTTACATGTAAAATGTATGTGAAATGTAAACGATTATTTTATACATACTGTAAAATATACATCAACTTTTTCATTACAATTATCGCCATCTGTTACCAAATCTCTTAATTAAAGAAAAATTGACTATATATTACAGTGTAGTGTATTTGTGTTTATTTATTGTGATATTTGTACATATGTAAAAATGTAAAATAAAGTGCAACTTTCCTATGATAAGAAATATTTTGACAATGAAATCTTGACACCTGCTATCAATAAATGTAATTTGATGAACGCTTCGTTTTTTGTGAGAGGAGTTAGCATATGGAATTCCTTGCTGGGTTTCAAAAAGAATATTTTCCCAAATTTAATTATTAATGTATTAATCAATTTATCTAGTATTAATTCTATGGTAAGGTTAGTATAATGGTATTGCTGCAAACTTAGGTTATGAAAAATTATTAATTGTAATTAGAGTAAGAAAAATTAAATTGAATTAATAAAATTCACTACAGTTCCACGCTTAAATTCGATAATCATATTCGCTACCTCTTTACTACACTGGACATCAAAGGCATAATGCATAGGCATTTTATCGAATGGATAGAATAGGGCTAGTAATTTCAGGCATACATTTATTTGATGTGGGTGAGACGGGTAGTGATAATTTGGTTGATTTTGTCCTGTTTGAAATTAATAAAGATTTAAATTTTAAAGCCAGTCAAACGAGTATAGATTCACTTCATTCATTTCACTGCAGAGAATTATTTTATTTATGATTAAACGTCAAATTGCAATTAGTTTTCCGCTACATATCGTAAGAAATATGCACTCTTAAAAATATTTTATTTTAGTTTATTCAAATGTAGCTAGATGACACTATGTCACTAGTTGTTTATTTTGTCGAATATAAGAACTAGTTTAAGACGTAAACAGATGGCATTGTAGAAGGATAGGTGATTTTTATAGTGTTAATGTAGATAACTAAAAGTTGAAAATAATTATGATTAACCATTTAAATAAAATGTTTAATTGGATTTTCTAATGCAAGTTATTCTTATAAACAAATGTTTGTATTATTTATTCAATATTTTAAATTATTTCTGGACGGATTCTCGTTTTTTAAATATAATTTACATATTTTTGTAAAATACACATTTTTTTTGTAATTTACGTTATTTACATGTAAAATGGAGAAAACGTTTTTTACATGTAAAACGCCCAACCCTGGGGTGAGATCAATTGTATTCCAAATGTCATCAAAATCAAAGTAATGAGTAATCCTGCTACCGGAACTAACTGCCAAAGCAATATACCCATTATAAAATGTAATATCATATACAAGTCGATCTGGTTAAATTTAGTATGATGAACTTATATAATTTCCATATTGCGTGCGCATGTTTAAATTTACAAAGTAAAAAAAAAATCTGCTGAATCGACCTCATTACATCATATAATATACATAAATGCTCATATATATAATTAAGAAATCAATCTGACATTTTAAAATTATTTTAAGTAAAATTACATATTGTTATAGAAGACGTTTCATTTTAAATGATCCGATACATGAAAATAAAAATAAAAAATTATACATATTACTAATCCTGTATGTTTTTTTAATTTTTATTTTCAAAATTAATTTTGACACGTTTCCAACAATATTTTACTCGACAAATTAATCTCTGATTCATTCCCATTGAATTCTAACGTAAAAAACAGTATTACTCATTTGGTTTCTTATTTCAAATTCTGACAATATTATAAACAAGAATACGATTTCAGTAAGTGCATAAAAGGTTTCGCAACCGAAAAACAAATCTTGCAGTTATTAAATTTTATCTCGCAGAGATAATACTTTCCCTGTTCTGATCGCCACTTCTGAAATGAAAACTACAGTTAAGCGTTTTTATCCAAATTTTATCTAATTTAAGATATTCAAATGTTCCAGAATATATTGGACACGTGGTATTTATATGAGATCTAATATAAAATAATAATTTAATGTAAGATTGGCTTTAAAATTAATTTTATATTAATCTCGTGTTTGAATTAGATTAAACTTCCGGCATTTTTAAACAAACATAAAATTAAGATCAACAACACAGTTAATTCCGTTTAAGTCTTATATTTATGAGGAGGAAGCTGTAAATTATCAAATCGGATTTTAATATTTATGGTACTTACATACACCATAAAAAAAAAAAAACGACAATAGAAATAAAAAACACTTATCGCGGCAAAATAATAACGTATATAAAATCGATTTCAACGAAAATTATGATATTGCAGATAATAAATTTTAGTTAACTTTAGAAGAAGCAAAAGGAAAATGTATAGAAAATGAATTTTTTACTTATTTCAACACTATTCCAGAATCATGATAAGAATAACAACAACAACTTGAGTGAAGTAAATAACACGATGCTGCTGTACTGCTTCTGAGTGGAAGATAATATAAATCGTCTATTATCTCGGTATCAATTTTATTTTTAGTAAACTTTTTATTTATTTCGCAATATATTTTTATTATCACTATTTGATTATGTTGTTACTATAATTTTATTATTATTACTCGTATTATCATTATTATTGGGTTGGTCGTTGAAGCTCTAAAATGACACATTATAATGTGTGTTCGCAAAATAATGGTAAAGATATGAAATAAGATTTAGTAATCATGGCTTATACGAAAAATGTGTTAGTACTTGTATAAAAAAATAAACATAAAAATATATTAGGTTATGCTTAAGTAATTTACCTCGCGAATTCTAACATGCTGAAGTGGAACAACGTGTTAATCATACCGCCTTGTCTTAAAATAAAAGATCAGGAATTTGATCAAAATTTATATGAATTATAAGAATACCGAATACGCTGGCCGATCTGAAACGGATAGTGTAGCAATCTTGGCGAGGAGAATCGAAATTTGACAGACGCTGAGATCGCTATTGACAAAGATGACTCCTCGGGGTAGAGAACATTTTGTCCTGGCCAGCATTTTATTATTGTAAAATTTGTTTATTTAAGTGTACCATATACGACGAGTATGGCAAAAAACAATTAAGTTGAATCAATATTTTTCTTAACTATGTACAATACACAAAAACTAAATTCTTTTGTTGCTGAAATGAGAAAATCCAACTTTTACAATTGTATTAGGGACGGAAAAACTAACCGAGATCTAAATTGTATTAAATATTTCGACTATAATTTCGTTCATTATTTTTTTATTATGTTGTAACATTTTTATTTATGATTTATAATATAAATTGACGGAAACATATTTTTTGCTCTATTTTGTTTCTATTGTTAGAAAAAGTTTATTACATTACGAACTAACGATAGAATTATTTCACCGCTATTAGATGAATGCCTTTTACCGATGAAATGTTTCATCGTAAATAAGAAGTTCATTGTTATTTATATATTGCAAATAATTGCATCGCAATTTGGCATCACAATTTGACACGCATGGTTGACAGATTTTTTGACAGATTTGAGTCAATATTTCTACATTTTTTATGCAATTTTCATTTTTAACAGTTTTTGTTATTTTGTTAACACAAAATAAATATAGTAGAAATTGTTAATTGTATGCCTGCAATACATGATCTGCAATATAAATCCCAAAAATAAAATGAAATTAAATGAGAAATGCGCCCTAACACAGAGTCTTCTTTGCGAGGCCCCACAAGTTAATTCGATTTCCTAGGAAAGGATTTATATGTAAGAATATATATATATATATATATATATATATATATATATATATATATATATATATATATATATATATATATATATATATATATATATAATTAGGAGACTCCCGGATTGCTTGAAAGAATTACAAACGTTTGATGGAAATCCGACGTAATACATATCTTGGGTTTACTATGTGAAAAACATTTTGAGAGACTATGAAATAGTAAGAAACAATCCGTATCAATACTACATAGTATAAGGCAGAAAATTAGAGAGAGAGCCGACGCAGCCTTAATATAACACAATATATTCAGCGATGATTGAGCATCTATAAAAAATCGCTATCCTTACAATATGCCGATAAAAAGGATCTTAGGACTTTGGAACATCAAGTGAGCAACATCCTACAAGGAGACACGATAGATGACTTCTATGGTGCCTAAAACAACCAGCACCAGAATAATAGATTTTCAAGAAAACCGCAACCACGACCAACAATGTTGAAACTACCAACTCCAATGTCAGTCGATTCAATTATTCAGACTAGACGGATCAATTATATCAACCGTCCTACCAATCAACAAGATGACTTGATGAATCAACCAAATAATCGACAGAATCACCCAAACCAACAAAATTATCAATCAGCATTTAAACGGGAGCCTTCCGATCAGAATTTACCACTGAAAAAACAGAAGATTTACCATCTAGAAACCGAAGGTGAAGATCTATATATAATCAGGTTATTAACGAAATGTCGTACGTAGACATATACGTCGAGGAAGAAGAACAGGAGGATCAAAATACCGAGCTAAATTTTATAATGGGCGCCTCTCTGGCGTATCATACTTAGAATACAAAACTAGAGATAATAAAGTGCTCAAATTTCGATACTGGAGCAAATAAAAATTTCATCAGACTATAATTCAATATAAGATCAGCTGGTGGAAGCATACCAATTAGGTGACAAATCATTGGACCATTTTTTAGAAGTATTAATTCACAAAAAATTTAAATTTTCATTTTACCTAGATATCAGGGTCTCAAATTTGATAAAAAAAATACACAAAACTCATATAAAAAAGTTACTGAACTGATACCATCCCTCATCTCCCTACATCCTTTAGATCTCGTGTTTTAACCATAACAACACCATTAAACATCTATGGGTACAACAAACCGCTGGTAACAGTTAACCAAGAATCCGAACGAATCATCAATGGAATATTCAAGATCATTCATATCATCAATCTCACCATTTACGAAAACATAGTTGAAAGAATCTTATCCGAGATCCATCATATCGATCAAGGAAACATTTTTAAACCTCAACTGACTCATCAAGTTGAACAAGTCACACAACTAATTTTAGAACTAAATGGTCAAAATGCACGGGCTAAACGATCAATCATCTGGATTGGGACTGCATGGAAAGTGTATCAGGTACACCAGATTCCACCGATTGAGACCAGAACAATACCATAATAACGAACAATACCAAATCAACACCGTCCTGATGAAAACGGGAAATAAAATCGTTAGCAGATACAATCAAATTATTGACTCATTGGATGGGAAAACACAGCAAATTCTGTTCAATAAACTGAAAAACTTCAAAGGGGAAAGACGGCCGTTTAAGGCCGCAAAGGTTCGTATTACAGTTCTATTTTGTTCCTATGCTTCAGGAATTCAGATGTTAACCGACTGCAAGTAGATCGTTTATTAAAACCACGATCAATAAAAGACATCGATTTTAACAAAACGTCAGTTCACTGGATGGCAGAATTAATAGCTTAGGTGACCATTGCTATTTTTACTTACTGGGTTCACAAAATGTCAGAAGTTAAACGCTTTATGAATGACAAGCGTCTCAATCAAAACCAATTCGGCCTGTCCGATCAATTTTTAAGTTTTCCAACATCATAACATTGGCAAGTAAAGTGATCTACCGGTTATTGATGTTGCAAAATTGGTAATTTATAACACATAAGAATATAATATTTAAAGTGTTGATTGCTTATGGCAGACTTTCCATTATAAATAAGTAAGGTGTTTATCTGACTTTAAACAATTATTGTGTAAGTTTTTGGAAGAACCACCGCAACATATTGCAAACATTTAAATATATCGTTGTTTTGAAATGTGTTCAAATCAATGTAACAGACTGTGCATATGATCAAAAACTCCTAAATAAAATTCAACTTTAAACCTATTTTCTTAATCTTCTTAATAAAGTGTTAAATCAGATGAAAAAGTAAATGGAACATCAAATTATAGCAAAATGTTTTTAGCAGACTGTCGCGTCAATGAGTCCTTTTCGTTAAATATAAATAAAATAAATGCAAAATTAACGGTTGCAACGCAACTTAACGAAAATTAACGAAACTTTTTTGGGTTAATGACCCAATACAATATTATTCTATTTTGATGATATCGATTGATTTGATATAACGTTTTCCAAAAAATAAATGTTTTTTTTTACTGTAAACAAATTAACGAATATTTAACGAAATATTAAAAGTTTTTAAAAGGTTAATTAAAATTATTGATCTATATAATTTAAGTTCATGTCATTGCTAATTATTTTATAGATTTTCATCCCAAATTTCTATTACTTGGGGGCCTAATATAAAATGAATCAACAATTATTGTAGTCAACAAAGTAATACTGTATAGTGACAAAATTTTTAACGAAATTGTCACAGAAGTTGACGACATTTCTGTTTGGATCAAAAAGTCAAGAACGATTCAAAAACGAACTTAATGAAGATAAATTTAAAAAAAATTAAAAATTTAAATAAAACTTAAATCAAAGGTTATTCATATTATTAGTTATTTATTTAAACCATTCAATTTGTTTAGTTAAAAAACACTTTTTCGTTAAGTTAATTTGACAAAACTTTTCAAATTAAACGAAACAACGAATAATTTTAGTTATTTTGATTATAACAATATTCAAAAACTAGGCAATAAAAATTAATTAAATTGACCTCAAATAACTTAACGAATATTTAACGAAACCTATTAAAAATTAATCTTAGAATTATTTGAAAGTAAATTAACGGGTTATGAATCACTTTTTACATTTAAAGTATTTTTAGTTAAAAGGTGTGGAGAATCACCGTTTAGAAAACAATTATTATTATAGCTGGTAAAGTTTTCACCACTAATAGCTGTTGAAATAGAAATTCAAAATACAAACTAAAGCTGATATTTGAATAACTAATTAAAATGTATTTATGAAGCTAGTGATAATTTTTAATGGGAATTGTAACTTAACACTTTCAATTAAACATTGAAAAACTTAACGATACAATATTGATATTTAATTTTAGCGTGAATCAAATATTTAAGTAGCTTAACGAACAATTTAAAATTGGTTTATTCACTTGATAGGTTCTCGTCTTAAACTTCAAAAGCTCTATGTAGTAGAGAATACATTTTTAGCAAGGCCGTACAAACTTTGCTGAATTATTCGGCAACCGTGAAAATATCAAATGTTTTTCTATTTTTTTAAACTCAAGCAATTTGGTTAAAAAGTCTTGTACAACAAGCTTAATTTTTTAAAGTTTAAGTTTAGATTGTATTATAATTTTTATTTGTGCCATTTAGACAAGAATGATTTAAATTCGAACTTAACGAAACTAAATTAACGACAATTATCAATGTCGATTAAACATTTCATTCGAAAACTGTTGGAGTTTTAGTAATTCTAGTCGTTTTTAAAACACATTTCCGTTAAAGAAAATAAACGAAACTTTTTAAGTTTAACCAAATGAAATATTTTTCTATTTTCAACCTATAGTCTCACATAATAACTTGTGAGTTAAATTTACAACCGTTAAAATGAATTGGCACAAAATACATATAAACTTTGAAGAGTGGCGGAACTAAAGCAGTGCGTGGTTCTAATGCTTAAATTTGCGCCTGTATTTTAATATTTTTGAAAAACATATACATTTTTTAACTAAAGTGAATATTTGCAAAACGAACAGTCAATATGCTTAAGTTCAATCAGTTAATTCATCTAGGCACAAAAACTTACTAGTATAGCGATGTTTTTGTTTACTAAAATATATAATTGTTATTAGAGGTCATTAGAAAAGGCCTTTATATATGTGCCCACAAAATGTTTAATTAGTAAGCTTTATTATCACATAATTCCCTACTTTTAGTACTTTGAATCTGGTACTTATACATGGCAAAAATCTAGCCTTAAGCGAAAGATGTTAAATATGACAAAAGCAGAAATCAATCGATACTTCCTTTTAATTTTTTTGGATCTTTCTGCGCAAAAATAAAACCTTTGCTATATACCATAATTGTTAATGCTTCACTTGATTTCTGCCATATTTTTTAATACGCGACGAATTGTCATTTTTTTTACGAGAAACCAATTTAGCTTTACCAACACTTTTATATTATATACACTATACTTAGAGCTTTTATCAGACAATAACAAAAAAAAAATATATTTCACATTTCATGTTTATTTCCTTTGCTGTCTAAAACACTGTCGTTAAAAATTATATTTTTCTATATTTATATGTTGTTCATGTTTGAATTTTTTTTTTTTTATGAATTTTCTTTGTCACATATAGTCAAAAACATGTATGAGAAATAAGAAACAGCGCACAAAAAAAAATTGTTTAGATCTAAGCACACAAATGGGGCTTTTATCGTACCGTATATAAATTTACTTATTTTTTGCGAGAAGTATAAAACATATACAGGTAAATAAGTTCATTTATCAGAATGAGTTCGTTTTATTTAATTATATCAAATGTCATAAATGACGACGCCTTGTAGCTTATTTTTACTTTTTAGATAAATTTTGTTTTTCTTTAATTTTAATTTTATTTAAAAAATATTTATTGAAAATAATACAAAATATTTTTTTTTCTAAATTGAAAGTTTCTAATATTATACGATGCCTCACCTTACTTACATTATAGATGTCCTGTGTTTCTAACATATTATTTTTATAGTCAACTTTGAGGTGCAAGAGACTCAAATGCGATCAAAACCAACATAACCAAAGCTCCAACATAGAATTAGCAATTAGATGCATATCTGATATATATATATATATAAATATATATATATATATATATATATATATATATATATATATATATATATATATATATATATATACAGTGCGTTGCATAACTATATAACCACTCGTTTTTTTGATTTTTTAAAATAACGGATTTAAAAATTTCAAAACTTTTAATGTAAGAAGTTGCGTAAAGATGAAATATATAAAATACAAAAAAAACCGTTACAATATTCAATCGTTTTAAACAAAAATAATAAATATTTGAATTTGCCTTGTTGCATAACTATATAACCAGTAGGCCTGTTGATGGTTTTTTCTCGCTGTTTTATAAAATTTTAAGTATTAGTTCACCTTGCTTCTTTACAATTACAATCTTAGAAAAATAATGCCACGTGGAAAATATTTATCAGACGAAGCAAAAAGGCAAAATTCTGGCCCTTTCCGAAGAAGGTTTTTCGTTAAGACGAATCGGGCAAAAATTAAACCGCAGCCATGTTACCGTTGGCAATTTTTTAAGAGATCCGGTTAATTACGGGACAAAAAAACGGAGGGCCAAAAAAAAAGATGAGTTTACGCGAACCCGTGGGTTGATTAAAGCCGCGAGTAATACTTTCAAAAGCCTTAATCGCCTGAAAAGCGACCTTAAATTAAATGTGTGTCGGAGCACAATCTGTCGGTGTTTGAAAGTGGCTGGTCAATTGAAACATAGTAAACCGATATCAGCGCCTAAGTTATTGCCACGGCACAAAGCCGCCCGTTTTCAATTTGTTAGGGCAAACATGAGTCGCGACTGGTCAAAAATAATTAAAAAAATAATTGTTTCGTTGTTATGAAAACTACGCGATTTTATCAAAACTAACCCATTAATCAATTACAGGTGATTTTTTCCGATGAAAAAAAATTAATCTTGATGGTCCGGACGGCACTCAGTACTATTGGAGAGATATGAGAAAAGAGCCAAAATACTTTTCTAAAAGAAATTTTGGTGGTGGTAGTTTAATGTTATGGGGTGCTTTTTGTTCAGTGGGAACTCTTACCTTAGCGTTTCCATCCACCAAAATGAACAGCATAGAGTACATTGGCGTGTTAGAAAATCATCTATTACCTTTCTTGTACATAAACCAAGATGAAAACTGGATTTTCCAACAAGATAATGCTCCAGTACATACGAGTAGGAGTACAAACTCATGGTTTGAAACACACTGCATACCAGTATTAGATTGGCCCGCTTGTTCGCCAGACCAAAATCCGATCGAAAATCTTTGGGGAATATTGGTTAGAAAAATTTACGAAGGTAACCGGCAATTTGACACTGTAGAATAATTAAAAGTAGCTATTCAACATGCCTGGGAGAAAATATCACCCGAAATTATCCATTCGTTGGTTAGAAGTATGCCGAATAGAATTTTAGCTATAGCGGTAACAAAGGTGGACCAACGAAATATTTAAATTTTTGTTTTTATTTATTTTTATTAGTTTTTTATTGAGTTAAAGTTATTGAAATAAAAGTGGTTATATAGTTATGCAACAAGGCAAATTCAAATATTTATTATTTTTGTTTAAAACGATTGAATATTGTAACGGTTTTTTTTTGTATTTTATATATTTCATCTTTACGCAACTTTTTACATTAAAAGTTTTGAAATTTTTAAATCCGTTATTTTAAAAAATCAAAAAAACGAGTGGTTATATAGTTATGCAACGCACTGTATATATATATATATATATATATATATATATATATATATATATATATATATATATATATATATATATATATATATATATATATATATATATATAAATAAATATATATATATATATATATATATATATATATATATATATATATATATATATATATATTTATAAATATATATATATATATATATATATATATATATATATATATATATATATATATATCGAATTTGTGATTTTTTGAAATCACTGCAGAATTATGGTCCTTTAACATGAAAAATGAAATAGCAACAAAATGTCCAAGGACCCATTGACCGTTATTCAACTATGCCAGTGCCTCAGGTAAAGCTTACATTGTTCCTAATCGAAAAACCGATGGTAAAACATCATTTTCCAAATTTGGAGCCCTATATGAAAGTAAATTCAACCTTTCAAACAAGTTACAAATCATTTTTGTACAAGGCCTATAGTGTAAGTGCACAAAGTCTTATACAAAAGTGATTTGTACCTTGTTTAAAAGGTTCAACTTTCTTTCAACTTATATAATCACACATCATCACTTTTTAGACATAAAAGTAGTATCTAGAGGTCATCTAAAATAACGGTACTTTAACAAATTTAATTACAAATTATTTTAGGTTATAAACCTTAATTTTTTGACCTTTTCGTAATTTATATAGATTTTAGTTGTTAACCGAAAGAAAGTAAGATTGGTATTAAAACGTAATATGCTATCTCCTCTAATCTACCAGGTCTTAGAAAACTGTCACTGCCTTAATTGACCTTTCTTTACAAAAGGTGTCATGGTATCTTAAATATGTTTTATTTTAGTCGAGTTGATTTTAAGACAAATGGACATTGAGAATTTTCTTTTTACTTCCCAAAATTCAATTTATTCTCGAAATGAGAACTATAAGGTTCTATATATATAACATTTTGGTAATTTTTCACGATAATACCAATTATAATATTTCCATCGATGGTTAAATTTTAAAATATTGCTCAGATTTTCAATTTTTTACTAGATCCAGATATAACAGGTGCAAAAGTTACTTTTTAATTTAATTTTATTTATTTACAAACAGAACCGTAACAAGGGTATTAGTACACATATGTTTAGAAATGTTTTCTATTTTAGCAAAGATATTATAATTTTTTATAATAAACTTGTGGAGATGTAGGCGTCAGCTTTAATATATATGTGAATTTAATTATTGCTTAGGGTTTATGAGATAAACACAAACACAAAACAAATACAAATTTAACGGGAAAACGTATACATAAAAAAACAAATTGTAAACTAAAGGGCTTCGCAGAACCAAAGGCTAAGCTGAAAGGCTAACCAATTTCTGTTAGAATTTCAGTATAACAGAGAAATTATTTTAGTTCTAAAACGCTTTTTATTTAAAGTGCCAAAAAACCAGAAAAACCTTTACTTTTTTGCTGCGGTTCTTAAAGTCCTGGTTCATTTACTTGTTTCTTTACTATCTCATAGTAACAGTAACATTTTGTATTTCATGGTTCGAAAATTATTCATTCGATTGGAAGTATTATTAAAGAGCTAGGTGTAAATGCCCTCCGACCACTAGGTATCACTTTTCTATCCATTTTTTGTCTATGAACTGACCTACACAAACGTGTAGGTAAAAAAAACGTTATATGAAGCTTTAAGGTATCAGTCATATTATTAAATCTGGTTCCATCTTTAAGCACAATAAATTGTGTTATGTAAATGTCCATATTGCATTGTGCTTTTCTAGCCTAAAAATTCAATGTTTTGTTAAATTTATATGCACAATTGTGTTTGTTAAACGGTATTTAACAATAAAGTTAAACCTTTAATCTTTTTTTTTGGCTTATGTATAAATCGGGTAGTTCTCTAACTAATTTTTGTGATGTTTAAATAATGTGTTTTATTTGGGAGCTAGCTGTTTAGTGTATTGATTCTGTCAATAACCTCTAAAAACTTTAAACATTAGTTTAAATAAAAATAAAAAAGTAGTATAATTAAGGATATATATATATATATATATATATATATATATATATATATATATATATATATATATATATACATATATATATATATATATATATATATATATATATATATATATATATATATATATATATATATATATATATATATATATATATATATATATATATATATACATACATACATATATATATATATATATATATATATATATATATATATATATATATATATATATATATATATATATATATATATATATATATATATATATATATATATATATATATATATATATATATATATATATTATATATATATATATATATATATATATATATATATATATATATATATATATATATATATATCGGTGTTCCGAAAAAAAAATGTATAACGTTATACGTTTCGTTACACATCAATATAAAATGTTGGTTCCGTTCCGTTTTCGGGTATTGTACCAAAATATTATTTCGTTACGTTATTGTGTAACGTTAAAAAACATTAATTTTTTTATTTTATGCATTTTAATCTAAAAAAATGTATCGACTCCAAAGGCTTTAGTAAAACAAGGATCAATCATCTCTATGGAGCTAATTACTTATTGCAACATTCTTTCTTGGTTCCTTTAAATACGTTTCTGATATACTCTGCTCTACAACTTTTGATTTGTTTGTTTCGCCTCGATAATTATTACAATTTTTTGTAATACGTTTAATACGATCGAATGGCGCCTCTTCAGATGTTTTAGTGAATTTACAGCGTGACAACCCGGTAAGAATGAAGTATCATTGTTATCTTCACAATTTTTACATGGGTTGTTATTTTTTAATTTATCAATTATAAAATTCGAATGTTTTTCGGTGTCCTTCTATCTTATGATTCGTCCCATGATTAGTTTTTCAGTAAAACCACAGATAATTTTACCAGATGGACATCTTGTATGGCTCAAATTTACAGAAGTAAATTCATGCTACGTAAATTAATTATTCCTTTCCTTTTTTTTGCGCACAACTATTCGACTTGTATAAAAAAATTAAACAAAAAATCAAACCAAAATAGTATACGAAAATATAAAAAGTTTTTGTTTTATTTTTTATTGAATAAAACAATCGTCTGCAAAAACAATGCGGACGAAAATATTCGTTTTTATAAAAAACGATTGTAAAACAAATAATAGCCCAAGATAATAGAACTTAAATAATAATAAATAAATTAAAAAAGTTCTTAACTACCGTATGATTCACCTCATAAATAAAATAAATTCACTATGCGTAAAATTATACGAACAATTTGAAATATCACTTTTTGCGAAACTCTCAATTTAATTAAGTTTACTAAATGTTAAAATTAAATGAGATTCGAATTTTGCCAAACAAAAAATATAAAATAATTTAACTTTACAATTTGACATTGTGTTATACTTATAAGAAAGAATTTGTATTAAAAGCAAAGCCGTCATTAATCCCTTATAGGACGCCCAAATGTATTCATACATAAGCTGTAAAATGTAACCTGTTAAAAAATCAAAATTGTTTTTCTGATCGATTTTTGCTGCACTACAGTCAATATGTTACATTTTTAATATGGCATCTGCGCACGGCGGGAACATACAGGCTTCTTAAAAGAGATTGAAGACGGCTTTGATTAAAAGTAAAATGTACATACAATATATAATTTGAATATATAATATAAAATGTAATACAATTTATTACATGAAATTGGTGCGTTCAGTTCACATTTATTAACTATTTGATATTTTAATCAATATTATTAATATTATTAATAATATTATTAATTAGTCAATATTATTAATTATTTAAAAATTTAAAAATTTAAATTTTTTTTGGTATAGGTAGTTAATGATTTAAGAATTTGAATATTGAAAAAAATATTGAAAAATTTGAATATTGGTATTGTTAACGTTACGTAAAAAAAATCTGGTACCGGCATTTCGGTCCGTTACAGGTAACGCTGATATATATATATATATATATATATATATATATATATATATATATATATATATATATATACATATATATATATATATAGATATATATATATATATATATATATATATATATATATATATATATATATATATATATATATATATATATATATATATATATATATACATATATATATATATAGATATATATATATATATATATATATATATATATATATATATATATATATATATATATATATATATATATATTCATGATATATGAACAACGGGTGGGCATAAACAGAACCTACATATTTTTATCAACATAATATTTCTACCTCCGCCGTGAACAAAACAACTTTCAACGTAATTTTATTTTTGTATAGATGAGAAAAAAACATTTAACGGAAATCGAAGATTTCAATAATGTCTTGTTGTATTTTTCTTTTCCAATTGTCTTTATTTCCGCTTTACGATGTGCTATGTTTACACTTCAAAACATTATACAATATATAAATTATAAATTAAAATAAAAAATGAAAACATTGCATTAAGGTATTTCCTTTTTGTACTTGAAATAGGGATATATATATATATATATATATATATATATATATATATATATATATATATATATATATATATATATATATATATATTATATATATATATATATATATATATATATATATATATATATATATATATATATATATATATATATATATATATATATATATATATATATATATATATATATATATATATATATATATATATATATATATATATATAAATCGAAAAGAAGTTTTTCTTTTAGATTTTCATTTTTTTTATTCAATTTGAAAAACATTTTCTTTTCATTTTTTTGGTATATACAGAAAGAATACTGGCGGCATTTTTGTATTTATTTCGCAAAGGTAAAAGTTAAAAGGAAAATGTATTTATATAATATACATATATATCATATATATAGAAAAATAAAAAACGGATAACTGTTGGATACAACTTTACATTTTTTAGTTTTGTTGACAAAAATATAGAAAACGCGCTTTGAAAAGAGAAAATATAAAAAAGCTTTTATCCAAGGCAAAATACACATACATACATACATGTGTACAAATTATAGACAAATACATATAAACAAAAACAGATATCTTTTTATTTTCAATTAAATAAAAATGAAAATATTTTATATAAAGTTAATTAAATTTAAGAAATTAAAACAAAATGGATTTTAAATTAAAACATTACTCTATCAAACATTTTTTCATCGTATTAATTGTTTTTCTTCTACTTTGAAATATTTCAACAATTTAATTATGGATTTTTATTGAGTTTTCTTGGTTATACTATTACTACATGCATCTTGTCGATATATCGACATTGATATTGTATTCTTAAATTTTATACTTCAAATTTTTCATAAAATAAAATATTTTAATCATAAGTTAATCTGGCTATAGAATTGTTTACCGACAATTCCTAGAGTAACTAATTCATTCGAAATGACAGGTTTGAAGTATAATGAAATTTTACATCACAGAAAGTCGCAAAAATGTATTTCAATTAATTTCAGTTTACAACCTTTTCGAATTTTGCGATAGTCATCAATGGTCCAAGTGTATATTATTCTGTTAACTTTTAGTGTTTCACTACTCTATGGAGTGCAATGAATTTAGATAAATTATGTGAGTGGTGAATACAAAATTCCGAACGTTTTCAAAGTAGATTTTTTAATTACATGTAGAATTTATATGTGGGAATTCCAAAGGAATTTGATAGGAAATTTTGATAGTTGTCCACATGATAAAATATTTCGTGCTTTTGACAGCAGCCTCCCACACACCGCCGAACTGGTGAGGCCGAGGTGGGATTGTATGCCACTGAATTCCCTGGCCACTACAATACTTTAAAATTCCATTTTGATTCAAATTCGAAGAGGAATAATTTCCTGAGATCTTGTAATTCGGCTATTGCTCCGATAAAATTCGTAGTATTATCTAAATAAATAATGGAACTTCGTCAACGACGAGAAATGAACCTTCGAAGTGCTGCTATAAACTCGCTAGTTGTCAAATCTGATACGATTTCTATGTGGATTGCTTTTGGCGCAAAACATATGAAAATGGTTAAATAAGTTTTGCGTTTTGGAGCATATTTTTGTAGATGTTAGGAAAAGCCCACAGAAGTCGATACCTACGTGTTGAAATGGTCTTGCCAGATTGACTCGGTGCTCAGGTAATTAACCCATGATCTGTGATATATTCCGAGGACGTGTTCTTAAACATAAAAGACATTGAGCTACAGTTTTTCGACAAAGGTTTCTTCCGCCAATTATCCAAAATCGCAGTCGCAGGCTGTACAAAAGGCAGGAGGGTTGCAAAAGGGGGAGGGTTACAAACGGGGGAGATTTGCAAAAGGGATTTTTCATCTCCTGATTTCGATCGGTGATGACGATGAACACAACTATGACCCCATGTTGGAGTGCAGAATCCATGGGCCGAACCATCGTCTATGTCAGTACAGGCTGGCTGGAGCAATGCAATGTGCAGATGGATCTAAAATCGAATTTGTATTCGTGCGTTCTCAATTTGGCTGGTGACGGCGTAAGGTAGGACGTTAAAAATTAACTGCGAAAGAGTTGGGAGAGCTTCGGCCCCAAAACAGATTGCAGAGTTCAGAAACAAAAAAAAAATTATCTTGGGACGAAATATCCTGTATTTATGAAATACGGTTTGCAATGTCTGCATATATCGCGATATAACTGATTTCATTCTATAAAGCTTAATTTGAGAATCTGTCCACAAAAATATAGAAGACAATTCTTTGTCCACGACATAAATGGTTTCATGTGTTAATTATGACAACAATAAAGAGCCACATTGCTTCAATCAAGGGATTGTTAGTGTTTTTATCGGGACTATTTTTTTTTTCGGAGACACGAATGTAACGAAGCAATTTCTGTTGTTATCAATGATTCGTAGATAAATGAAACACCCATAACCTTTTTAGGGCGCATCTCTGAACTAATGGAGCTCAATTAACTTTGGTGGAGGAGCAACAATACATCGTAAAATTGTAATCTTTTCAGTAGACAGAAGTCATCGTTTGAACTCATCCCAATAATCATTAACTGAAACTGGAAGTAGATCGTTCCATTGACAATTTGATCACCATAAAATTTACATAAAAACTTTAGCAATAAAAACAAAAAGAGTACAGTCTTAACGGCTAAGAATAACTGCGCTATTTCAGATAAAATCGATCTTTTTGAACTAGTATCAGTAATGGAGTATAGTCGAAATAAAAAGTTAAACATATCGTTGAAAGAATCACAATTCATTCCCGAGATAAAAATGGATTTAGATTGCAGATAGTCCTGTATCGATAAAATTCTGGAGCTATTGGATTGAATTTCCGGATTGAATTTAATAAATGTATAAGATTGTTTTTGAGATAAATAGCGTTGTCTTCAGTTTATGATCCAGTAAGAACATAATCGACGTAAAATTCGTCTTATTGCAAGGAATGGGGCACTAGTAGTGCCATAAGTCACTTTTCGAAGTTTATATAGCACTTAATTGAACGTTCCGGAAAATCGTGTCTCCATATTCGTTGGAGGTCTTGATGATCGGGGTTCATAAGAACTTGTCGATACATCTTAGCGATGGCATCTGTAATTGCAATCTGATGTTTTCGGAATCTGGTTATAACCGAGTACAAATCGTTTTCGATTATTGGGTCTACCAGCAACCAATCATTAAGTGACAAAGCAGACGAAGTTGACTGTTAAACCTTGTTTTGTGTTATGAAATTGGTCTGTGATCCACAGTCAATCATAGCACGGCATTTTATGCGAACTCCAACAGAATTTCGAGCCCAAATTATTACAGTAGCTAATAAAATTTGGGAGTTTAATTTGTGTTGAACGGTCAATTTAGTAAATTTGATGAGGATTCATTCGAAGGTTTTGCCAATGAAGACTGTTGATCTACCGAATTATGATTTGTGAGTGGAGAATCATCAGATTTTGATGAGTTTTGTTGTGAAGTTACTGACGAATTATACTGAGTTTAACGGCCAAAATGAAACAAAGAATGGTGTTTTAACGGGTACAACGAACAAAACTGTTCTTCAAATTATAATGTGCGATGAGGCAATTGGTATTCAGAAACCATGTTGCTTAATGAATTAAAGCACTCTTGCGGAGTTAATTTGTATTCTTTGAATTTAATATAAAAATTAAGTGAAGTTCCAATACAAGCAACTAAGATTTTGTCCAAACATTACTTTTGACGTTTTAGTCAAAATGATAGAAAATGATGATTTATTTTTATACTGGTCGAATGAGAAATTGATATTACAAGACGTTGAGTGTTTGGCATCAAAAATTTTTCACCGATGTTGAAGAATTGCGATAAGCTCCTCGAACATCATTATGCCAGTTAGAGTTGATTTATTAATAATTTTAATGAGAGAATCTTCATCAAGGCGATCGTTTAAATGGTGGACGAAAAGATCCCATTTGTTGATTGGGAAATTTAACGCTTTAAGAGCGTTATAATGCATAACAGCTGCGTCAATAAATGGCTAGAGTTTTATTAATTTTGTATAGCCATTTCAAATGAGTTTTTTGAATTAAAATTCCATTATTGAAATGATCCAATAGTTTTTTCCAAGAAAAGGATTGAACTATTTTGAAGGCCTTGTAGTTACTAATACAAGAAAATACGTAATGGAATTTTGCTACGTTACTAAGATTAAAATTGGAATTAATAAGATCATTAAAAATACTACGAAAATCAAGCCAATTTAATAACGATTCATCGAATTTAGGAAGCTCATTTTCAGGTAATTTGAGGGATACCGAAGTATGAATATGGTCTACCGATGTATTTTTGGTTAAGTAATTGTTGTTTGATTTTGTGGCTCGCGAATTCTATTTAGAAAAACGGCTTCAACCTAACCGAAATTATCATCGAAGCTAGCTCTATCACTACACTGAGTATTTAGGATACGTCATGCGAATGCGATTTAATGTCTATTCTAATTCACCAATGGACTGACATTCATTATTATGAACTTTGTTTTTGAAATAATATGAGTCAGTCCAGATTTGTGACCTGATTTTATTCTTTTAAAATGTTAAACTTTGTTTTCAATGACACGACCACTATAGAGTCATAGTAGTCGTGTCACCCTCACCATCAGACATTTTAACTTATATAGCAAATATTTAATAAATATAAATAATTTTAAAAAAATGAATTACTAACCTAAACATTTAAAATTAAAATACGAGATTATATTTACAGTAGCTTATATATTTTCCAATTGATGAATTGAAATCCCACGATGAGTATATGATTGTCAAGTCTAACTTCGTTTTTTCCGTATAGTTATTTAAAAAATTCTCAATAGTTTGTTCAAATTGAAAGCACTAACATTAATTTTAAATTTGAAAATGTAGAGGAGTCACTCAAAGATATAGAAACTACATTTTTTTAAATATTTATCTATGATATTTTTTATTGAAAGTTAATGGATGCTATTCAGCTTTTTTTCTGACGGCATCGTAATTAACTTATAAATGTAATACTCTTCATTGTTAACTCTTCTGGAACGCATGTCTTCCTATTGTGCAAAGGATAATATTTTCCTTAATAGTGATAAGACAAGCTATTTAAATTTAATTTAATAAAAAAATTAACCTAATCGGTTTGCGAAACATACATAGCGATTGTTTGAAATAAAAAACTAAAAATTGAAATTAAACATTTTTGTAGTTTGGTCGCTGCAGCTTGAATATTAAATATAATTAGTACATTCTCATGAGCTCGGAACTGCAATGAAGAATAGCAAATTTTGTTTAAATTTCATTAAATTTAATATGAAATTATAAGAATTTAACTTCAAGCTAAAATCTGCCAACAGCCAATAGCCTCTGCAGTGAAAATGTATGTGCATTGTACATATATAATATATACTATAAAAATATTGAAATCCAGCATGTTTCGTTGAAACGAATTATAAATAAAGATAAATGTTCGACTTACAAGACATCAGCCTACCGCCGAAAACCATTAGCAACAAGAAAACGTTTTTGTTACACATAATTTTATATGATGGGTTAACATTATTAAAACACTATTTTACCGAATTTTTCTGGGCAAATCATAACATCCTTAAGTTGGAAGAATTTTATACATGAAATAGTAACAACTATTTCATGTATGGTCGCTTTGCCGCCACCCAGTATATTTTACATCAATACAAATATTTTTGTATCAATTTTGCTGCATCAATTTTGATTAATATAAAACCCATTTGACCAATTAAAATTCATGTCATAAGAATTTTTCCGGTGACCTACTTCAGTTGCATGCATATATGAACATATTTCGTACAAAACATTTTTTTTTTTTTTTTTTTTGTTCAGAAAATATAAATTTTTTGTCTAAATTCATTTTTATTCGACTCGAAATCGGATTGAAAATGACGAAACTTTTTTTTGGCATAAATTGCTACTCTTTCGAGATTATACATACGAGTACAAATAAATTTAAGAATGTAAAAATAAAAAAATACAAATTGCACAAAAATCGGTTCTTTGAACTGATAAAACTTATAGTTGGTCTGAAATTCTGCAATTAGACAACTAAAAATAACAAAAATCTAAATTGAATTTACAAGAAATGTTTATAACGTTCGTTTGAATTGACAGTCTAGTTAATGTATTTTATATTAACGACATATGTAAAATATATACGAGTTTTCTGAATAGTATGGATGAAATATACTTCCTGTTTAAGTTTATTTGATGTTTTGTAACATATTTTTTTTGCTATACTATTATATATATTTTAAGTAATGCAAACAGTTTAGTTACATTTTTTTTCTATTTACTTAAAGAAAATATATATTTAAAATGGATGATACACAATGCCATTTTTCATTTTCGATATTATCAAAATTAGAATTATGGAATTTGGTTTAGATTGTTTTTTATTAGCTTCAGTTTAACAAATGAGCTTTTGTTTAACAAATATAAAGTTTATTTTAAACGGCGGTTTCTAGGGTGCTTTTCACAGTTTTGATAAAAATGGATTTTACCTTAGTTTGATGTTTGGCAGTCGTGAATAATATCACATTTATTATGGAAAAATTATTTAATAAAATAACCAATATTTTATAGCGACTATTTAACATTTCGAAAATGATTCAATGAGAGATGTTCTATACAGCAGTTAAACTAAATATGCGAAGTAAAAGTCATTCAAATGATATATTAGTAAGTCACCCGCGAGATCATCATAACTAAGGGTAGAAAACGTAGCGAATTTGACTGAATCTGCTGTCCAATCGATATTTTCACTTAACGCTACAAAATCAGTTTCGTGTACCTTTATAGGATATGCCAAAAGAGCAAAATGTATCAACCGCATGTGATGTTTTATATAGGATGGAAGCATAACAAAATATGAAATTCCACCTATCCCACAAATGAAATCAACTGTTAAAAACATGTCAACTGCGGTGTATAAACAAAAGTATTTTTTTTTCACATAATAAACTAATAGGTACATAATTGCTGTCCAATCGATACTGGACGAACAAATGAGGTTTTCCATATGTCTGAAAAATGCCAGTTTGAAGACTAATATTAAATAAATAATATAATGATTCGTGGCTAAGGAATAAGCAAAATTTTTTAAAATTATAGATGGAACCCCATCAGGACCTGCAACTTTAAACTTATCGAAATTTAAATATAATCCAATAAACTTTCCATCTTTTGTTAGATGAAGAATCATAAATAAGCTGATAGATTGATTATTACAGTCACTAAAGTCACCCTTCTTCTCAAAAACACCATTAAAAAAAATTTCAAATCTCCAGACTAGTTAATTTTATCAAAATAGTTAACAAGAGATACAAATTTACAAAATCAAATTTATCATCTTTTACAATAAACTCGGCTATGCTATAAGACACTAGTATAAAGTGCTTCCCATATCAGGACAAACTGAAATGTATGATGAATTCTGCAAAGCGTTTAGACATCATCAGAGCTTCCAAATAGGATGTTAATACCGATAATAAAAAACGAGAATGAACCGTATTTTATTTTCACAGCCAGTAATTTGCTAAGGTCGCAGCTGGTGTTTATTAGTTGCTATGCAAAAACAATATAGGATCGATACTTTCTTTCAGAACTAGCACTGCTAGCCGAAATACATAAAACGTGCCTAGCGACTTAATTAAATAATTTTATTTGTATGGTCAGAGGCGACAATAGATCAATCAGGTCAAAAATTTTACTATATAGATTCGCGGAGAGCAACGTTATTTTACTGTGCACTTCCATTCATGTAATTTGAGTTTCAATTTGGATAAATCGGTAATTGAATTCTGCGATACATTTTTTCTATATCACTGGTTCAATACCGATGACTGAATAGGAGTAACCATTTCCGATACCGATTTATCCAAATTGAAACTCAAATTACATGAATTAATTTCATTAATTTCAAGTAATTTTATACAAATAAAATTATTTAATTAAGTCGCTAGGCACGTTTTATGTATTCCGGCTAGCAGTGCTAGTTCTGAAAGAAAGTGTCGATCCTATATTATTTTTAGGAAGTCATTTAGCGATAACCCACTTGCTGATTTTGCTGAAGCGTCAAACACCAAGTGTAATTTAGTCGTCGGACTTCATTCAGCACTCCATGGAGGGACTAATAATATTTGCCTTTATCGACAGGTCCAACTTTCACTTTATGTCCTAAATCTCGATACTCCTGGATAAACTCGTGATAGCGCCGCTTAAATTAGTCGTCTCTTGTAAACCGTTGCTTCATTGCTAATAACCGGAGATCTCACATGGACATATTTTAAATGGCAATTTCATTACAAATTTTCTAAGGTGGTGGTACTTAAATACAACTCCTCACAATCGGATTATTTTTGTGTGGTTGGATTAATGTCTAGAAGGGACTCTATTTCCAAAAATTTTCATAAGCTTCGATCTAACTCCAATGTAACGTTGAAATTGGTGAATGATTTATAGGACTAGTTGCTTGACCAGCAATGATCCAACCAAACTTAGTTTTACTCTCGATCAATTGGTTCGATTTAATTTTGCTTTCAGACTCCAATATTTCGAATACGGAACAGACCCCAAGTAATAATTCGATAAATCTAGGTTCCAAGCTCATGAAACAAATTTTCGTATAAATGAGTTGATGGTGTGCCACTTGCGATTATAACGATTTGTCAGTCTCTCATTTATGGTCTTCATGACCATAAATGGCACCAACTACGCTCATATGTTTAATTAGGTCTGAAGGCTCTCCGGTGAGACAGGTTTTTTGGTACTGGAATTTTTCAACATCAGACAAATTCTTTTCGTCAATTTTCCTTGTAAATAATTCGATAAAAGATTGCTAATCCGTATAACTAACGGAGAAATTAGGCATTTGCAATTTGGGCAATTTCACATTAGATTTTCATTTTATTGTTAATAGTCGTGTTTTTCTTGCTTTGTATAATGGCGGAAATTTTTTTTACTGCTTTATAAAAGATAGCTTCAATTTTATGTAATGTAGATGGAACCTTGATGAACCGACACTGAATTTTAGATATTCTAGTATATCTTTAATAGTATTCTGAATATTCGAGTATTTTTTTATGTGCGTCTATTTCCAACATTTTACACTTTTACAATAACACACCGTAAATTAAGTATAGTTTGGCAAATTTTATACTTATCTAAATGCTTTAAAATGTTCGAATGACTGAAAAAGGATTCGTAGATTTTCAACAATAGTTCAGAAACTCTTTAATTAATACACCAGGAAGCCGCATGATGATAAGTTCAGTACTTGACCAAATTTATTTTCATGTACACCAATTTTGAATGTTGTTTAAAATAAATCAAATATTTTAACGATAATCTATCGATCGATCATTAACCAGATAAGGAAGGGATAAGGTTTATCATTTCTCTTCGTATATTAATCCAAATTGTTGACATCAAAATTGTCGGCATACCAATACATTTTTAAATTACATCGACATTTTCCCCCATCGAACAATAAAAAATGAAACCTTCTCAACCAAAACGTTACCGAAAATAAAGAAAATAAAACATCATCAAACCACTTTACATTATAATAATTTAAAATTTGAATAATCCAATTTCATCTGCTTATCATTATATTATATTAAACTTCTTTAAGATATATATATATTTTTTTTTACAATTTTATTAAATTAGTTATTCTCAAAGGAGATAAAATTATAATAATAATATCAATAATGATAATAACTTTAATTTTAAATTGTATATATACGAAAGAACTTTATATACATAGTACTCTCATTATATAGCGTATTAAAATTTCCTTTCAAATATACTATATATATATAGTAAAACCGACAAGCAACTTAAAAAATAAAACAATTAACATGAAAAGCTCATTTTATTCTTTCGTTCATTCTTTTAGGCAATTTATACGCAAATATTTTCATTTTTATTTTATTCTTCTGTCTTGATGATAATGATGATGATGATGGTGATTTTTAAGAAATACATTATTTTTGTTGATACTTTTACACATAAGTATTATATTTGTTCGTTTTTTATGATCTCGAATAACTCTGCTACACTTAAAATGAATTACTTTAAAGTTTTTTTTTCCACTTTTATTTTTCATTTTTAATAACCGTAAATATAAAATAAAAACTTTTCTGTCGGAGATGAATAAAAATAAAAATTTTGGAGACGTAAATTATTGTTACCTTTTATCTCTCGTAAATTTTACAAAAAAAAAACTCAATACGGATCTGGATCATTCAGTGATATTTTATTTATAATTTATTATAATAAATAATATATATATATATATATATATATATATATATATATATATATATATATATATATATATATATATATATATATATATATATATATATATATATATATATATATATATATATATATATATATATATATATATATATATATATATATATATATATATATATATATATATATATATATATATATATATATATATATATATATATATATATATATATATATATATATATATATATATATATGATTTTATTTTAATTTTTTTGAGGTTATAGTAAATGTTGTAGACTCTATATGACGACATTCATATATGGAATGAGTGTAATAAATATGAAAAGAATCGTCTTCCTAAATAAAACAGAAGAAAATGCAAATAAATCTTGTGTTTTATGAACAGAAATTCCTAGTACTAATAATTTATGATTGTTAAACTTTATGAAAAAATGGTAATCTAAGATGGTTTTGTTGGATTCATAATAATTTTCGGGTATATTTTCGGGCAACATAAACATTTTGATGTGAATCAAATGAGCATTTAATGTGGCTGTATATACAGACATAAAGAAATTTATGTTTCTTAAAATACTACGTGAATTTAGACTACTTTAATACTTTAAAAGCATTTTTTAAAATTTAATATATAAAATGTGTTTCTACATAAAAATAAGAAAACTATTTATAGTTATACCTTCACAGCCTATATTTAAAATTTTATTTCATCATTTCATGCAGAGCGTAAGAAGCTTACCAGTAGTACTAGCACAATGGGCTTCTAAGTAAAGCAAAATCAGTAGAATCCAATAATTGAAATTTAATTCCCGAATCGAACGATACCTATTATTAAACTTCGATTTAGAAAATATTTCGTTGAATTTTAAAATATTAAAATTGTATTTGGTTTAGTATTTAGTTTCCTGGTTTAAATTTACCTAGAACATGAAAATACAAGTATATATCTCAGAAAATTGTAAAGAGCGTATATAAAATAACTGTCATGTTAATATTGTTTATGTGGAATCAACGATCCGTGGTTTTTGTGCGATTTTGCGTATGAGTATAAAGCTGGGCATTAAATTAGTGAATTTACCTCACCAACAAATATTGTAGATAAAAATATTACATAAAACTCTCAAAAAATAGTTGGTAAAGTAATGCCTCTACATGAGTATGCGTTTGTAATCTCTCTTGGTGTCTTCTTGCCCAATTTTGTATTTTTCTTGCAACTGACTCAGTCTTCAAGTCTTTTTGGAGCTCGATACTTCTAATATACCATGGCGCGTTTACAATAGTACCCAAAACGTTATTTTAGAATCTTTGCACTATATCGATGTTTCTATGTTTGGAGCAGCCCCAGAGCTGTAATCCGTAGGTCCACACGAGTTTTAAGATTTGCTTATAAAGCAATAGTTTATTACTAGTAGACATTTGGGAGTTATTAGCCAATCCATTTTATGGAGATTTAAACGTAGTTCTTGATTTTTCTTCTTAATATGGGCTTTCCATCGTAACTAAGCGGCTAGTGTCATACCAACCTAAGTACTTGGCAGCATTAGCATATGGAATTTGTTTCATGTTAATAAATACTAGCTTATGATTTACTTTTTTGTAAGTCAAGTCTACATGGAAATATGACATATTTACTTTCATTTAATTGCATTCGCAAAATTCGCGGTCCTAAAGCACAACTTTGAGGGACTCCAGTCATTATGTTGCTTGCGCAACATCAGAGAATACTGTGGAGCAGACCTGCTTTTTTCGAGTGCTTTCTCAATAACATTAGTGGTCCTATGCACCTGGTCGATAGTGGAGTGCTTTGGTTCCAAATTGGTAATTCGGAACACAGCCTTTTTCTTCAACTATTGGCAGAAGCCTTTTCAGAAGTAACTGGCAATAGTGATATTGGTCTGTATGATGTTTCTTTCTGTGGTGATTTTCCAGGTTTGATAATCGTTATGACTTCAGCCACATTTCATAATTTGGGTACGTATTTAAGTTTAAATGCCGTTATTAACTTTTTGAGCTTAATAATTGCGGTTTTTCAGAGTTCCTTAAGCACCTCTTCTGTTATTAAGTCAAAACCGGGCGTTTTTTTATTTTTCAGCTTTTTATTATTATACCTATAATTTCAGAACACGTCACACTATTGTGATATCGTAAGATTCTTGATTAAAACTGTCATTGAGTTTCTCTTCGTAGACTGCTTAGTGGTTTAGATATGCTTTTCAGATGTTCGACAAACCTATCTCCTTTCTCTTTATCTTGGCTTGTCCAATTCACATCGAACTTTTTAATTGGATGCTGTTGGGTAATAGGTCTTTTTAGACTTTTGGTTGCCTTCCATAACAAATATTTGGATTAGTGGCTGTATGACAAATTTGAAAGGTATGTACTTATAGATTTATTTTATCTATCTCTCTTGATAATTTTTTTGTTAAATTGTTTACTACAGTTTTATCCAGGAGAGCTCTGGGCTGATGCCATTTATTTCTCACAGATCTTTTCCTCCGCAATAGATCAGTTATTTCTTGAGGGTAATTTTGCCTTATAGATATATCTTTAAATTATAGAAGTGCTTTCCAATGCTGATTGCCGAATATCATTAACAAATTACTTAACTTCAGCATCTGAATTAATCTATGCTTTCTGTTGGAGTCATAAGTTATATTTTGATTGGCTGTTTTTTTTTTAAAGATGTTTTTACTAAATATTAAAGTGATCTGAATTCATATCGTAACATTCTTCCACTGAAATGTAATGCTTTGAAATATTGCTCGTTACAAAGAAGTCAGATAAATCTGGTATTTCGGTTGGGTCTGATGGCCAGTACGTTGGTTTTCTTGTTGATAATGCTTCACAGTTGCTTTCTTTAATTGCCTACAAGAGTTCTTTTCGTTTGGTCATTGTTAGTCTGGAACCCCAATAAATATTCTTAGCATTAGAACTACCGCCTGTGATAAGCCTGTTTCTCATATAGTTAAAGAATTCTTTATATTGATTTTTCTTAAGATAATTTATTGGCGGGCAATACAATACTTTAACTGTCACTGTATATTTTGTCGTTTCAATAGCAACTGTCGTAGCCTGGATTTCATCTTTGATATATTTTTCTTTTTCAAAATATTTTATATTTTACTTTATTATGACTGCACTTCCTCCTCTGGCTCAGTTGCTTAAATATATGGTGTGGTAAACTACATATCTTCTAAATTAAATGATTCTTTGATAAAATTTGCCTTTGACATAAGGCAAATATCAATTTTTTGTTTATCTATAGAACTAACTGCAAATCAAGGTGATGTTACTGAAGCCCATTGACGTTCCAGTATAATATTTTTAGATATTTACACATTTCTTTGTTGAAGGATAGCTCCCATATTGCTATATATTTAAGTAGTTGTAACCACACATCAAACGAATTGAGCTTATGTAGAATCACTTGAACCGTTTCATTAATACTTGAAGTGCTATTTTTAAAGGTTTTTAGATTCGGAGCATTAGCTATTACTTGCGCATATGTGAATTTTCCATATTCAGAACTAGATGTAACTGCAGTATTTTTACTATTTTTTACGTTACTTAAGCGACGATTAGGCTGATAATGGTTTCTTTCTGCTGTTTGCCGCTCATTGTTTTTTTTTATTTCTCTGCAATTCAACAGCTATTTTGCAGCCTCTGTAACTAGCTGGATGATGATATCCGCAGTGTACACATTGTGCTTATGCTTTTTTTAATTTATTACAGGATGTTGTAGGGTGTTTTCTCAGATATTTCACGCAGCGTGGTTCTTTGAAGCAGTAAACTTTAGTATACCTATACGATTGACACTTTTTGATTTCCTCAGTGGTTGTATATCAACTATACAGCCTAAAGTGTGTTTTATTTGGTATTTTTTTCAATATTTTCGTTCGAACTGAAAGTAAACATAAACATATTTATTATGATTCTTTATTACGTAATTTCATTTTTTTTTATGCTTCAGTTGCTTTAAAGCCGTTTGCTTTTAATTCATCAATAATTTTTTCTGGTTTTTTCTGGTTGTACAGGCTAAGTTTGTTTATTTTGGTAAGTGTACCAAGAACGCTTGTCTTCAAATATCATTTTAGTGAAATCTTAGTGAGACACATATCAGAAACTTCCACATTAATTTTAACATTATTAACATTCATAAGTTTTCATAACTTGTCTTTGGAAATAATTGTTGATTTTCTCATAAAGAGAGTCATAATTTTTTATTTCATCGATTATTTCTGGTGATGATGGAGACACTTTATTAGTTGATTTTTGTTCGTTAACAGATTTTGTCTCTTTAGGTTTCTTTGGTTTAGGTGGACTAGGCGTGTTGTTAACTTCCTTTTTTTTCTTTGGCTCTTAAGTCGAACCCCATCAGTTTCTCTGGCTAATTTATCCTCGTCCGTAGTATAAACGATATTTTCCGGAACTTTTGAATCAGTTTGATAGTCTATTTTTACATTTTCTTTTAGCTTTTTTACCTCTCCCTCGAGAATTCCTATGTTTCTATCAAGTTTTTTAATTTCTTTTCTAAATCCCGCTAGAGCTTTGAGTGCTTCTAATATTCAGTTTGAGAGCTTCTAATATTTTCTTGAGACTAAGTCGTCTTTAGCTGTAATGTACAACTACTTACATTTGTTGGCCGTAACGTTGGAGATATTTCCTACTCTTTTGAAAGATGTTAGGCAAACTTTGATTCATTTCGTTATTATCTATATTTAGCAATAGTTGGTTCTCCCCAGAATCCGTGAAACCGACCTCCGAACCTAAGTACCGAAAAGTGTGGATTTTCCTGAATATCGGGTATACAACGATACAACGATATATTTGGATAAACTATACTGAATTTAGTATAGTTCATCCGAATATATCGTTAATATATCGTGGCCACGTAGAGGTGTACTAAACATTTGGTAAATTAATATATAGTAATAACGCTGGAATATGGTTCATAACCATTGGTGATCAGACACCTACCCTACTGATGCTAGGCCCCACCCAACATGGTTATATGAGCCATGGAAATACTTATTAATATCTGTTGCGTTTATACTTATTGTTTAGTATCGCAAAGCAAAGTTTTGTCCTTCAAATGGCAAGTGGCTGCTTTATGTTCCTTAATTTAAAAAACGCCTAAGGTATGAACACCATCGTGCCACATCTGTGCTTAGCACACAAATTACTTACTTAATTAATGTAAGAGCGATTTTGGCTAAATCTCGATCAAGTTTTTTTGCGAACCTGATCCAGACTGTGAACTTGTTTTTAGCAAATCACCTTTCAAGAATGAAAATTTCAAAAGAGAAGATACAAAAAATTGTTGGTTTTGACCTAAGAACAAGATGGATCAGTTTGGTGGATATGACTGAAATATTTCTTAAATTGAACCCGTTTATTTTGAAAGCTTTATTAGAAATATTATGTAAGGTTAACTTTAAAGGTTAGCACTAATAACTGAAATAGTATCAATAGTAGAAGCAATTTTTCAAAAGAACTAAATTGAATTACTTGGGAAGCAGAAGGGCTTTCAGTAGTATTCTTTATTAAAATATTGGTAGATAAAAACAAAGAAACATTTTTTTTATTGGAATAAATTACATCTGATAGTGACAAAGTAATATTTTTAACATTCAATACATACAAATAGTGTGATCCAAAGAGTTCACATCGACCTGAACTAGGGGCAACACTACCTTAATTTTCAAATAAAATTAACTAACTTTCCAGGGGTGCATTTTATTCACATTTATAAATGATAGAGACGTGTTATCTTGCCAATGACAGTAAATGTCTTTATATTTTTGGATGTTACGCCATAACATAAGTTTTTTACAGTTTGTTGTCCAAGAATCCAGTTTGTAATTCTCGTAAAAAAAATTGTTATTGCTCATTAATTTAATTATTTCGAGTAAGAGATTCAACAATATAGGAATAGATATTGAAATATAAAGATAGAATCGGCAACATAAATCCTTTGAAAATTTTAAAATGGACAACGATTTTTAATTCGCGTATTTATCTATCATTATTCTGCGCAAATTATCGTTCCTTATACAAAAAACATTTACAATTTTACTCATAAATTGCGTAAGGTAAGAATATTTGCTTTATCAAAGATAACAAAGATCGTGAATGTTCTAATCTATACTCTTAGAGAAATTAATTCTTACAGCATGCTTTTGGATCAGAATTATCGGCTGAATATTGGATAGATAAATGCTGATGTTTAATGACTCAGAAACTTTACGCGACCTATAGAAAACTGATTAGGTTTTTATGAACTTTTTTCAGTACCTCAGAGAATGCGGGAATCAATGAAATGTGTCGGTAGTTATTTATTACACTGTTATCGCCTTTTTCGCAAACGGATGAAATTATAATGTCTTCTTTCATTTTATTCGGAAAAATTTCCATTTCAAAACTTAAATTAAATACGTGGACTACTGAATCCAGCAGGTTATGGGAAATTTTTTTTCAGTGTAACAAAACTGATACCACCAGCACCCTGACTGTATTTTAACAATAATTTACAAATTACATCCAAAATTTAAACTCTGTTCGTCGGAAAGAGGTCAATCAATGCACTATTAGCACTTCAAAAAAATATTCACAAATCGTCCGATTTTATGTATGTAGCGGGTAACTTAACATGTCACGGAGATACATGATTAAACTTAATCTTAAAATAGATTAAAACTCGATGCGACTTAAACGGGTTCATAAATAACAATGTTTTTGACATCTTTAACTTCCAATTTATCATTGACTTTCTTCGTTTTGTTACCGATGTTGCCTCATTTTACGCGACTGTGGAATCGGATTTTTTAAACATTTTTTCAACGAATGTTTTTTTTTTTAATTAGACGCTATTTCTAATTGTTTGTTATTTGGATGAGTTATATTTTCTTATAGAAATTAACTTTCTTTTTAACTACATGGACCATTGATGATAGCCCAAATGAGAACATCATGACTGAATAATTTTTACATTCCACAGAATCACTTAACAGGTGACATTTTTACCTTTATGTGATCTAAGAATTTACCAAATTCATCTATGAATATGTTTGCACTTCAACAGTAAAGACGGTATAAACATATAATTGTGTAAAATTACTTATTCTCAAACAAATCGATCCTGATGCCATTAGCAGATTTCATTGATAGGCCGGTAACTTAGTAATTAAAAACAAAATATACCAAAATATAGACGACGACTCCTGCAACCCTCTGGTTATTATTGCAATTTGCAAAACATTTATAACATTTAATTGCGTAATTTGACACCACTTTGTCACTAACCCATATTTCGCCATATTTCAGACTAACCCATAATTGATGGAATAATTTCTAACGCAAGTGAGATAGAAAAGAGTTTATATTTGTATTCATACTCCTAATATTTTGTTGTACTTTTAAATGACTTCCATTTCACTCACTCAGTTAATATTTCACTCAGTTAATATTTCATTAAAAATCTTCTTGACTCACGTTTTTCTTAAAAGATAAAAATTTAGAATTAGTAACATTAATTAATATGACCATTTTTTTAACCGACGTCTATTTCAATACTAAAATTATTTTCTCTGGTTTAAATGGCAGCGATCAATTCTTCGTGACTACTAATCAGTTTTTCTGGTACCAATGTCTTACCCAATCTATTTGAAATAACGGAGTACATAAAACTTTCTAGATTTTGATTTGATTTGTTCCAATGCATCAAATCTACTCTTTAAGTTATTAACTTTTATTTTCAAAGACAGGTTTTCGTCTACTAATTTTTGCATTAAAGCGATCGATTGTTTAATTAAATCAAATCTGACATTCATGTGTGTCGGTGTTTTGTTGTAATTGCAAACATATGTTTTTTTTAATTTAATTATTTGGTAGTGTATTGGTTAACATTGTCACAAAAGATACCAAAACAATGGTAGAACCGGTGGAAGTATAACAAAGAAGACGAAGACTTTAAAATCAGCGGAAAAAGTTATGACAACTGGTTTTTAGATGCAGTGTAATCGTTTATTTTACTCATCAACAAATTATGCAGAATGAAATAGGAAGTTTGAATCCTGTAAGTATTTTTGAGTAATTTTATGATAGCGAAATTAAAAAACTAATTTTTTCGGAAAGTCAACGTTATTCTTATGAGAATCATAATCTTAGTTTTGTTGTTTCTGAAGCGAAACTAACAGTATTCATCGCAATACTTTTATTAAGTGGTTATCATCAACTCAGGGAAAAATCTTATTGGTCGTTAGATGATGATCTTAGTACTTCATAGTGAGCAAGAGCATGTCTTGAAATAGATACACCAAGATAAAAAAGACCATTCGTGTAATAACATGTAAAAGCTTCGCTCTCTTATGAATCAATTGAACAAACGATTTCTCCAGTGGGGGATATACCACGAAAATTTATCGATCGACGAGGCAATGGTTAAATATTACGAGCATAAAGGGCTAACCAGCGAGTCTTTAACACAACATGTCAAAACCTTACGGAAATGAACGAAAACAAATTTCTACGGAAAATTTAAGATTCGGCTACTCAAACCGTAACACAACTTGTCAATTATTCTAACTTTATAATGCAGTTATTGATATAATTAGTTTATAAAATTTAATTAAATTAAAACTAAACTAATACATTTTATACAATTAATACTTTAATTTCCACCACGCTAACAAGGGCCAAATAGTCCATTTTTATGTAATGCATATAAACAATATGAATCCATTAGCAACAATTTTTTTCTTTTTGTGGTTGTAATTTATACGTGTTTTATTATATAAATATATATGTGTATTAATATTTATTAATTAAAATTATGTGTATGTTTTTAAAATAATATATTTTATATATAAATCAAATTTAAATAAAACTTAAATTAGAACCACAAAAGAAATAAATTACATTATTGGTTTTGACGTTTCTACAAGTTGGCACGAAAAATTTCGCTCTGTTAAGTTGATGTAAAATTTTGACGAAAGTTTCGTTCAGTTCATAAAGACTCGCTGGCCAGTAACATGAAAAGTCTATACATCGCACTATTACGTTAAGTTGTTAAAGATTCGCTGGTTGTGCCTTAACTCATCTAAACACTTCATTTGTTGAAAACCAGTGTGATTTGGTTACAATGATTGGATGCTATGTACTGTTATCAATTCGATACATATTGTGGAGCTAAGAAAATTGTAATTCGAACTTTACAGACCCCTTTTGATCGAAAGATGTTTTAGATCTCCTCAAAACTGTGAAAGAGCCATCGGATCATAAAGTTTATTTCGACAACTTTCTTACAAGTCATGATCAGACGATGGTTTAAGGAGCGGAAGGAAAAAATTGATGTTCCACAGCCGCGCGCCTTTGCTATCTATAATTCCTCAATGAAAGGAGTATATCTTTTGGATCAATGGGTCAATAATTACCATGTTAGTATACAGGGTAAGAAATGGTGGTGGTCTCTTTGGGCGCATATGATCAATTTAGCAGTTGTTAATGCATAGAAGCTTCCTGTTTTGGCAAATGGTCAGGAAGATCTACTAAGTTCTACTCAGAGCATTACAACACATTACTTAAGAATTTTTTAAAAATCGACTTACTCTGCTATACCAACTGGACACCTACAGAAAACTCGATAAATAATTAAGATGTCAGCAATGCCATATGAGAGCAAGACGGTTCTGCATCAAATGTAAGGTAACTTTGTGCTTAGAACAAAGCTCCCATTGTACTCATTTGAGCACATGCTATTATTCGCGATACTAGAAAATATTATTATTTTTTTATCCTAATTTTTTATAAAATAAAAATGGATCAAACAAAAAATAAAAATAGAAAATGACGTTGGGACGAAATGGGTATACATCTTGGCTGACTTTATAAAGCATCACTGGTAACATCTTAGAACTAAAATTACAAAACATCTTTTTAATTTTAAAAATTTGCTAATTTTAAATATCAATGCTTTCTTTCCCGTACAAGCAATATTTGCCCTTCTATTGTTCAAAATTACTTTTACTTTATTCCACTTGCAGATTGTTAAATTTTCCAGGCCAACACACTACGAATCGCTGATAAAGTTTCGATGAGGCTCTAAGACTTATTTTTATAAAACTTCCTCGAATAGAAGAAGTAAAAATTCTTACACTGCAGCAAAATGTGCTTCCTTTTTGAAAGCACATTTTGGGATATCTTTTTTACAAAATAATTATAAGCTGCAATATCTTGAATTTGAATTTTTAAATTCTTTTTTTTATAAATACAAGATAAAATTAAATATTATTATATTATTCACATACCTTTCAGCAAATATTTAAGACCTCAAAAACCATATCTGAAATTGAAAATTTAAAAATAAGTAATCGAAAACACGAATTGTTTTAATAAATGTTTTTACTTTAGTTAAATCATAGTTTATCGAATACGAAAATGTTAAAGTACTAAAATAACATACATCTATTACTTTAAATTAAGTCAAATCAAATACCATCAACCTTCTAAAAAAGCTTTCTATTTTAACAAGACTAAAGTTACGACATATAAATTATAACTTTGTAATTACAAATATTTCTGCTCTGCTGACGAAAGAATGAAATGTTTATATGTATATCCCCGGACAATTTATTGCTTCTATATACAATACAAATATACGTTTATTTATTTATATATATATATATATATATATATATATATATATATATATATATATATATATATATATATATATATATATATATATATATAAATTGCATTCATTCTTTTATATTACAATTTTTAGCCAGTGAAATATACGAACCGTAATTACAATTTTCCAGTAACAACAAATGCACAGTAAATTGTAATAATAATAATATAACATCAGAAATATATTATATTTTCAGCACAATGCAATTTTCGTAACATGTATTTTGCATCTGGGACATAATATAATCTATTTATTATCAGCAACAACTATGTATGCATATAACATTATGTTAGTATATATGAACAGTATTAAACAAAACAAAAACTAAAACAGAAGAAAATAGGAAAATGTTCTATTGAATATATTAGAAGAAAACTACAGCACCAAGTACATAATATATTATATATATCGAAAGAAGGTGACATTAATTTTGTAATTGAGTAGATTTTATAATTTCCACCAGGTGTTTTTTTTTTCATTCATAATTTTATGTTATTACATATAACAGATTTTTCCTCTGTAGTTATAATGTATTTCTTTGTATGCTATACATATACATACTTGAGAACCAAGAAGAAACCAGAAACCTCTTCCATTGCATACAAGCACATTAACAATATTATGGATACGAAAGTAAGATTAGGGGTAGGTAGGGGGTTCTTCATATGCATGATTTATGATATTTCATTTTCCAACCATTTTTCCGGGTTTTCGTTTTCTACTATTTGTGTTCTTTATTTTTTTGCTCATTTTGTGTAGTAATAATTTTATTTTGTTCTTATACTTGAATCGGTTTTTTTTTATTTATTTTCAGACATTCACATAAGTTTTTACAATAAATGGCTGCAGTAAATTCAGTGAGTACCAATTCTTTGTTTTTGTGTTATTTTCTTTTTAATTTATTTAATGGTCACCATATAAAACATTTTATGGGTTTTTTTTTTGCGAAACGAACAAAAAAAAAATTAAGGAAAGTACACAAAAAATTATTTATTTATTTTAATTTATTAGATTTTTTGTTTGTCTTGTTTTTGGTTAGTATAATATTGTTAGAAACTAAATCGTATTGCATTGTGTATTAGATAAGACACAGCAGTATAACATAAACTAACAATAAAAAGGAAATTACGATTTTTTGTGTTTAGTTTTTGTTTTAATTAAAAGAAATGTTGTTAGAAGAAATTTTTCATTATCCCTCTACTAATTGAACTCAATTTATTTTAAGGCTCTAATTGTTATAAAGTTTTAAATACTTTCATTTCAATATATGTTTGTGAACATTTGATTTATTGAGTAACCTTTTGCTGCTCATATAGATATAAAAATGTTAGATTAAACAAACTTTAGTTTAATTATAAAATGAGTATGCCCTTTGCTAGCCCCACGAACTCTTTTTACAATTCAGTCACCGAGCTAGTTGCAGTTAACATTTTATTTCGTGTTTTGTCAACTTATCTAAACAAACTGGTGCATCATTTATCTTTAACATTTCTATAAGCCAGTTGTATTTAATGTAACCTTGATAATTATTAAATCGAAAATCAAAACGCTTGCTGTTAAATTGTTTCTTAAGTTAATTATCTGTCTTCAAATTTACCCAGAATTAAGGTAAAACGCAAAACTTTTTTTAATTTAAAATTTACCTCTTTTCTAATTATTTGTACAAAAAAAGCATGTACAAAGTTTATAAATTACTGTCGGTTTAACTGTTTTTGATTTGCACCACTAGAGTTATAAAGCAAAGGTCGGAGAACCATTTCTTTAGAACTATTAAAGATTAAAATAAAATATCTTTATTATGTTCAATTTAATTTAAAATTTTCTAAGAACTGTAGGTACATATACTTAAAATTACCATATATTGATATATTGGAAGAATTTAGGTTCGCCAACATAGATAAAGCTACCTGTTAGTAATTACGTGATATATTATCGCTAAAAATTCAGCAGTATTCATTTATAAATTTTGATATATCTATATCTAATTTTGATATATCAGCACTGAATATGGTGATTTGACTCAAATGTTGCCAACATTTGGTGGACCTAATGCGACTTATTAGGTCAAAAATCTGAATTTATTTTAAATCCATATTGTTAATTTGTTTCTACTTTAATATATTTCACAAATTTATTTTCAACAATTATTGATAAGTGCAATTATTTTGCTTATTCTTAAACTAGTTGGACAAACTTCATTTGTAAGCAATTAATTTATTAGTGGATTTTTAAAATGCATTTTATTTTTTATTATTTTCTTTATCTTCAATTTAGGAGCATTCTCTGTCCCATATATTTTTGCTATTGTGCAACCAATGGATCCGAATTCGTTTACATCTTCAATTTGTTATTGGTTGTTATTATAATAAAATATGATATAGTACAATAAAATAATAAAATAATAAAATAATAAAATAATAAAATAATAAAATAATAAAATAATAAAATAATAAAATAATAAAATAATAAAATAATAAAATAATAAAATAATAAAATAATAAAATAATAAAATAATAAAATAATAAAATAATAAAATAATAAAATAATAAAATAATAAAATAATAAAATAATAAAATAATAAAATAATAAAATAATCAAATAATCAAATAATCAAATAATCAAATAATCAAATAATCAAATAATCAAATAATCAAATAATCAAATAATCAAATAATCAAATAATCAAATAATCAAATAATCAAATAATCAAATAATAAAATAATAAAATAATAAAATAATAAAGTAATAAAATAATAAAATAATAAAATAATAAAATAATAAAATAATAAAATAATAAAATAATAAAATAATAAAATAATAAAATAATAAAATAATAAAATAATAAAATAATAAAATAATAAAATAATAAAATAATAAAATAATAAAATAATAAAATAATAAAATAATAAAATAATAAAATAATAAAATAATAAAATAATAAAATAATAAAATAATAAAATAATAAAATAATAAAAATAATAAAATAATAAAATAATAAAATAATAAGTTAATAAAATAATAAAATAATAAAATAATAAAACAATAAAATAATAAAATAATAAAATAATAAAATAATCAAATAATCACATAATCAAATAATCAAATAATCAAATTCAAATGATAAAATAATAAAATAATAAAATAATAAAATAATAAAATAATAAAATAATAAAATCATCAAATAATCAAATAATCAAATAATCAAATAATCAAATAATCAAATAATCAAATAATCAAATAATCAAATAATCAAATAATCAAATAATAAAATAATAAAATAATAAAATAATAAAGTAATAAAATAATAAAATAATAAAATAATAAAATAATAAAATAATAAAATAATAAAATAATAAAATAATAAAATAATAAAATAATAAAATAATAAAATAATAAAATAATAAAATAATAAAATAATAAAATAATAAAATAATAAAATAATAAAATAATAAAATAATAAAATAATAAAATAATAAAATAATAAAATAATAAAATAATAAAATAATAAAATAATAAAATAATAAAAATAATAAAATAATAAAATAATAAAATAATAAAATAATAAAATAATAAAATAATAAAATAATAAAATAATAAAATAATAAAATAATAAAATAATAAAATAATAAAATAATAAAATAATAAAATAATAAAATAATAAAATAATAAAATAATAAAATAATAAAATAATAAAATAATAAAATAATAAAATAATAAAATAATAAAATAATAAAATAATAAAATAATAAAATAATAAAATAATAAAATAATAAAATAATAAAATAATAAAATAATAAAATAATAAAATAATAAAATAATAAAATAATAAAATAATAAAATAATAAAATAATAAAATAATAAAATAATAAAATAATAAAATAATAAAATAATAAAATAATAAAATAATAAAATAATAAAATAATAAAATAATAAAATAATAAAATAATAAAATAATAAAATAATAAAATAATAAAATAATAAAATAATAAAATAATAAAATAATAAAATAATAAAATAATAAAATAATAAAATAATAAAATAATAAAATAATAAAATAATACAATAATACAATAATACAATAATAAAATAATAAAATAATAAAATAATAAAATAATAAAATAGTAAAATAATAAAATAATAAAATAATAAAATAATAAAATAATAAAATAATAAAATAATAAAATAATAAAATAATAAAATAATAAAATAATAAAATAATAAAATAATAAAATAATAAAATAATAAAATAATAAAATAATAAAATAATAAAATAATAAAATAATAAAATAATAAAATAATAAAATAATAAAATAATAAAATAATAAAATAATAAAATAATAAAATAATAAAATAATAAAATAATCAAATAATCAAATAATCAAATAATCAAATAATAAAATAATAAAATAATCAAATAATCAAATAATAAAATAATATAATAATAAAATAATAAAATAATAAAATAATAAAATAATAAAATAATAAAATAATAAAATAATAAAATAATAAAATAATAAAATAATAAAATAATAAAATAATAAAATAATAAAACAATAAAATAATAAAATAATAAAATAATAAAATAATAAAATAATAAAATAATAAAATAATAAAATAATAAAATAATAAAATAATAAAATAATAAAACAATAAAATAATCAAATAATCAAATAATCAAATAATCAAATAATAAAATAATAAAATAATAAAATAATATAATAAAATAATAAAATAAAATAACAAAATATTGGTTGTGGTTGAATATTAGGAATATGAATGACGAGAGAACGCATCCTTGCCTTATTCCTTTAATGTTGTAGTATATTTCACTTTGTTTACCATATTGTATTGCACTGGGCTTCCAGCATTCCGATACTCTTATATAAGTTCTAGTAATTTTTTTAATTTTTTTCAGTGCAACTTCTATCTGGTCTGAAACCAGCTTGTTCGTTTCTTAATTTTGCATTAACTGTAGTTGGAATTCTCTCAAAAATGATCATTGCGACTATTTTTATCGTAAAGTGTTGAGAACGATATATTTTGCAAGTATCTCCATCTTTTTTATGGCTTTTAAATATTTTGTCAGTTATGTTTCCTGTTGCAGCAGTTTTTTTGTTCTTTAGCTTCTTTATGACGTCTTTAACGTCCGTTCCGTTGGTGGATGGGTGTTGCTAGTTTCGTTATTGCTGACTAGAGATTATTTCTGCTACCTCCTCAGCAGCATGCAATCTTTGATTGTATTTTTTACATTTTTCAACTTAAACTTAATTGGCTTGAAAGACCAATCATTATCCGTTTGCTCAGATAAAACAAATATATTAGCATCTTGATAAGGTGTAAGCACTTCCTTTAGATGAGCAGCGAAAGCTAATGCTTTTCTTCATCGCTTCTTGCTCAATTTTCACTTGTCAGTCTAATCGGTTAGCTAGAATTAACTGTTTTTTTTTAATTTTTCGTTGCCTTCCACAAAGAGTATTCTGTTTTTTCGGTTGCCGAGAGTTCATTTAAATAATTCTGTGTAAATTCTGGTTTTGTTCTCCATTCAGTGCAAATCTTTAGAGTTTTAATAGCGAGACATGTATTGTTGCCATTGCCTCCTTATTCTTCGTTTTTCTTAAACAAGGTTCTAAATGTCTCAGGGCAGTTTATTAACTTTTTCTGTTATATTGACGGCGAGTATAGCATTTTTTGCATTTTGTTTAGCATTTCTGCAGCCTTGTCAATATCAATTAGTCTTTTAAATGGAATATCTAAAGAATTACCTTGTTCGACTAGCCTTCTATATTGGTCCCATTTAGTTCGCTTGTTTGTGAAACGTTTCGGCTTTTCTGCCTTTAGAACATCGGTGCTCAACATTACTATTACAGGTGAATGATTAGAGGACAGATCGTAGCAGTTGGTTACTTTAAAATTTGTGCATGCAGGCCCTTTGTTACGAAAAAGTCAATAAGATCAGTAATCTTTTTTTTATTTGTTGGTTAATCGGTGGATTGACCAGCTTATAAGTAATCCAAACTCTGTTCCTCTATCGCTTCAGAAAGCGGTCTGCCTTTCGGCGATGTTAGTCTTGACCCTCAGTAGTGATGTTTAGCATTGTAATCTCCCTTGCAATAAATGTATTACTCAACTGGTTAAAATAATCCATGAACTGTGGTTTTTTATAGCGTGTTTTCGAGGGCAGTATACTACTGATATTACATAGTTCACATACCGTTCCTGCAGACAGATGCTCGTTGGTGGAATATGTTCTTTCTCGTATTTATTTAGTTTGCAGTGTTTTAACCTGCTTTTAATCAGAACAGCTGTGTCATCATGTGCTTTGCCATCCGGATGCTTAGTGTCATAAATTGCATACCCATTAATTTTGAAATAGTTCTTATTTGTAAACCGTGTTTGAGATATTCACATTATTTCAATATTGTGCTCAATGTGGAATGCTTGAACTTCAGCTTTGTCTTGTGCTAGGCTGTTTGCATTCCATATTACTATTTTAAGGACATTCATTTTTGATTTTTAACGACCACCTGCATCATTATATTCATATTTTGCATATTTTGCATTAAATCCATGTTTCTCTCCATCATTACCATGAAATGTTGCATCATATCAGTGAGCTTGTTAATGCTAAAGATGTTTCCTTCATCTATATTTTGCGTTACTGTTTATGGTTTAAGTTCACGGCAGGTAACACATACATCGCTCGACGTACAATAAGCTTTACTATGTCTATATTCTTATCATTTAATACACTGAATTGGCCCAGTTCTTTTTCTGGGTTCCTCTACAGTGTTCTTTTGTGCAGAAGATATTTCAAGCTATATATTCCATGTTTTTTTTTACTTTTTATTTTCAACTCTACGCGGAACATTGGTTGAGGCACTTTTTCTCTATTAACGTGAAAGCATTTGTCAATGAGCCTTTACCAATTTTGTCGAATTGGATAATTAATGCTCTGTAAGCATCAATATTGAGAGATTCGATTTTTGTTTCTTTTATATTTCACTTTTTGACACCGGAAATGTAAAAGTTTCGAGCCGTTATTTTATTCTTAAGACAGTAAGATTTTTTTAGAATTCTTCTCTCAAATAAATTGGTGGCGATTTCTCCTTTTCAGGAATATTTTCTTCAGGAACATTCTCGGATCTAATAAACTTGAAAATCGATCACTAGCGTAAATCACTAGCGTTAATTCTACGCTAGTGATTTAGGACTTCTTTTTCATTTGGGTTGCACAGTTATGTATTTATCTATACCTGCTTTCACTTTTATTTTTCATAATGTTTGTTATTGTTGCATTTTGTTCATTTAATATAATGTTAATTTCACTTTTTGCAGACGAGGCCATTTTTTGCACATTCTCATTTTTTTAATTGGACTATATTTATCATTACCTCAAAATGTTTATAAACTAATACTAATTTTGTGGATACAGCTTTTTCTTTTTTTTTTTTTAATAAATTATAATTATTTGTATGATAATAATATATTTATGTTTGCTCGACGATAGCAACTTTGCAACACAGTATAAATAAAATACTTTTTTTGCAAATAGATTTTTCAGCTTGTGCCTATAAACATCAGTGTTACATGAGTAGGATAACAGTAAGAAAATTCACATTTGTTTTGATTCTGACATTATTATGAAAAGAGATTTTATTCTGATTATTAAGTATTTTCATTTCAAAATGTAGAAAAACAAGATAACATTTTTTAAGAAGGTAAATACAAATTACACCATAAAAACATTATTGTTATCCGATAGACTAGGGTTAAACAAATACAACCAAGTATATATAAACTAAGTCAGTATTGTATAAAAAGTATATACGACGGTATATAATATTCGATGCTTTATTTATTTTAAATGTCTAAGACAATAAAATGACACGGGATAATTTGTCTTGTATGAAATATTCGATGGATTGTTTACCAAATCAAAAATCAATAACGAAGTTATTTACATCATAAATATGTTGCTCTCTTACCAAAAAGTTTCATTGCATTACACATTCCAGTTGCGACAATATAACGACATTTCTTTTAAAGTTTTCCATCACGAAAATCTGTAATAAAACAAAACAAATCATTAGTTTAGTGATTTCAAATTAAAATTTTTTTCAAAATTTAAAGCACATTTCCATTTTTTTAAATTACAAAAAACTTTCCATTGTAAATATTTACAACGTAAAAATGACAGTTTGCTATACCAATCACTCAAATAAAAATTATTTTTTATATAAGTCATTCGATACACAACAAAAAAAAATTCTAAAGAGTATGAAACCGATCATTTTTAAAAGTAAATAATTTTTATTTCCTTTCAATAACTTTTAAGTTTTTAACTACGTAAATATGTATGCAACATCTGTTCCTCTCCCATTTGTGTAAAACGAGGGAGTTTATACATATTATGTATCAATATACATAATACATATCACCGATAGGAAATTTTCTTCGTTTTATATTTTTTTTTTTTTTTTTTGTGTTCGTTGCGCGTTTCAATTTGAAAATAATTTTTCACTAACGAACATTATCATCAGCCAACATTATTGATCAACAAACATGAAAAACGTATAGAGAAGCAAAAATAAATTTTCTTGATGTTTGTTTTTTATTTTTTTATTTTTTTATCCTTAGAAAATTAACGGTGAAAATAAGTATAACAGGAAAACAATTATGGAACGTATAGAAGAAGGAATAATTTTTCATTTTGGTAATCATAGCTAAAATAATTTTTTCCTGTTGTATAGGTAAATACATTATTTTTATACTATACCTATGTAATATAAAATTGATTTTTTGCTTCTATGTAGAAAATGTCTTCAAAATAATAATAATAATAATGATAATGATGATGGTGATTATAAGATGATGATGATGTCGGTATATAATAAAAGGTGGATGTTGTTTTGGTACAGAAAAAATATCAGGAAATAAGAAAATTATACGTTTTTTTTTTAAATATATGCACAAGATAAAATGTTTTAATCATAAACATCTTTTAAATTGTTCAGTGTGCCTGAACTCTAAGGCAAAAAAGAAATTTTGTTAAAATTACTTATAGATAACAGGTGTTTTATTGTTATATATATTATCCGCAATGAAATTAAATACTCGGTTAAAATTTTTTAGTTTAGAAATTTAGTTTCTTTGTACGACATAATGGCATATGAAGAAAGATGAGAAACAAAAGGAAATGAAGCATGAATGGAAAATAATTTTATTTTTTAGTTTTAAAGCGGAAGGATGATGTATGTAATTATACAATAGTATATATATATATATACATAAAATTCACCCTTGCATACAGTGCGGATAAAAGATTTTCGTTTTAGTAATTATAAAATTACTTTATATAATGTGCTTTCAAGTTAAAACTTTTTAGAGAAATAACGAAACGAAACCAAAAAAAAAAATACATCTTATAATTGATATTTTTTGCACATAGATTTTTTTTTTAATTTTAAGTAGTTTGGTATTTCATGTTTAACTTTTTTTTGTCTATGTTATACATACGAGCATGGCAGATCAAAGGAATATATTGGTCGATGACTTTTTACTATTGAATTTATCCACTTTGATGATTTTCACACATCAAATTATAATTTCTAGTCATGTTAAAATTGTTTTTAGACGATACAGGTTTTTCTCGATTTACGTTGTCTTTTAATGCATGTACATGAGATGAATGGTAATTACATATTTGATTTCACATATTTAGTAATTTCTGTTTTTGTTAGTAAAGGGTGGTTAAATTTCAAGGGCCGATGTTGATTTTGAATAAAACACAAATTATTTAGGAAATTACTGTCAATTCTTTTTATTATGATAATATGGTATGGTTCAATTATGTATGGAACAAAATATCGACCAAATGGCCGCCGCGACTTCGGCGGCACACCTCCATCCGATGGTCATCCGAAGGTTATATGCCGTTAGTGTGCCGAATAATCTCATCCTTTACCTCTTGAATTGTTGCTGGCTTATCGACGTACACCTTTTCTTTCAAATAACCCCAAAGAAGGAAGTCCAACGGTGTCAAATCACATGATCTTGGCGGCCAATTGACATCGCCACCACGTGAGATAACACGACCATTGAATTTGTCGCGCAAAAGAGCCGTTGTTTCGTTAGACGTGTGGCAAGTGGCACCGTCCTGTTGAAACCACATATCGCCCACATCCATATCTTCCAATTCGGGCCATAAAAAGTTCGTTATCCTCTCACGATAGCGAACACCATTCACAGTAACTGCCTGACTGGCCTCATTTTGGAAAAAATACGGCCCGATGATGCCGCCAGCTCATAAACCGCACCAAACAGTCACTCTTTGTGGGTGCATTTGTTTTTCGACAGTCACTCTTGGATTATGATTCGCCCAAATGCGGCAATTCTGCTTATTGACGAATCCACCGAGGTGAAAATGTGCCTCATCACTGAAAATGATTTTCTTCGAAAATTGATCATCCACTGTTGCCATTTCGTGCCACCATTCTGACCATTGACGACGTTTGGAATGGTTAAGAGGCTTTAGTTCTTGAGTCAATGGCACCCTATAAGCGTGTAAATGCAAGTCTTTATGCATAATGTTCATTAACGACGAGCGTGAGAGGTGCAATTGTTGGGCACGACGACGTGTTGGGGTGGACGGCTCTTCAGCCACACTATCGCGAACAGCAGCAATATTTTCTGCAGTACGAGCTGTACGAGCATGCATTGGTGTTTTTTAATCACCTACAGATCCGGTTTGCTCAAATTTTTGCACGATTTTTCCGATTGTACGCACATTTGGACGATTAAATTGACCGAAAAAATCACGAAGTGCACGATATGCATTTTGATTTGAACGCCCATTTTCATAATAAGCCTGAATAACTTTAACGCGTTGCTCGATTGTGTACCTTTCTATGGTTCAAATTGAGTTAGTCTGAAATTGAGAAATGTCAAATGAAATGCAGAAAAAAACTAGACGTTTAGGTGTGGTTCAAATTCAACATCGGCCCTTAAAATTTAACCACCCTTTATAATGGAATAAAACGGTTGGTAATAAAATTCCACTGTAGCATTTTGAACCTTATCAGAGAGCGCTGAACATGACCGAACCACCGAACTCGCTGTCCTTCCATTTTACGAACTAGATCAGGAAGTTTCATTAAATTCCTGATCTAGTGGTTGGTAAGTGTTGTCATGGTCGTGTGTTTGGGGCCATATATCATGCCCATCTTTCTACTCTCGAATGTCAATAATCATCTCTCATACTCAACTGTTAGCGTTCAATGCTCACACTCTTACATGACAACGAGTCTGACCAACACCTTGTACAACTTCAGCTTGTCGGTACTCGCTTTAATATCCCCTAGCACACAGTAAGAAGCCGGAGATATCGAAAACATATCACTCCTTCTAATGTGTGATCACCACTACTAAAATTTATAGCGCCTTGGTCTCTAAGACCAGTGATCATATATTATGTTTTATACTCCAGACCAACGGAAGCTGAAATCGTACAAGTGGATCCAGTAGCCCTCTGAAACCGTTGCAATTCAGTCCAATTACACAAATATCGTCTGCATATTCGCCAGAACCAGGTTGAACTGACAGTATAAGATGTTGTCCTGACGTGTTTCACTTTTACGAATGATAAATTCTAACTTGAAATTACATGGTATCGGGGACAGAGCATATCTTTGCCATACATCCAAAGCCGGCGCTAGACTATTTTGCACCAGGTGCAAAACACTGAGATAAAATATACTATACGCTAAAATGATTACTCATTTTGCTAAAATAAAGGCTTATTTTAGCAAAATCATCTAAAGACTCTGTGGTCTTTATTTTTAAGAACTTCCCTTTCTATTGATCATTTTTGTTAGTCTTACTAATCTTTATTTTGACATAATTCTATAATTACTTTTAACTTCAACAAGCTCAGCTTTCCGGATGGTACCATTACAGGTATCCACAGTAATTTTTTTAATTCTCTTGTGCTTTTGCTAAATATAGCAGGTAAAACTGTCAGTTTCAACGTACCTCTATAGCGATGCAGTTAATCAGAACGCAGTTGTGAAATGTGTTATACTTGAGCAGCAGTTTGAGTATCAAACATAATTAGAGAGTCCACAATGCAAAATGTTAGTTCATTAGAATGTTATTTCATTGTATGTGTATAGAACATGTAAAAGATTAAGCATAAATGAGTGGCCAATGATAAGTGGAGACCGTTAGATAGAGCACAAAACATGATAAGCTGCTAAACTAAGTACTACTTAGCAAAAAAAAAACATAAATATGTTGAAGTAATTCGTGTATTCATGTTACCCAGTTATTTGTATAAAGAGCGACTCCAGACTTTTCCAGTGGAACAATCGAAATGACTTCGTACTTGTTTACTAGCAAAAGATGAGCAAAACTACCAATTAAATTACAGTAAATTCTTGATATAAGCGACCAGAGGTGAATCGATGTTTTTATTAAAGTAGCCTTGTAACGAAAAAAAGTAGCTTTAAACGAAAATTGAAATTATTTTTCAGAATTTCATTGTAAGTTAAATAATTAATCTTCTCATCACAGCTTTGTTGCGAATTCTTCTTAAATTCAAAACATTATTCATTGGAAGGTTTTCATTTTCTGACCATTCAATTACATTATTAAAAGATTGTATAATTTGATCAATGTTTTGGGTGTTATCATCATCGTCATTACCATTATATTCACCTTTCCTATTTTCATCATTATCTTCTTCATTTAAGTTGGATTTATTTAAGTTGTTGATGCTAATGTCGATAAGAACTTTCCAACCTGATCGAATAACTGAAATCGGAACATCCATCCAAGTTTGATATCATAATATAAACATCTTTTAAGTTTATTTGTTTCAATTTAGCGATTGTATCACTTCCTGGTTTGCTTGCAAAATATAGCAATAATTTTTTTCGATACCAAAGTTTCATACTTTGAATGATTTGTTCGTATAATGGTTGAAGGATTGCAGTGGTATTAGGAAGCAAAAAACTAACTTTAAAATTTCCATCATCCGTCCTTACATCGTTCCTGTTCCATGAGCGGTACAATTATCGATCAGTAAAATTGCCTTTTCTGGTAAGTTTGTTTCCTTTAAATGATTACGTACGCTTGGAACAAATTGGTCGAAAAACCAATTCTTAAATAGTGATGTCATTTGCCATGAATTTTTGGATGCCTTAAAATAAAGCATGTTGTCCCAATTTTTAAATGGTGTCGGTTTTTCCGATTTTTCAAACATAATTAAAGTCAATTTATGTGATCCTGTTGCATAGCAGCAGGGCATTATCGTCACTCTTTTTTTGAATTTTTCTTTCCCAGTGCAGTTTTTTCATTGACTGTAATCATAATATAAATACATATAATACTAACATCATAATAAAAAAACAGTTCACCCAATTATGTTCCAGATGTCGGGTCGATAGTATATCATCCAAATTTAGGATAAATATATGACATTTAGGCGATTATACATATAAAAATATTTTGATTATTTTAAAACGATACTAGTAGCGACATCTAGCACGTCAATGGGTTAACATACTATGATAGTACTATGTGTATTTATATTATGCTCTAACCAATATCCGATTATCCAAATTTATCCAAATCCGATGATCTATTTACTAAAGCAGTTTCGTCTGCATTATAAATTTGTTCCGGGACCAACATTAATTCTCCCATTTGTCTTGTCAATGCCTCTTGAAAATTCTTAATTATTGCTTCATTTGCACAATATAATTTTTCTCCTGAAATTTTTTTCATACGAATTCCATGACGTTTCTTAAAAATATTTATAAAGCCCTGATTGGCGGAAAACCGTAACATAATCCCAATTTCTTATGAATATCAAGAGCTTTTATTTTCAGTAGCTGTTCATTTATCGTATTTTTTTTCACGCTCTACTAAAACTTTTTTATATACCTAATCTTTTTTCAATGTCTGGAAACCCGGGACCTTTATTTTTTTTTACAGTTTTTGGGAGGATAACTAGCAACATTTTCTATCTTCTTTTAATTTTGTTTTATCTTGTAAAGTGTCGATTTGTTTATACCGTGTTTCTTAAAAATTTCACTAGATGATTTATTGTTTTCCAAATCTTCCAGAATCTTTAGTTTTTTTTTGCACAGAAATCTATTTTTTATTTGAATTCATTGCATGGAGCCATAATTTTTTTATCGTGACTCCATATCAAACCTCTTATAAAACATGAAATTGAATACATTACAATACGAATTGCTTCCGCAACCCACATATTCTCCAGATCTCGCCTCTACAGTGACAACTTCTTGACCCTGTTCCCAACTTTGAAAAAAATGCTTGGTGGAAAGAGATTCACGTCAAATAACGAAGTTGAATGGGAAACCAATTAATATTTTGGAGGACTTTGGAAATCGTACCACAAGGATAGCATAATGAAATTAGAGAAACGCTAGACTAAGTGTATCTAGCTAGAAAGAGACTATGTTGAGAAATCAAAGGAAATTTTGGAAAACAATTGTTTTCATGTTCAGTTCGGCTCCTTGTTGAACTGCTCTCGTAGTATTGAAAATCCTTTTTTCAGCACCTCTTACGCAATCATACTTGGCTTTTGCTGATGACATCTTAGAAATAAAATTTTAAATCACTGAGCAATATTTAAACGCAAGTGATATTGGTGTAGCTTACATCTAGCTAGTCATTTGATTGGTTAACATTGAAACATTTTAGTCGGCTCACTTTATAGTTGTAAAGATTTAAGCTTTACACTGCAAAGAAAGCTTTACACCAAAATATTTAATGGTTGAGAATGGATATGGGCAATTATTAAAGGAATTTCCGTCACTTGTAGAACCTCCAAATTACAACATCCCGTAAAACCTCATCGACTGGATCTACGTAAAACCTCGTCGACTGGGTCTAACAAAACATAAGGCAGCGTATAACGAATTTCAGTATATGGTTGAACTGAGCATATGCAAACCATTGTCTTCTCCGGTTTCCTCTCCACTCCACATGGTTCCAAAGAGAGACAACACGGAATGTCGTCCATGTGGAGATTACCGTCGACTAAATGCAATTACGGTACCGGATCGTACCGCATATTCACAATTTTTCAGTGCATCTACATGGGTGTAGAGTTTTTACAAAAATTGACTCATATCCCGCAATACCTGTAGCAACCGAAGACGTACCTAAAACGGCAATTACCACTTCATTTGGCTCATTTGAATACAAACGAATGCCTTTTGGTCTTCGGAATGCTGCTCAAACCTTTCAACGCTTCATGAATTATGAAGTGTTAAAAGATCTTGATTAGTGGCAAGTAAAACTGAGGAGGAACACAAATGTCATTTACAGCAAGTATTACAACGACTTGCTGATTACAATGTCAAAATAAAGACATCCAAGTGTGTTTTCGGTGTTCCACATTTAGAATTCCTCAGCCAACATATATCTAAAGATGCCATTAAACCTTCTCAGGAGCGCGTAGTAGCCATAACACAGGAATTTTTAACACCAATTCACGCACAATTGGCAACTTTGTTAAAAAGACCAAATACAGACATTAATTTCTCTTGACCAGATGAATGTAAAAAAGCATTCATCATAATCAAAAGCGCGCTTGCTAATACAACTTTATTGGCACATCCCATTGAAAATGCATTTTTCAACATCACATGTGACGCATCGAACACTACCGTAGGAGCAGTGCTTCAACAATTTAATAAAGGTAGTTGGGAATCATTTACGTTCTTTTTAAAGAAGCTAACAATAAGTGAAATCAAGTATTCCGCCTTCGACAGAGAACTGCTAGCTATTAAACAATTTCGATATTTTGTTGAAGGAAGAATTTTCACAGTCTACACAGACCATAAACCACTAATACACGCGATAAACTCAAAAAAGGAACGAAGTCCGCGACAAATTCGCCATTTGGATTTTATATCCCAGTTTACAACAGACATATGACACATTTCAGGTAAGCAAAATGTAGTCGCAGACACTTTGTCACATCCTGGAATTCGCGCATCGCGAAAACTTATCGTTATTTTTGGCCAAATTTGAATATTGATGTGAAAAATTGGGTAACAAACTGCTTGTCATGCCAGAAAGCAAAAATTATTCAACATAAAAAATCACAGCATGTCAAATTCAGTCGTCCAGCAACACGCTTCCAGCATATACACATGGATTTAGTCGGGCCGCTTCCACTATCAGAAGGCAACCAGTTCTTATTATCCATCATTGACAGGTTTACCCGTTGGCCGGAGGCATACCCCATTCCAAATATGACCACTTCCAAATATGACCATCCGCAAGCAAACGGTATGGTAAGCGCTTCCATAAAACCTTAAAAATTTCGCTTAGAGCTCGGGGTAACACCAAAAATTAGAGCTCTGAGATACCCATAATTTTATAATTGCAAATCAACCAATTCCAAATTTTTTATATCCAAAAATTTAGATAATTGCGAGTTTGTATTTGTTCCTGTGGATAGTACACGAACTGGCTTAGCGTCACCTTACGAAGGACCTTACAAAGTTATTCGTAAACTACGAAAATTCTTCGTAATTGATAAAAACGGAAAACAGCAATCCGTGTCAATCGATCGCCTTAAACCAGCTTTTGGGATTTTAACATAGCTTTTAACACAGAGAAAAAAAATCGCTTCTTGAATGTAAAAGAGAATTCGTACCAGTGTCAAACATTCTGACCAATCACTGAAGGCAAATTTCAAGAATTCTTTTTAAAAACTTACAATTGGATTTGAAGCATCACTAAACAAATAATCGATATATTTATTTCAAATTACAAAAAAATTAAAACAACGCCATTCGTTGGGCGCCTATACCATAAATATTTAAAGCTGACAAGCACGTACGCACGCACTTTAATCTTTATAAATATTAAACGAGCAACGAATTTGTTTTACATTTAATTTTTTTTTTTTTTTTTTTTGGTCTCGCAATTACCGAATAATTGATTTTACAACTGTTTGTATTTTAGGCGTAGTCTCATTAATTCAAAGACAACAAGATGTTTCGAAATAATTTTAAAAATATTTTACACGCTAAACTTATAAACTCGTACCATAAATTCATTTGCCAATTTTTCACCTATTATAAATATGTAGTATGTTTTTGGCACACGATTATTTTTCTAAAATAAAATTTGATAAAATCATTTTATTTTAATTTTAAAAAATAATAAAATGCATTTTGAAATTAATTTTGCACTTAACAAAAAAAACGTTGTTTTAGAACTATGTATATTATATGCACAAAATGTTTATTTATATAATAGAAAAAGCAAAAAAAAAACCTTTTAAAAAATAATAAAAATAGTAAATTATTCATAATACTATCAGTTTACTATTTCTTTTGAACATCACACAGAATAAAAATAATTAATATTCTATTTTTACGGAATATATATTTACGATTTGCTAAGTATATTAAATGAAGTACAGGAATGTGTTAATCAACAAACTCATATTTCCGGTTTAATAATTTCATTTTTTGTTCGTCAAATTTAAAGGTATTGAACTGTTTGACCAGCTTGCTTGTCATATATTTTTAAAGCATTGCTCCAAGCAGATTTCCATAAATCATATAATCTCACTCGTCCCATCGTCTATCATTTTAGGGTCTGCTTTCAGATTCGTATAAAAGAGATACTTCTATGACTCGTTACAATAAACTCCATTTCATAATTTTTTTAACGGATACATTTGAAACATGCGAAATTCTTCTCTGATATCCTTAAGTTCTTATTCTGTCATTTTTTACTGTCAACGACAGTGGCTCCTCGGAGTAGAGAACGACTAGTCTTCTTCGAGTTGTCTAGAACAATACGAAGAACAAGTTTGGGATCAAATCTAATGGACCCAGAATGTTGACGCGGTAAGGACCAGCAATGGTCTGTAAAACTAATTTTCTAGTTATTTCAATTCTGTCCAAAGAATCACGATTCGAATATTAAATTGTCGTATCGCTGATATTAGACCTTCGGACAAAAGTTTTTCATAAATATTTTCATCTCGCAAAATTAAAGCAAAGTCCCAATAGTTTAAAAGAAAATAAAAGGCACGATTTGGACAATAAAAACGGTGTTGTGTATGGATACGATTATTAGCCAGATTATTCACATAATCTCGAGAAGGTGGTAAAGCCAAAAACAAAAACTAAATTATCGTGTATCAATCAAAAAATCAAAGATTATTGGATTGCCACTCACACTTGAAGTACATCAACTAAAAAAACTAGCGGTCACATAGTTTCTTAAATACACCTACCAGACTCAGTAATTTTTTAGTTTTAGGGGTCAACTCTCGTTATAAGTAATTTTTAGTTTATTCGCGTTTGTTCAGCAATGAACTTTCAGGTGATAACTAAATTTAATTTGGTGCAGCTTACGGCTTGGAGAAGGTATATCAATTAGATTTTCTTGTATTTGCAGTGACGTGTTTTGTTGGTTTGACGGTTATTTCATTTAATTTTGGAGTTAGGTGATCTTTTTGGGTAATTTGGGTGTATTAAGGTGTATTGAGGTGTATATCAATTGGATTTTCTGGTAATTGCATATTTTGTCAGTTTAACAATTATTTCATTTGGTTTTGGTGTTAAATATTTTTTTTAATTTTGTATACGTTTTGGAGTTTTGTATGTATTGGTATTGGTATTTTGTAAGTCATTTTACTGTTAAGCCGCGTATCCACTATAGTTTTTTACGTAGAGAAAACTCTCGCGTAGAGTAGTGTATACACCCTGTAGAGCTCTACACGCACTCTTCGTGAGAGTCCTATTGAGTAATAAACTCTACAGTGTACACGCTATTGTTTTAGGTTTTGTAGAGCTCTACATTAGCTCTACACTTTATTTAGCATGTTTGATAAAGTTTTTTGCTCTACAGTAGAGTAAGTAAATATATAGGCCACGTAATTTAAAATTGAATTGGTCATTTTTTTCGAACGTTTGTGTGGATTTTTAATTAAATATTTAATGACATTTCTATTTGCATTTCAAAGGTCATTCCCTTTCAGTACTGTTAAAATGTTTAAAATATTGTGATGGGGCATCAATTGAATGTTTCCAAAACACACCTATACCTTATACCTATATACCTATTATTCTCCGGCTGGAATATATTTTAAAGGAGGAAGATTTTAAAAAGGGATTCACTAAAAGTTTTAATCTTGAAATTATGGTAAATTACGGTTGAAATTTAGGCTATAATTTTTTTTATCAAAAAAGACTCCGATCACGAAATCCTAGTCTGATTAGGATACACCATATCCTAGTTGGATTTCAGGCTTTAACAGCTGGGTTCCACTCAAAAATATTACTTTCAAGAGCGAATTTCTGTCTTAGGGCTCCTTACAACTACTGATAAAAGGCACAGTTCTCTTAAATTAGGTATTAGCTGGTCATCTCTAATTAAGGTAAGGAATCGCCTACGAATCGAAATTTCTTTTTTGCAGATGGATCTTGTATACTTGCAGGTCAAGGTACTGTTAGTAATTCAATTCAAAATTCCTGAATATTCTTGCATCACTAATTTCACTTGAGCACTTGACATTCGAAGGGGATACTTAGTACAATTTTTTTCGACCTCATTCGATTAGTTTGGTAAAGCAATATGTTGTCTGAAGATTTTCGTAACTGCGTTATTTCTTTTGAATGATTGGAATAATCAGTTGCAGTAACATATTGAAATTACTATATGACATACGTAGACAATTATCATAGGCGTTTGTAACGTTTTTCTTAATTTCATTCCTTCGTCCACGATAAAATTCGGCGTTTTGCTTCCTTTTCGTGATCCACTCGAGCTCTCAACACTTTCTGTTTTTCTTGTTTTCTTTTTCTAGTACAAAAATAACGGCTCTAGCAGCTTGTTGTTGGCAAAAACTCATTTTAATTTGATTTTTTTTCAACGAAAAACTGAAAGTATAATGTCTGAAAATAAAAAATTATTAATCGAAAATAAAATATAGTAGTAGCCGAGCGCTCTACCGTAGAGAAAAATAGCTCTACAGTGTACACAGTCTGTAGAGCGCATGGTAGAGCTCTACTTAAAATTTCTCTACGGCTACTCTACGGAAAAGCGGTAGAGTCTCTACACTCTACACTCTACGCTCTACCGAAAAAAACTCTATAGTGGACTATAGAGAAAAAACTCTATAGTGATTAACTCCTCAAATGCAATTGGATTTTCTTCTAGTTACAACGATGTATTTTGTTCGTATAACGGTTATATCATTTGGGTTTCGTATTATTTCTTAGTTTATAATATATTTTAGAGTTTTATAATATTATAATATTATAATATTATAATATTATAATATTATAATATTATAATATTATAATATTATAATATTATAATATTATAATATTATAATATTATAATATTATAATATTATAATATTATAATATTATAATATTATAATATTATAATATTATAATATTATAATATTATAATATTATAATATTATAATATTATAATATTATAATATTATAATATTATAATATTATAATATTATAATATTATAATATTATAATATTATAATATTATAATATTATAATATTATAATATTATAATATTATAATATTATAATATTATAATATTATAATATTATAATATTATAATATTATAATATTATAATATTATAATATTATAATATTATAATATTATAATATTATAATATTATAATATTATAATATTATAATATTATAATATTATAATATTATAATATTATAATATTATAATATTATAATATTATAATATTATAATATTATAATATTATAATATTATAATATTATAATATTATAATATTATAATATTATAATATTATAATATTATAATATTATAATATTATAATATTATAATATTATGTTATTATAATATTTTATTATTTTATTACTATACATATTTTTAACATTATTATTTTAGAATTAACAACATACTAAATAACTTAATACTTAATAAATTTAGCAACAATGGAATGAATTAGTTAATTTGTAAATTTTAGGGAAAAACTAATTTGATTTATTACAGTCTACGGTTTTGGAGAAATTAATACTTTAATAAATTTGGCTACTGGGAAACTGAACCAACTCTGTCACTACTGACATATAATAGAGGTATGTCCTTTCCCTTCAAAAAAAGAAAAAAAACTAACTATCGATCGCTTAGGAGTCAGTAACCCGGGGTCAAGACTATCATAACTAACAATCGTATCCTATTTTTCGGGTATGTTATATATTATAAGGGTATACGAGGGGCCCGGCATTCCGAAAAAAACTTTTAGTCCTTGGTCGTTCAATTTTATCTATCCATCAATTCCACACCCTCTTCTTACTAATTACATGTAAAAATAATACAAAATAAATGTTTAATTAAGAAATAATTCATCGTTTGATTTGTCACAAATGTAATAATTATTTCACATATTATAATGTAATTTTCAATTGTACGAGATAATTTATTTGAGCGTAAAACCGAAATGTAAATTATTTCATTGATTTTATATTTAATTTGACTTATTTAAAATAGATAATTATTACGTTGTGTCTTAATTTATTCCACCATATACCTAGTTTACATAGTGTTATTATTTTTATATATGTGCATATGTGAAAGAATATGTTTTACATAAAAATTCAATCGAAATAAATTAAACATAGTAAAATGCTTTATGTTTTTTTGTTTGAAATGTGCAAACAAAAAATTTAAAACCAAACGATATAGATATTTAATTATTATGTATAGATATATGGTTAACCACAAAATCAAAAATATTACAAGCTACTCAAGTAGTAAGATTTTCTTACACCCAACACTTCCACACTGAGATCGTTTACAAGATTTTTCAGACCATTACAATTAGCGTTCGGTGAAGGTGTTCGTTGGCTTAACAAACGCACAGTTAATCATTTCATTGTGATCAGCGGTTGAGGTCGAACTCAAGTCACTTGTGTGCTGTTAAAGATGCCAGTATCTCTCAAAATTGTATGTGATAAACATGCAGAATGTTACTAGTGTTAATAAGAATAGAGTGAGTGCGGAATTTTACATAGATCCTGCATTTTTATAATAAAACCAGCTCATTCGATTTTTTATAGTGTAATGAGCGTATAGTGTTCCCGTAACATGTTCGAGTAGTCCTTTTTTCTGAAGGAAATAGGTTGTTATTTTGATAGCAAGTCGAATGGAATTTTTTAACCTAATAAATAGGACAGTTTTTTGAAAAACTTAGTGCATAGTTTTAATGTAGTTGAGAAGTGTTGTTCTATTTATTTTATTTATTTATTTTTTTTTTATTTTATTTATTTATTTATATATTAACAAAGTATAAGCCAAAGCTTTTGTACCTTTTATAACTAGCAATAACAAAGAATATTACAGGGTGGCTGAGACCAAATGTTACTGACTTCACTCTGCTGTCATTTGTGTTGTTGTCATTTTCGCGCGTCAATTTTTTGACAGATTGAAGTTTGGTTAGTTGTTTACATGTGGTCAAAAAATAATTGTTCTAAATTAATATCTTAATAAAAAAATCGTAAGGGAATTCAAACGTAATAGTGTAATTGCACTGTATTTGGGTGGAAATTCACAAACAGCAATAGTTCGTCAGCTCCAGCATTTGAATATGAATAAAATGTTTGTGTATCGAACCATAACTCGATACAACGAAACTGGTAGCATCGCTAAATGCAACAGAGGTGGTCCTAAAAAGACAGCAACATCAAAAGATATGATACGAAAGGTGAAGAAACGAATCCAACGAAGTCCTCGTCAAAGTGCCAATCAATTAGCCGCACGTCTACATGTTTCACGATACAGCATTTAAACCATATTGAAAAATGAACTAAACTTGAAGCCCTACAAGATACAAAAAGTTCAAGATCTCACGAAGGCACAAAAAAAAGTTAGGCTTGAAAGAACACGAGCATTGAAGGCCTTGGCCGAACGTGATGAGATTCCAAAAATTGTGTTTTTCTGATGAGAAAATTTTCACCATTCAACAGTTTGTGAATAAACAAAATGATCGTGTTTGGTTGGAGCACAAGTCCAACGATAATTTGGACACAAGAGTTGCCATCCGCAAGCAATCACCAGCTTATGTTATGGTTTGGGATGCAGTTACTGCAGATGGACGCACTCCTCTGGTTTTCATCGAACATGGAGTCAAGGTAAACCAAGAGGTGTACCGCCAAAAGATCTAAAACGATGCTTTGCTACCTTGGGCACGTAAACACTTTGGTAAGAATCACAGCAATTTTTACAAAATTGTGTTCCGCGGCTGATTTCGTCGAAAGAATGGCCACCATATTCACCAGACTTGAATCCCATGGATTTCTCCATATGGTCCATTTTGGAGAGTAAGGTGTCCACTAAAAACTACGAAAGTGTTGATGCATTGAAGTCAGCTTTTGCTCGAGAATGGAATAAAATTCCGCAAGCCCACGTTCGGTCAGCATGCAATGCTTTCTATGGAACACTGAATCAAATAATCAGAGCTAAAGGAGGTCATATCGAGCAGTAACATGTTTTTCATAAAATGTAATATGTTTTCAACATATTCCACGAAATTTCAATAAAAAATAATCAAAATTAAAAAAATTACAGCGTTTTCATTTGGTAACACTTGGTCTCAAAGATGGCTTATATGATCATTCCAAGTAGGTTTCGAGTTTAATAAAAGCCCCAAATTATTTACTATAGGAACAAATAATATTCTGTCACCATCCATAAAAAGTGACGGAGAAATGTTTTGTGAAATATTTTTAGACCACAACAACGCTTTACTTTTGCTGGGATTAACAACAAGTGAATTATGTCTAGCCCATGCATAATGAAATTCACTCCAGATCAGCATTAAGTTTCATGACAACCTCTTCAAATTTTGAAAAACTATCTCCGATATACAATTGTAAATCATCAGCATAAAAGTGGAATTGACAATGACGAATACGCCATGAAAAGTCATTTATATATATTGATAATAGCAAGGGACCCAGGATAGATCCTTGGGGCACTCCCTCTAGAACTTTATCATAAGTCGAACGGGCATTCTCATACTTTACAAATAATTTACGATTTTGCAAATAAGAGTGTAAAAGTTTAATTACAGAATTGGAAAATTTATAATATAAATAAAGTTTTTGAAGCAAAAGAATGTGATTAACGCAATCATAAGCTTTCGAAAAATCTAATAACACTAATATAGCATGAGCGTTAGGTTGAACTAAAATTGACGCTAGGTCGTCAACGATGTTAACTAGAGCAGTAGTAGTACTGTGCTTAGGCTTATACCCAGATTGGAATTTGCACAAAAAATTAAAGCGATTTAAATGCTGCTGAAGCTGAGACTGCATTATTTTTTCCAACACCTTCGAAAGTGCAGACAATATGCTTATCGGACGAACATCATTAATAGAGGCAATTATATCCTTTTTTGTTATAGGAATGATTGAAGCCACTTTCCATAAATTAGGAAAAATAGACTTAGTCAAACATTGATTTATGATAAATGTTATGTGAGGTAGAAATAGATCAATAAATAATTTTAATATATTAAAGTCAATCATATCATTTGCTATCGCATCAGATTTAACCGCTGTAATTGCACCCAAAACATTTAACTCATCAACACATGCAAATGAAAAGCCAGTAACTTCAGAACAAATATACTCGACATTAGGCAATGGTAAAACCACAACTGCCTCACGAAAACGATATATTTCGTTCATAATTTGTTCTGCAGAAAATGGAATTATGGCATTACCTGTTGAACATGAAACACCTAGTTTTCTTAAATTATTCCAGGAATTTTGGGATTAAATGCATTTTCGAAATAAAATCTGTGCTTAGCTTGATTGATAAATTTTGTATAGTTTTGGTCCGAAGTATTTTAAAATAGTTTAAATCCATTACTAATCCACTTCTTTTAAAAGTTTTATATGCCGAATCTCTACGTTTGATTAAATCCACTATAGTTTAGTTTAACCATGGCGCAGTGGAACATTTATTAATGCTTCTTTTACGAGGTACACAAACTTTATCTAAGTACAAAAAATTTGAGTTAAATATATCTGCAATGACGAATCAATACAGAAGAAAATTTATTTATATAAAAATCATAATTGATTTGCTTATAATTAGGTACAATGGTGTTAATAATTTTATCTCGAGTACGAGAGAATTTATAAGAAGCAAAAATCAAATCGTGGTCAGAAATGGATGGAAAAGAGCACTGTCCATGACTAACAATATTGTGTTTGTCGGGGTTATACACAACTATTAAGTCCAAAAGACTTTCCAGTCTAGTCGCATGAAATGGTATAAAATATAAATTTAGTATACTAAAATAATTATGTAATATGTTATTATTCAGCATATTAAAATTAAAATCACCTAGACAAATTATTTTTTCATATAATGGCAAAAAATCATTAAATATAACATTTAGATTAGTAATATCGTCCTTTGCAGAAGGAGGAGGGTTATAAAAAACTATAATAAGGATTTTACCAAATTTACCTAACAGCTCAGTTGCCAAATACTCTACTTTATCATAATAATCAGAAGATAAAATTTTAATATTAAGTGTTGATCGATAGTATAACCCGACACCACCACCTTGAGCATTACGATCTGACCTTAGTAGCTTATAGTTATTAATTAAAATAGAGTTAGAGCTAATTTTACTGTGTAATCGGGTCTCTGACAATGCAAGAAAATCAAATTTGTAATTATGTAACAAAAATGTTAACTCATTAAAATGTTTAGTCAAACTACGCACATTAAGATGTCCAAAAAACAAATAATTTGTTTTCAATAAATGCAATTTATCACCTGGATTGGCTCCAATAGTTCTAGGTTTATAATTTGAGCAAGTTGCAGCATGTAGCTGTGAAGTTAATGCTGTTGCCACTTGACACCAATCAGGTGTTTTGAAGAACGAGGATAGTTAATAAATGGACGAGTTATTACACCAGGTGGCCACGCATCAGAATTATTTAGCTGGTTGAAATGGGTCTCCTTCAAATCAATTTTAAACGAAATGAATGTAATAGAACTATCGATAACACGGTCCTTAGACAGTAATCGCTTACAAATTACGTCAGCCGATGAATAATCTTGTAATTTATTACAATTTAAGTTTGTTACCACTTTCGGAGTAACCGATGGATCCAATCTACTGACGTACAAATATTTATTGTCTGAGAATGAGGTCACCTTCATCAAATCATCAGGTGATCCAATACCAACAAGCATTTGAGCTGTATTAGAAGCTTTGACAATATAGGCACTCGTGTTGCCTCGGTTACAAGCGTTTGAGTTGTATTTGAAGCGTTGACAATATTGGCACTCGTGCGTGCATGATTTTCAGCAACGTCACTTTCAATTTTTTTAAAATCAATGTTTTCGGAGGCCTTATCTGCTATCATGTCAATTTTTTGATGCAATTTTGATAAACCATTATTAGTCATCCAAGATACAACAATTACCAATATAAAATAAATTGGAACATTTTTTCATGGAATTAATCGCTGCCCGGTCCACCCCACTACAATCATAGTGGAATTTGAAGTCACAAAGACTACACGAGACAAGGTCAGAAAACAAAGCACTAAAAATTTTGTTACAGCAATTGCACGACATAATGTAAACCAAAATAATGCTCCAAAGTTTTGGTTTTTTTTTTTTTTTTTGCAGTAGCAGAAACATTTAACAATCAATAAATAACACAAATAACACAAAAACTAACAATAACAAGAATAATCAAAAGAAAAAAATTAATAAGTTTAATTTAAAAGAAAATTAAATAAAATCACGAAAACAATTTTTCCGATGTTTATTGCAACGCTCTCTATAGAAATCTCTGATTTTCTATAGTCAAAGTTATTGACCAATATACATTTTCCGCTTCAACTTAGCGTCGACTGCAGTCTCTTGCTTGAATAATTTTACTGGCGTAAGAAATGTATTATATCAGCAGTATTTATAAGAGTTACGTCAGTATCAGCTAAAATAAATATTTTAGCCAGAAAATAAGGAATATTCATTTTAGTGTAGCTTAAACGTGGGCCTTGAATTATATAGAATTTTTCCATAACTTATAGAAAGACTTAATTTATTGTTGTCTAAGATTTAAACGACTCTGCGAAAACTGCGCTTTAAAAAAAAATGTGTCTTTTTGATATCTTATATTAAAGAAGAACCGTTGCGCTGACAGACCATTAGTTATCGATCAAAACAAGTGGCGATCAGAAGGTGCAAGGTCAATAGAGTCCGACGGGTGCGGAAGGATCTTTTATTTCATCGTTTCCTGTTCCGCTCAATCGCATCAATTAAAATACTGATCACCCGTTAGTTCTTCCGGGTTTAAGCAGCTCATTTTAATATTCAGGTGATCCCACCATATACAGAGTTTAAGTTTGAAACCATGGATATTCCGCTTGCTGTCGTGGTTGATATGAATCGAATATAACCAGGAGTATCTCATTATTATTTACGCTTGAGATTACCATGCAAAAAATTCGGAGTACCTTTAAATTTGGCTTCAGTTCGTAAAACACCAAATTTTTTTGCTTTTGAATTTTTCCCAGCATATGTATAATCATTTAGAAATTAATAAACTTCCAATGTTCTCCCGAATTTATCTTGTTTTTGACACGAATCGTGTCTAATATAGCAGCATTTGTTGTTTCAATCAGTAATTATTTGAAATAGGATAGATGATTTTCGTTTTTATTTAGCTTGCCAATCGCAACCTTCACCCTGCGAGGATACATTTCTTCTACTTTATCCAATCTAATGTTTACAAATATCACGCTACATGATTTACATTCTGCTATTTGAAAGAAATTTTTGGGTTTCGACAATGTAAATTTAAAGCTTGTGAAATGTGCTTTCTTTTTTCGAAGAAGTTGGAGGCGGTGTTATTATTGCGGTGAAAAATAATCTTGAATTTTATCAAGTTAACGTGACAGTGGTGACTCAATCATTATCAAGATCCTTATGGAAGTGCCGCAGATGTTGGTACCGCTAGATGATTTTAATCTACCAAAGATTTACTGGTGTTGGATAAACGATGATTTCGTTGGGTCTACAACTGATGGCTTTTTTAACTTGATGTTAGACAGCTTCGCTAATTATTAGCCACGTCAATTTAATGCTGTATTCATTAATTATTTGGACTTGTTTTTTTATCATTATAATTTATTGACATAGTATTGTCCAGATTTATCATGAAATCCTGGTACCACACGCCACTGCTAATTAAATTTTATTTTGTTGATTGTGATTTCGTTAATTTTGTAAAAAATGATTTTAAATATGATTTTTTTAAAGCTAATCTTCCATCGTTCAACAATTTTCTGCTTAGTGTCGATTGGTCTGATATTTCTGGTGGATTTAAAATTTCGGATGCTGTATCTGAGTTTTATAAAATTTGGATAATTCTTTCGATTTATTTGTTCCAAAGAAATTTTGTGGTCTAAACTATGACGAGCCATGGTTCAATCGTCGATTGAAAAGTATTTCAAACCGTAAATATTTCAAACCGCCATTCAAACACTCTTCTTATCAAAAGATAAATTAAAATATCGTGAATTATGCAAAGAGTTTAAATTTTTCAATGATTATATTTTACAAATTATGTATATTTTACAAATTTAAAGCGAAATTTCTATTAACCCTAAACGATTTTTCGCATTTGTAGAAAAAAAAAAGGAAATCTTAGAACTATCCACTATGATGCACAATAATGCCCCTTTTTCAAGCGATTTATTTAACGGTTCAGCTGACCGTTATGGTAGCTACAATTCATATACTACTATCCAACTCGTTTCCTCGGAGATTTTGATTGGGTTAGAATGTTTAAACACTTCTGGTAGTTTAGGTCTGGATGGTATCTCTCCATTTATTTTAAATAAATGCGCACATCCTTTGTGTGAACCTCTACTCCATTTGGTTAACATAAGCTTTTTGAGTGGTGTATTTCCTAAAATTTGGAAAAGAAAGCTTTCGATAAAATAGAACACGCAATTCTTCTGCGTAAATTAATTGATTTTGGGTTCGATTTCATTCCGATTAAATGGGTTGCATCGTATCTTTCAAACCGTAAGCAATGCGTCAATATCGCACAATTCAATTCGTTCTTATATAAAGTTACTTTTCGAGTTCCACAAAGTAGTCATCTTGGACCGTTACTTTTCATAACATTTATTAAAGACTTAGTTCAATGTTTTAAGTTTTGTAAATGTTTGTTGTATGCAAATGACCTAAAAATGTATGCAATTATTAAGTCTGTTATTGACGCTGATCGAATGTAGGAAGAACTCGATAAATTTTGTAATTGGTCTACAAATAAGTTGCCATTAAATGCTAATAAGTGTAAAGTTATGACATTTTCTAGAATAAGACTGTCATGCGTGGAGATTCCATTTGTTTTACTCGACGTACAGATCAGTAGAGCCTGTGACATCCGTGATCTCGGAGTTTTGTGATCCTTTGACTTTAAAATGTATTTTAAAATGCCTCTATAATTGGGAATCCTTTCTATTAAACGCATTCGGATAGAATTGAGAGCATCCAGAAGTAGTTTTTGATTTATTCACTGCAACGTTTACTTAATTTGAATCAGGCTTTTGTCCGTGAACCTTATTTAAACCGTCTTTTATTATTAAATTTACAAACTTTAGCGCGTAGAAGAGAAATGCTTGTGCCCTTTTTGCCATTTTATGTTCCAGATTTTATTGCTCTGAACTGCTTGAGATTTAGCTTTTATGCCCCTCAGCGAGCTTTAAGAGCACGTTCGGGGTTTTTACATAATCCTTATTGCGCAAATAATTTTAGAAATATGGAACGTATTTCGAATGCTTTTAATAACAGTGTTGTTGATTTTAATGATTCATTTAAGATGAAATAGTTTTGTTCGGCTTGCTTGGACTTATATAAATAGTTTCCAATGATGTTTCAATGCTTATTTTATCTACACCTGGAGTTTTGGTATTAGCTATTCGAAGAGTTTTAAGTAAGTTGTTGTTTTATTGTTGTTTCATCAGGACCGGCAAAGTTATTTAAGACTTTTTAAAGTGGTGTGGCAAGTTTAATTGTTTCTATTAATTATTGCCATATATGTTTTCCCTCTTATAACAAATGTATGAAAAATGATACAGAATATGATTTTCACAAATCAAACGAATATTGCGTGAGTTAGCCCACTAAAAAAGAAAAGTTCTTCTATTTACGAAATACAAATAATTATATTAAGTTTTCATCAAAAATAGTACTCTTATCTTATAATTTTTAACACAATTATGTTATTCTTTAGAAGCGATTATGGCACCTTTATCAAACAACAATGAGATCAATATGATGTAATCTATTTTCCATTTATCGAAAAATCATAAAAAATTAAAAACCAAAGGAAATTGTTTACTTACATAATACTACTACATGCATATATAAATATTTTACTCGTCTCAATATTAAAAGAAAAAGTACGGATGGGTGTAGGTATGGGGAAAAAGGGAAAATATAAGTACCATCATCAACAACGCCATTATCATTATTATCGAATTCATTTTACTCTTATATATGTACTTCGCATTTTTTTTTGTTCCCTACATTAATTTTGTTCCTTTTCATTTTAAGATGTTTAATAAATAAATAAATAATTAAATTTTTTTCCAAAATTAAAATAGCATGGAACGGAACAAAAAAAAATAAGGAACACGATTAAATAAATTATTTTTCAAGTTGTAATCTGTAAAACACTTTACATTAGGTATAAGGTATAAGACAAAATACTTTGTAAGTATGTACGAAAATATATATATATATATATATATATATATATATATATATATATATATATATATATATATATATATATATATATATATATATCAAGGATTTAAGAAAACGATAAATTTAAACAAACAATTTCAAGTGGATAAATACGAGTAATAATTAATTAATTTTAAAAATAGTCCATGCTAGTTATATATTTTGTATTTTGGATAGGACCATCTTTCTTCACCATTTTTATGTATTCTGTACTATATAGATAAATAAAAATAATGCTATCGATTTATGATTTATAATTCTGAAATTTTAATTATGTATAAAGTTTTTGTTGTTTATATAATTAAACATAAAACAAAAGGAAGTTTTAATTCGATATGTATGCTGGTATTTTTAATTATTACAATTTTCCATGAACAACATATCGTTTCATACAAAGCAGTTCGCAGATATTATATGCAATATATTGTAAAATGTATATTATGATTTAACGATTTTTTTTTTCTTTGGGATATTCTTGTTACATTATGCTTGGAGTTTTGGTAGCGTAGCTTGTTCTTGGAACTAGTATAATTACAGTATTGTAATATTCAATAATTGGTTGTTTTGAAATAAATGTAGCTATAAAAGGTAATTTAAAGCTCGACTAACATATAGACAATACTATGTAGAATAATTTCTAATTAGAAAATGTAGATTTCAATAAAATTTTCATTTAATGATTGGTCTCATGATTAAAGAAAACTAGGCAATGGCCGTTAATATCGCGATTGGGGCCATATGTATCATCTGTCAGGACCGTTTAACTTCAGGGATGTTTTCAAATTTTTTACATTTCAAATTCTATTTTTCTGGATTTAAAACAAGCGAACTCGTCAATCGAATAATCTTAGCTCAGACAAACACACTACGAAAGGATCCTCTTAGAAAATTACCAGGTTATTTCAAAAAAACCAAAAATAACAAGCAAAGCGACTACACGTCAATTTTTTTCGACTACACGTCAATTAATAAATAAATAATTTTTCAATTTTTAATAATAATATGGATTTGTTTGTTCGTTAATTTTGAGTTAAATTTTAAGTATATTATATAGTTTAAGATGTAAATATAGTATATTCTGTTTGTGTCGTTGTGTTTTTTATTGATATACGTGTATATACAGGGTGTTCGCCGGGAATGTATACTACTTTGTTTGTTTATAATTTTTGATTAAATGAAAGAGAATGGATCTTATATTGTTAAATGTTTTATTTAATGTCGGTAATTATGTATGGAATACATTATCAGATAAATGTCCCGCCTCTGTTAGCCTCACAAATGCGAACCCTTTTGAGCACATTTTTCATTACATTCTCACACATTTCACGCGATATTTCAATAAATTTCATCACGAATATTTTGTTTGAGTTGCTCAAGCATTTCTGGTTTGTTTGCATAAGCCTTGCTTTTTAGATATCCCCACAAAAAGAAGCCCGGAGCAGTCAAATCAGGCGACCGTGGAGGCCAATCAACATCACCTTTTTTTTAAATAACTTGTTGTGGAAAGAGGTCTCGCAGTAATTCCATTGTAATCCTGGCTGTATGCGATGTGGCACCGTCTTGTTGATACCACATGTTTATCAAGTCCAAAGCATGCAATTGTGGCATTAAAAAGTTTTCAATTATATCACGATATCGCTCCCCATTCACAGTTACCGTTAGGCCGTTTTGATTTTCAAAGAAGTAAGGTCCAATGATTCCTCCTGACCAAATTGCACACCAGACAGTCACTTTTAATGGATGTAAAGGTGACTGATGAATAATTTGAGGGTTTTTCATTGCCCAGAACCGACTATTCTGTTTATTCACATATCCATTTAAATGAACATGTGCCTCGTCACTCATAATGATTTTTTCTTGAAAATCGGGGTTGTCATGGGCGAGCTGTAACATCCTATTGGCATATGTACGGCGGCGTAAATGGTCTTGTGGAAGAAGCTCTTGTGTTAACTGAATCTTAAATGGAAACAAATGCAAATCCTTGTGGAAAATTGTGGCCAAATTTGTTCTTTGAAGACCAAGCTCCTGAGCACAGCGTCGAATTGAGGTTAATGGATTGTTTTGAACACTTTCTTGAGCAGCAGAAATGTTTTCAGCCGATCTTGCATTACGTTGTGGCCCATGCTTGGGCCTATCACTTACAGACCCTCTTTCTTCGAAATCATTCACTACACGATAAATAGTTCGTTTTGTTGGCACGTTGTTTCTCCCAAAAATTTCACGTAACTTTCTCATCGTCACAGTAATCGATGATTGATTTTGATAAAATGTTTTAACGATTAAAACACGTTGGTTTATCGAATATTTTTCCATAATAAATTTGCCACGTATCTACTTCACGACTGCCAAATATGAACTGTCAATACTAACGTTTACCAAAATGGCGGCAAAACAAAGTAGTATAGCTTCCCGGCGGACACACTGTATAAACTTTTTTAGTTGGGGTGATAATTACATTTTGTGCAGAGTTGTGGTGTTCTGGTAGTGCTTACTAAAACTATAGTATGGAGTGTGGATTGTGTTGCGCTGGATTTTGTGAGCGTTCTTTTCATTATGGATGCGCGAACATTGATCGAGCGGTATCTGGTCATTGTCTAAAGTGTCCCAATATTATGTGGTTTTGTGATGATTGTAGAGACCTGTTACTAAACAGATCTTTCTGAAAATGTGTAATGAATGGCAAATCTTTGGATTGTATGACACCCCCAGCCTCAGTTGGATCAATTACAAAGTGGAATTATGGCTGATAGGAAATTTATTGAAGAGCTAAAAGACGTGGTTGCAGCTAACTGCAAAAATTCTTCAAAGGCTAAGCCATTGGTCCCAGCCCCTATTATACCGGCAATTTCAACATAGCCGCTGTGTGCTGCTTCGGATTTGACTTATGCAGCTGTTTCGGCTTCTAATGAAAACAACTCTGGTAGTTCCAAGATTTCGACACCCAAGTGTGCGCTTGATGAAACAGAAGTTAATGTAACTACCATCTAAATTATCTTTTCCTGGTGGATTATCGAATGTGGCTAAAAACTAGTGATATTAGGTATTCTCAATCTAGACGGCTGAAACCAATTTGCGGTACCAAAGTTGTTCCTCAAAATCCTGGGATTAAAACAGTCGCACCAAAATTTTGGTTACATCTTTCCAGATTCGACCGTTCAACTCAAGAGGGTGATATTTTGAAGATGGCGAATAGTTGCTTAAATACTCAGTATTGTAAAATCATTAAAATAATTCCAAAAAGTGCCAGTTTGCTAAATTTGAAATACATTTGCTTTAAATTAGGCAACAAATTTTCGGGCGGCACGGCCTTCACAAGTAAAATTGCGGTTGGTGAACACAACTTCAGATTAAGAAGAATATCACTGCAGGTGATAACGTGCAGGTAGATATCAAATATTCTGTAAAAAATATTTACATATTCTTTTTTTGATTTGACTGAAACTCTGCTTAATAGTAAAATTCACAAGCAAGTCGCATTCTATCAAGAATTACAAATTTATTTTTTTTTTTTTTTTTTTAATTTTAATCCCTACAATTTTCTGGGGCCGAAGCTCACCCTACTCTTTCGCGGTTTATTTAACGTCCTTACCTTACGCCAACTTACTAGGGCCGAAACAAATTTATTAGATTTGATCGTATTAATAATACCAGGTGGATTAGGGTTGGTTTATATTTTCGCTCGATTCTTATGTGAAGAAAATTAACTGCTGCTACTTTCGGTAAAGTGGAAGTTTTAGCTTGTGAATTATCAGGTTGTTTTACAAAAATTCTAATTTAAGTCATTTACAACCCACCTCGCGCGGTTAATGTTGATATTCATAATTTTGATTTAATATTTTCCCAGTACTTGGCTAATTATGAAAAAGTTATATTACTTGGTGATTTCAATCATAATATAGCAATCAACTGACTGTTTGTCTGAACTTTTATAATTTATTTTATTTACCATTTAGGTCGACTAGAAATAATAGTCTCTTAGATTTAATAATTGTTAATCAGCCTGATAAACATAATATCATATCTTATGGACAGTGTTCAGTACCTGCTATCTCTGACCATGACTTAGTTTTTTGGCTTGCTATAGATTTTGTCGTACTAGAGATAAAATATCTTATAATGTTGTTAATGATTACAATGCTGATGTAAATGACCGATGTAAATGACACACTTGAAGAATTTAATTCAAATGCACCACCACTTCTTGGTTGAATGCAAGTAGTATGGAGATCTAGTATGGACTAGATCTTGACTTAAAATATTTTAAGTATTTGAGAAATAAAACTACTAAGTGCATCAATCAAGCTAAATAGTATTTCTAGTTTCGAAATGCTAATGACTCAAGGAAATTATGGAATAATTTGAAGACTTGGAATGTCTAGCACCACTGGTATTTCAGTCATTGGATTCTCTGCTGATGATATATTGAAGAAATTTGTAAATTTTGTGATTCTTTGGGAGTTCTTCCGTTACCAGATATAGATTTTAATAGTTCCTCTGTAGATAATTCCTTTATATTTGATTGTGTCGATGAATTTATGGTGGAAGAAGCCATTTTTACAATTAAATCAGATTTTATTGGATATGATATGATTTATTTTAAAATACTCAAACTATTTAAAGATCTTTTTATGCCACATACATTACTTTTATAGTCAACCAGTGTTTGACAAAATCCGTTTTCCCGAATTTATGGAAGGTGGCTTCCATCATTCCTTTACCTAAAAAAGATGTCGTCTCGGTCATTAGTGATATTCGTCCCATCAGCATTTTGCCAGCTTTTTCTAAGGTTTTGGCAAAAAATTATGCAAATGCAGATTCAGGAGCACTTAGAGGTTTGACTTGCTATGTAAGTTTCAGTCAGGTTTTAAACCAGGTCATAGTACTACAACAGCACTAGTACATATTGTTGATGATCTCCAGTATGTTAGACAAGAAGAATTTGTTTGCTATTCTGGGTTTGTTGGATTTCTCAAAGGCTTTTGATAGTATTAATCATACACAGTTGCTTCAAAAGCTTTTTTTATACACATTGAACGATTTACCTTGGCATATGCATATTGTCATTTTCATTTTTATGCTGATGATTTGCAGCTATATATTGATGAAAATTTTTTAAATTTTAATGATCGTAATGAATATTAATTGCGATCTGAAAAGTATTTCTTTATGGGCTTAGAATAACTCACTGTTGTTAAATTCAATTAAAAGTAAAGCATTTTTGCTTTCAAGAAATACTTTTCATCATATCATTCCTAATCTTTTCTTGGATGATAAAATCATCGCTGTCGTCCCGACAGTTAATAATTTGGGGCTCATAATGAATTCAAAATTATCTTGGAATGACCATGTGAGTTCTTTGTGCCAGCGGGTTAATTATAGTTTGTATTCGCTTAAACTAATTAAAAAAATTTGTCCTGTTTAGAATTTATTTGGTTAAAAGTTTAGTTCTACCCATCTTCACATATTGTGACGTGATTTATAACAACTGTGATAGATCCTCAAGGCGTTTGCTTGAGGTTTCGTTTAATAATTGTACGCGATATGCTCACGACCTCAGAAAGTTTGACCATAATTCAGAAAATCGATTCTTGGATGTGACTTGTTTAAGTTTTACTATTTTAGAACTGCAGTTTTTATATATACGATTTGAGATATTCCAGATCTTATGTAACGTGTTAACATGTTACATAAACATGTTAACATGTAACATGTGTTTCGTACGACAACGGTTTTTACCATGTAGTACCAGCTCCCTTCTCGCAGACCTGTTTTACCACCGCGGTACCACCAATTAAGGCATTCCTTAGCGAGGCAGGTGGTTTAGTTGCTCTTGGTTAGTTTACTATATTACTATGTTTTCCTCCCAGTTCTCATTTTTGACTCCTCAACAAAAAGCTGCTCGCTCGACACATCCACGAGTTTCATTCCATGAGAATGTGCTTTGCGTTTTCAATTTTATTATCGCAGTATAGGCAGTATCGACTTGTATTTATGCAGATATTCTCGGAAAGACCCGCGAACCGAAAGCAATTGAGAAAGATGATAGTTGACCTCGTCATGATTGCTCTCTAGCCATGGTTTGTTCTCTGGTATAAGTTTATATGTCCACCGACCTTTAGTGGATTGACTCCATCTATGTTGCCATTCGGCTAATCTTTCCGCTCTCCGGTTCCTTTGTGTGTTCTTCTTCTTCGTTAGCCGCTTCATCTGAGACGGTTCGAAAAGCACAGATTAATCGTGTCGTGGTCAATGAACATATTTTACAACTTTACTATACGACTTGACATTAGTTGAGTCAGCCCATAACGGGGATGAGGATTTTGGTGTAGACTTTATGATACTTGCGAGCAACTGTCTGATTGGTTATTTTGAGCCTCAGATATTTGGTATCAAATAGTCTTGGAAATTGAACCTGTGGTCTAGAAGTACATCCAAGTATTTCAGATGCTGCGCGGAAGTAATATAGTGATCACATACTCACACGAATTGTGTTGGTCTCTACCTTCTTTCGGCTACTCAATAGGATGTCTTCGGTTTTATGTTTAGCAAGTTGGATAATCACTAATTGCAGCTCACTAATAGTTACCTATTAACAGGGCTGATATTCTAATTGTTTGACAACCAGTACGCTTAAAAAAATAAAGATCCTTATTTTAATCAGAATTTAACATAAGGAATAGTGTCAAGCTCTTCCACATTTTTTACCATTAAGTTATTTGCCATTAAATGGCTTTTATCATCTATTATGTTGTTTATTGCACTAAAACCTCGTTCAGCTTCGGCGGAATTAATAGCAATTGCATTTAAAATGCTTCTAGCTCTCAAAATACTTTATTTTTAAAGATGTTAAAAAAGCATAAAAGATTTTTTTATATATTTCGAGTGCGTTCGTTTTAGTTGTATTTCGGCGGTTATGTTGACGCTTCAGCAACTTTATTCGTTAATTTGCTTCTCTATCATATTTTTAAAACCTCGTTCCTTTTTTGCTAGTTTCGTTATTGGTGCCAACTGACGATCAACGATTTTCGCTGCTGTTGAGGACGTGTTTTTTGTATTAATTTTTCCATCATGTGCTTCATCTGTAGTTAAGACTTGACCAGTAGCATCCCTTATAGATATCTTGGTAATTTATTTTGTCAAAACGGCACTCATTAAACCAATTAGTTTTGAATTTAATTTGTATCATATAAATAGTGTTGCCTGGGCAGCACTGACTACCGATATTTTCAATACCATTCATAGAGCGTTCACATTATCAGAACGCTATTTCGAGGATTGGTTTCTACAATGATATTACCCACCACTCGTTTATCATACTTTCATAGTATTTTCAAACGTACGGTCCCTTTTGCTGTGATCACTGACTTGTACGAAAAAAACATCTTAGCTTTGCAGTATCCAATTGATGATCACAGCTTACGAAGACATCTTGCACGGGTGCGTCCATGTTTACTAGTGGATATTTTATGAGGGCCGGATGTGATAGCCACAATGAGATCGTGAGCGATCATCCTTCTCCATTATTGGTCGCTAGTTTGTGTTGGAAGTACAGACCTATATTTGCATATATTCAGTTTGATTTTTGTCAGATCGAACATTAAGTCACCCAACACTATTCTAACGTCGTGCTTCGATATAGTTCCCATTATCATCCAAATTGTTCTAAAATAAGTCTTTAAAATTAGTATGGCTAGTATAGTTGAAAAGCGTTGATTTGTTTACCGACTACTGATTATAAATAAATAAATAAATAAATAAAATCGTGAATGTGAGTCTAGATAAATTTTGGCGATTTGAAAATATTTTACGTCCCCTGAGAAGTGTTATTCAATATAGCTAAATCTGTAATTTAGGGCATGCGCATTCTTAGCACTAAAGAAATTTGTTTTAATCCCTTACACAATTATGGAGGATAATAGAGCCTTTCGCAACATAATACACATTCTTTTTATATTTTTACATTACTTTTTATATAAGGCATTCTATTATAGCGGATCAGTGTCAGATCCGAATTTTCGGATTTGTCTGCATTATGCAGATTGGCATATTGTCTTGTGAATTTCCGGAGAAGAATTTACGTCCCATAGAAATCACTGAAGAAGGATTAAAATCTTTGCTTTCATAATTTCATTAAGGTTTAGAAAGAATTTCTTAACTCCTAACAAAAAAACAAAATCGACACACTGAAGTAGGTCATTGCTTTCGTGATGAAAGCAAAAAAGGATTTTATTCTGACGTGATCATCAAAAATTTGGCCAAGTATCATTAATATTGGACAAATAACAAAACAAAAAAAATTGAAGGTCGAGTAATTTAAAATGAGTGTGTAGAACAGTTTCCCTGTAATTTTTTTAGCTTCCGACAATAGAAATACAAAAAATTCAGAATTAATTAAAAATTACACACATATGACTATACATAAAACAATTGTTAACGCCTGAGATAACATTCCTATGAATCATAATAATCACCTAAATATATATTAGAATTATTTTTCTTTTTTCATCTGCCTTATATAAGTTATAATAATACAGCACAGCACAATAAGTAATTTTTCGTCTGCCAGATGAAATTAAAAAATAAAATGCAAAACAACAACTGTGAAAATGACAGAATATTTATACATAAAAAAAATGTTTGTAATATTTATGTTTGCTGTGTTATGAAATTAACTTTTATACAATACATATATGTAAAGGTATGTTGTTTTTAAAGTTGTATGTAGAGTTTGCACCGCGCTCTTTTCGTCTTAAGTGTCTTAAAATAATTTTAAATAAATAGAAGGATCGTTCAGAGACTGTACAGAATTTTTTTTAAAGCCTTATAATGAAAGGCATATACGAGTAATACCTATATTTTATTCTTATAGTGTTTTAACCTAATATCTGCCGTATTCTTGAAAAATAAAAAAATTCAAAAACCCAAGACAAAAACGAAAGTATTATAATTTAAGAGACGATCTATATATCTTGTACATATACGTAAATATATATATATATATATATATATATATATATATATATATATATATATATATATATATATATATATATATATATACATATATATATATATATATATATATATATATATATATATATATATATATATATATATATATATATATATATATATATATATATACATATATATATATATATATATATATATATATATATATATATATATATATATATATATATATATATATATACATATATATATATATATATATATATATATATATATATATATATATATATATATATATATATATATATATTTGCACAAGTACCTTACCTACGTATCAAATGGTGGAATAAAAAATTATATTTTATTGTTGTTGTGTGCTCTATGTTTTATATTTCGTTTTTCTTTAAGATGAATGTCTTATAATAAGATAAATTTTCATTTTTTATTTCGCCTTCGTGTTTTTTTTTTTTTTTTTATAAGTAGAGGTGATATTACAGACGAATGATGCTTATGATTTCGATGATGATGATGATGATGAAGCACACCTGTTTTGAGCATAAATCACAAGAATAAAGCGTATAAATGTAAGGTCGACCGATGTAAGGAGATATATTCGTAAATTAAAGAAATGGAATAAACACTTTAATAATTTTGTAAGCAATTCGTGTAATTCATGTGGGTATTTAAAATTCTATTCTCTAATGAATATAATTAAAATTTGGTTGAAACCTATGACAGGTGTGCAAATTAATCTTTGTAATTTCGTTGTATACCATTTTTAGAACAATTTCAAAATGAAACCGTGTTAATGCCATTTACTGTTGATATATAAAGGTTAGTTTGCCTGTAAATTTATTAAAATAAAGAATACATACTTGCTCAGTTTGTCTTCAAATCAGACATCATTTATCTCTAAATTCGTTGTTGTGGCGATGACCTAAAGATGTAAAAATTTACGCGAGGCTCTCCTACTATCATAAGTTAAACTTTTAATCACTGTTATATAGTCTCTTCCGGTAAAATGTTACACTTTTGCCTAAACTAATGGCATGAACAATACTGACGATATACTAGTGAATGAGCAGAAAGCGAAATTGCAGGAAGTTTATCAAAACATTCCAACGCAAGTACCTGCAATTAAATGTGATGATGGAACTTGGGTTAGAAACGCAAAGGAAAAATTGATTTGTTTGCATCATATATTGGGGATACATTCAAACCTATCCCCAGACAAACTTCAGATGAAAGCATAATATTGGTTAACAGAATCGACAGCCTAAGTGGGCACCGCTCCGAACTGGACATTTTAAAACTGGATATTTCAAAATAGGATTTCACAAAACGAGATAAGGTACAAAACTGGATATTTCAAAATTGGATATTTCAAAATGAGATAAGGTACAAAACGAGATATGGTACAACACTTCTCTCCTTAGAAATATTCAAGTATGGAACCTTACTGGCCATATTCCAAAAACTTTCCCAAAAAATAATTTTAAGTTTAAATCACATGACGAAATATCCTGTTTTGAAATATCCAGTTTTGTACCATATCTCGTTTTGTACCTTATCTCGTTTTAAAATATCCAGTTTTGAATTATCCTGTTTAGTCAAATCCAGTTGTAAAATATCCAGTTTCGACCTGTACCCAGCCAAAGCATAAAACCTGTTTCTTTACAAATCTCTTGTGTATAGGATGTATAGAATTGGACCTAAGACACTACCTTGTGGTGCTCGTGCTGATATTTTCGTCAATGTGGAGTATTGATCTTCATGTTTTACTCTAAAATGTCGATCAGTTAGTAAATTTCTATGCAGTTTATATTTTAGTCCTCTGTACCATACTTTATCGAAGGCTTCATCCAATAACATCCAATAAAATATTTGAACATGTTTTATTGCTTTGTAATGCATCTTCAATTATGTCTGTGATTCTGTGGACCTGTTCTATAGTCGAATGTTTTTCTCTGAAACCGAATTGATGGGAAGGAATAAGATCTCTGTGTTCTATGATTAATTTGAGTCTCTTAAGCAGCAATTTTTAAAATAGTTGGAAGCAAAGAATTCGATCTGTACGATTTTTGTCGCTTGCTTGGTTTTGGTTATCATTATCACTTTTGCAACTTTACATTGGCGTGGAACATAGTTAAGTCTGAATACATTAATTATTTGAAGTAGCTTTTGTAATCCTTTTTCAGGCAGTGCTTTAACTATTTTTCCTGTACTTAGATCATAGCCAGCAAATTTTTTTGAGCTTAAATTATTGCTGAATTCAACTTTTAACTCTTGTAAAGATACAGATTTTATGCTTTGGCTGTCAATTTTGTTAACTACCTAGTGTTATGTTTCCATTCGTAGTTTATCTTGGAAGAGGGCTGAATGTATCTCCAAGATATGCAAACAAATCAGTTTTTTCCTTTGCGCGTCTAGCCCAAGATCCATTACCACATTTAATTGAAGGTACTTGAGTTTTATGCCTTTTATTGCTTTCCATAGGGAATAATCGGTATCTTTTTGACCATTAAGGTAATTATGAATCGATTCAGTTTTATTTTCTCTGATTAAAAGTTTTAGTTTATTAGTAAAATAGTTCAGTATCGTTTTGCTTTGCATTTTTCCATAACCAATTCTGGAACTTCCAAAAAGTTGTTATTTGTTCGAGTTTCTTTTAAACTATTAGGCGTACTGTCCCAAGCTGCTTGTTGTATAATATTATTAAGATGTTCTAATTGATCCTCCAATTGTGCCGAAATTTTAACTAGCACTTAACTGAATATTGATATTGTCACTGACTAGTTTCAGGAATAGTTTGCAATTTGTTTTATTGTTTGTTAATTTAGGCAGTGACTCTTTCTTAACAATCGTTGCACTCATGAGAGTCATGATTACAGTAGAGTGATCTGACGATAATCTTTCACTGACTTCTATGAATACGTAGTTTTCTGATACCTCTTTTGTTACAAAACAATCTGGATTTTTATTTGGAGCCATAGGCCAGTATGTCGGTTTACCTTCAGATTAAATTACGCATTTTGTTGCTTAAGCTGAGGTAGGTAGCTCCTTTCTTTTGTGGATTGTTAGTCTTGATCCTCAAAACGTATTTTTGGCGTTAAAATCACTGATAATAATGACATTAAACCCTAATCATTTAAACGAGATATTGTCCTCTTTATTTTGATTATTGCGCGGAGGGCAATAGATTGAGGAAACATTGTATTATTTTCCACCATTTAGTTGAACAATGATAGTTGCTACTTGCATAATTTCTTCTTCCACTTTTATTCCTTCGTAGTACATATTTGATAATTTTTTTTACAAATAAAGTTGTTCCTTCTCTTGATTTTTCTGCCAGATGGATGGCGTGATAACAACAATACCCACGTATCTTAGCAAATGATTTTTTTCTGTATTTAAAAATATTTCTAGTTCTGGAATGTGTTGCATTAGTCCATTTGCATTCCAGATGACAATTCTAAGTGTTTAAATCATTCCCATATTTTAATAAATCATGGAAGTGAATTCATTCTCTGTACCTTGAATGTTTAAGTGCTACTTTGCTCTAAATCTATAGTAGGCGTCCTTTTAACAGTTATCCCTGCAGATCTGACACATCAAGGCTCTCGTTGACAATATCTTTGGGTATAGTTATAGCTTTGGCATTTTTTACATTGAGGAATTTGGCCAGTTGATTTTCTCACCGGTTCTATTCTGACTCTCATGTTTAGGATGGCTTTTATGTTGAATATATTTTCTAAATTTTCTTTGTTATTAAATGTAAGCATAAATTGCTTCGTAGCCAACGCTCTATACGTCTCAAAATCAGACACATTCATTATCCATACATCGTTGTTAAGTGATACAAATCTGTATTCTTTATCAGTGACTGATTTCATTTTTGTTTGCACAGAGACATAATTGGATATGCCAATAGTAATTGCTGACGGCGCCCTCTCTTTAGGTTTGCCTGGCTATTTTACATTGTCAGGTGTTTTCCGTTGTATTTCCGCTTCATTTATCTAGGAGTGTATTTAGGAGTGTGTTTTGTTGAATCTCACCACTTTCCGGAGACGACTCTACTTTCCACTTTCTTGCTTTTTTTTTTTCTTTTTTAAGAGCCAATCTTTTTCTCTTACTAGTTCTTTCTCATCATTAAAGAATCTATCAATTGTATCTACCTCATTGCTAGTCTGAGAAGGCTCCTCAGATTTGTTTAAGCTTGTAAAGCTCTTTTTAAGTTTTCGTTAAAAAAATAATAACCGTTACCAGTACCAGTTGGTAGAGAGGGTCGTAGATGACCCTACTCAATAAAGTTCATGGGGCAATAAGTAGACCTCCGATTCAAAAAAAAATCCGATACCGTATTAGCGATAAAAAGTGCTTGCTAATAACGCTAATGACTGCAGTTTGGTACTAACAATTACAACAAGTGAACTGCAAAGGTTAGTTCTTTTGGAGCAGATAAAGCTGACAAGAATGCAGGTTGAAAGGGAAAACATTTTGTTATATGAAACTACAGCTGAAATATGAATATTTGAAGATTTAGATGGAAAATTAAGAGAATTTAAACAAAAGAAACGAGAAATATCACATTTAAATATTGCTGTTAGAAAGTATCGCCATTCCAGCTCTTTTCTGTTGACCTTGCATTCTTAGTTATCGGTGTCCATCTTCCTCTACTCCATCATATTCATCATCGGCACTACGTCTGTTGCCTGCGCCTTCTTCGATTTCATATATACATCATTTAAATGGGTTCTTATCTATATTGTGCAAAACTACGCAACAAATCACAATATTTCCAGTACAAACTAGGACTAGGCCAAACTAGGAAATCTTTTTTGATTTGACCAAAACACCTCTCTATGATCACTTTTCAATGGCACGCATTTTATTGTAATTTAACCCTTCTCCTTGGGTAGGTTTTCTTATACGGTGTAAACGACGATGGTGGTAATCGGTATCCACTGTTCCCTAGTGGACAAGCAAAACCTCTAAGCCACGCTAGTTTTTAGCAAACTTCACTGCGTTTCCGAATCCTGTTATCGTAAATACTTCCTGACGTCTACGCTGGTAAATTTCTCATTCAAATCGTAAGTGACTTGTTTATTTAAGTTTGATATCCCCGATAACCATTGGGATTTTAAAATGAGATTGCCATTCTTCCGCAGCTTCGTCTAACTATTGGCGTGTTTCTACTTCTACGTCTACTTCCATATCCTCAGCAACACCACTTTAAAATTCGGGATCACTTAAAATCTTATATCTTAAATCCTTAATCAAGTACTGAGTTGCCAACATTGTGAACACAATTTAGATGTTTCATTAGCAGAACTATCATTTGAATTAACTAATATATTAGTAGTTGTAAGACAGTAATTTGTATGCTGTGTAAAATAGAGCTATTCCGCGTTAGTTTTCTCCATTTGAGCGATCTATTTTTGAAGGATAAGGCAAATAGCGGCCACCTTCCATTCATCAGGCATAATTTCGCTTTACCTTACTAATCTAATAAGATCGAAAAGATAGTTCCACAAAGTATTCCCTCCGGATATCAAAGCTCGGAATTAATACAATCAACCCTAGGGAAACGGTTTCGTTTAAGTTTCTGCATAGCCAGTATGAATTCCTCGTAGGATGAGTCCTTTATACACATCTCCGCAGTCTGTATTTGGCAACTTTCAAATAAAGTATTTGACACATAGTGAGCATTAAGTAAATCAGAGAAATGATCCCTCAAAATGTCAAACACTGCATCGATGTTAACATGGAGGTTTCCATCCTGCTCTCCTAACAAGGACCGCTTAGTTATCCCGTGCTATTGTAAAACGCGCTTTTTTATAGGCTATATTCTATTGCTCAACAGCAAGACGATACTGCTTATCATACCAATCATTGTTGGGTTTAATTTTTACCATACCTAGGAGTCGCCTGGGCAGCACTGACACAAAGTTTCCAATACCTCATGAACACAACTGATAGACAGGTTAACTAGTCGCATGTGTATAAACAAAGCTTACACATAGAAATAAAATCTAAAACTGCCTTTTTCACTTGGGACCCAATGAGAAAACCAACTCCAAGATTGCTGAGGTTATCTTCACTGTAAAGCAATGTATAGCCTTGGGAAAATGGTCTCCACTTTTGACCATCGAGTTTTCTGGAGACCAACGACTTCTAAGCGATACTCTTTCATGGCTGATATAGTGCCATCAACCGCGCTTGGTTTTATTAGCGACTGCAAGTTCAACATACCAATCCTAATCTGCGTGTCCGTTATTTTAAGCGTTCAGGAATAATTTTGGCTGCATCCATATTTTTTATTGATTTTTTTAATACGGTTTTTTATGGATGCGGGTAGTCAACCCAGCGATCCAACCTTTATTTAGTCGCCTCCTACGACAAGCCAAGGAGGCTGAGGATAACGACGAATTTGTTTGTAAGTTAAGGCCTCCATTCTCAGGTTCGTAGATTCAATTTATAAATTTAACATTTTTCCCGCACAGATCTCAGCCATTGCCCTTTGGAAATAAACGAAGTTTTACTTCGAATATATCATCCGTTACGCGCAATCGAAAAAATTGTTGCACACATTCAAAAGATCAAATATTTTACGCTCTAATATTGTAATTAGGGTTTTTGGCAGTTTTGGAAGATCTTATAACTATATGGCAACACCTTGAGCGCGGTATTCATTTAAACGGCTGCCGTTCGGACAAACTTATCAGCAAAAGTTGGAAACACAAAAGTTTCAATGGTTGACATTTTTACTCATGCTAAAACCAAACAACGTCTGAGAGAAAGATTGCTAATCGGGTAATGAAATACTGACGGAATGAAATAAAATTTTTTGGTTATAAATTAAATGCAAATGGTTTGGCTGCAGATCCTGAGAAGATTCAAGCGATCAGTGATCTGAAGGTTCCCATTAACAAAAAACACAGCTTCAAAAGATATTGGGTCCGGCGTAACAGAGCCATTGCGAATAGTGGAAGATCTACGGGTTGCTGCCGTTCACGCTCATGACATCATAAGAAACTGCTTCGTCTTCTTCACTTGCAGAAAAAGGCGGACCAGCTATGGTTGGGCTTCTTTAATTATTTCTGTTTTAGAAAATGCAAGAAAGAATGCAGGTGTTTACCGGACCATGAAGAAATTAAATGACAAATAAAGGGCTCAATCTACGAAATGTTATAGTTCTTCGTTTTTAGGCTGGTAACCTACCGAATTTGGTATGCTAATTCTCGAATTGTGTGAACAAAACTTATAGGCTTTAGAGCCTATTAGCTATGCTTTTCTTCCGCGTCAGAAGTGCCCATAAAAGTTAAATTGAGCATATCGAGTGAAAAATATATTTATTGAAAAACTGCACAAAATGTGCTTGAAATTCCTAAAAAATTTCGTGAAATTATCGAGATTTGGGATTTTCGCAGGAAAGAAAATATCGAGTAATTGTTGAAACTCAACACTACTAATACTTGTACTTATAAGCGGGGAGATTAGGTTATGTTCTGATCTTCAACAGAGAGATCCGACCGTTTAGTGGCCTCCTATGACAATACTCATTATATTATGCCGTAGTTGTATAGTAACTACTGAAATTATGGATAAAACTCATTAAAATTCATTTTATGTCACAAATTAGGAATCAAAACCATATACCTAGCATTATATAAATAATTTCATTTAAAAATTTGTAATTATCATATTTAATAACCTCATTATTTCCACAATATAGTACATAATATTTAAAATTCTATTAGCGTCTTTTGCACATCCATCCCATTAACTTTAATTCTAGTTTCCGTTAAAAAAAAAATTTTTTTGTTAGAAAAGATGGGAAAAAAAATTTGCATTTAATCAGCATAACCATTATTAAAGTTCTATATAATATTTGCAAAAAAAAAAAAACATTTTTTTTGTGTTCGTCTCGTCTCACACAATAAAAGCTTAAATACTCTTCCGTTTCAACAACTATTTCAAACATAGAAAAAATAACAAAGTAAATTGTAAATTATAATGTGTCGCTATCATAAAATGAGGCAGAAAAAATAAAGAAAAACGTGCTTTTAAAATTAAATTTTCGTTTAAAGCTTTTGAACAGAATATACAACTTTTGTCCAATACACAGCTACAACACCAAAAACAACAACAAAATTCTATGTATCTATTTTATTTCCGGTATGCGCGCCTCATAACGAAAGAGTAATTTCAATATGATAGAAAAAAAATTATTAATTTTATTTTCCTCTCGATACTTACTTCCGGTATGATAACGATCTCTAGTTTATTTTTTTTTTTTTAGAAATCAAAGGCTTTTCATGTATGAAAATTTCAACTTTTTTAAATGTAATTAAATTAAAATGTGTGCTGCGATTTTATATTAATGTTGAGTCATAAACATAAAATTTTATGAAATGTAATACGTCGTTTGTTAATTAATCGTTTGAATTTAATTAGTTACAATGGAAAAAAATATTTACAATGAAAAAAACCATCCGGTTTGTGTCTTTGCTAAAATTTTAATTTAATCAGGCAAATTGAGGACGTGGGACCACGAAATCAAGGATCGAAATAAAATTATGAAAACCCCTTTTACATCCTTCTCCACTGTGATTTCCAATACCTATTAATTTAAACACATTATATGTCTTTGAAGGGTCAAAACTCGTAACTGCATTGTTTTACGTAAACCAACGTGCAATGTGGTCAAAATGTATGCGTTTATCAGAATATGCCTTTACGCTGGGTGCTGGAAAACTTACAAGCCTCATATGCTGAGAAGATAAGTTAGCTTCAATCCATCATATATGGACTCGTCTCAAAATTAATTTAAATTTACCTCATCTATCCAAAGAATTGTCGAATAATGAGTAGTTGGCCACTTCGAGTAAAATGTAAAGCTTTCGCCAACAGATATATAATATCCTTAAAATTATTAAAGTTTTAAAACGTCTCGTCAAAAGGTATGATCAGAAAAGATGATAGTTGAAGCTTACATAACAGATTTTCTTGTACAACCATAATATAAATGCAAAACCTTCTGCATCCACCATATTGAAAATCTATAATAATGTCTATATTCGTGGAATCAAATTACTTGATCCAAATGCGATCGAACGTGATCTTTGAATAATTTATTTATCAATGGAAAAACTAGACGACGAATCCAAATAACTTTGGAGTTATGAAACTTTCGAAACCGAATAAATAATAATAATAAACGGCATTTGCAGACCATTACTGACCCGTACCGAGTCAACAGTCTGGCTCCAGCGGATTCTATTCCGAGCTTGTTCTTCGTATTATTCTAAAAACCCGAAGTAAACAAGTCGTTCCTTACCCCGATGAGCTATGGCCGCCGAATGCGACCTCTATGCCTGCCATAATTGGCGGCTCTTCTCTTAGAGATCGCTGCACCAACCACTTAGGATCGGTTCACAGAACGTGACCGTGCTGTCATTTTATTTCAAGAACGAGATCAGGAATTTTTAAAGTCCTCGGCATTTGCAAGGTATTTTGACTTAAGCAGCACCTGGTTTTCTTAGGAACTGCACGTTCCACGTTCCAATTCTAAACTGCGTGTTTGTTAACATAAGCGGTGGTCGGGTTAAATTAAAGCGGTATCCATATATTATTTTGTTGAATTTTTTAACAATGAAGTTTTTTTAAGGATGCGAGTAACAAGCTGCAAGACGAAAGGATATTTAATCTTCGTCACAGCGTTGAAAACAACCTAACCCATCAAAGTTCGCAAAGTCAAGAGCTACATAACAACCAGCAAAACGCAGTATCGTCAGTCAAATAACAACCGATCATAATGGATGAACAAATTCCTCAACAAACCATAGTTAAGGACACAATTGTGCAATTCGAGAGCAATTACAATAAAAAATTTTCAAGACGAAGAGAGTCACCACTAGCACCGACACCATCACGCAGCCAAAATTATACATCTCCAGAGGAAGACGAGCCCAATAAAAATCCCGAATCAAAAAATAAAATACCAACGGATCAAAGTAGCAACAGCACGCTCAACCATTTGCTACGAACACAAAACTTTAAAATGAGGGAATTACTGTGGCAGCTCAAACGTGCTTGGGATAAATCTCTGCCACAAATTTTACATACCAAATGGCTACGCTTCAGAGGCCAACTTCTTCAGCTTAACCAGCTCAAAATCAATCGTCACCTCTTCAAAAGTCTCTCGTTAGTCAACGTGCAATTACACGGTCAAGACGGCGAAGTAGTCGTCCAACTTTTATGTTCAAAGTCGAGAGTATCTCGATTACGAAAACTACTCTTCCCCGCTTAGAGCTCTGCGCTGCCAATCTTTTCGCAGACCTAGCACATCAAATACTCGCAATAATTAATTTCAAGGTCAGCAACGTTTTTTATTGGACTGATTAAGTTATCGTCCTTCATTGGCTCAAGTCTGAATCAACTGTTTGTATTACATTTGTTGCCAATAGAGTGTCCAGTATCCAACAATTTACAAACGTTAACGATTGGCATCATGTCAAATCCGAATAAAATCCTGCAGACATTGGTTCTCGTGGAATTATGCCAGAGGAGTTGCTTAACAGTTCAATGTGGTTTAAAGGACCTTAATTCTTATCTGCAGCTGATCAAAATTGGACACTAAAACAACCTTCACTCGAATGTTCTCCTCCTGAACTTCGAAGCAACAAGTCAGTTATAGTTGCCATGAATGAAGAATCGAAGACGAATTATGGAAATGGCGCAAGATCATGGCTTGGATCAATAGATATATTTCTAACTGTCATTTACGTTATCGATTACGAGGCCAGTTGGAAGAAAGAACAAATGGTGCTCCATCAACTGAAGAAATTGAGGTTAGTCTGCAGAGTATCAAAAGGCTTACCGACAAAAGATCGTCTAAATTCCTTATCCCCTTTCTTAAGCGATAAAGGTATATTGAGTGTTGGTGGCCGCCTTCAGAAGTCTTCTTATCATTTTTGTTCAAACATCCTATACTTCTTCCATTCAAACATCCTTTCACAATAACTTTAATTTCCGCGTATCATTCTAGATTGATACCTGCTGGACCTCAAGCTATGCTAGCAGCAATTCGGGAAAAATTATGGCTATTAAAAGGACGTTATTTGGCTAATAACATATATTAATTCTGCATTTGGTGTTTCAAAATGGCTGCTCGTTCGATAACTCAACTCATGGGTAACCTTGCGACTCACAGAATCAACAAGGCACCAACATTTAGTGTAATTGGCATGGATTACTGTGGCTCTTTTTACATCCACTATAAGGTCCGAGGGAAGGCAGCTACCAAAGCATATGTAGCAATATGTATATGCTTTTCAGTGAAGGCTGTCGATTTAGAACTTGTGTCAGACATGACAACGCATGCCTTTATAGGTGCTCTAAAGAGGTTGATTGCTACCCAAGGGATGTGTCATCATATATATTCCGACAATGGGACAAATTTTGTAGGTGTTAATTCCGAACTTCAACAATTGCGTAACATTTTTCTGTCAGAACAACATCAACAGGAAACCACGAAGTTCTGTCAAGAGAACAACATCACATGGCATTTCCCACCTCCATCATCCCTACACTTCGGTGACTTATATAAAGCCGCAGTGAAATCATCAAAACATCATATGTTACGAGTCATTGGAAATACTTCGCTTACTTTCGAGGAGTTGAACACTCTCATCAAACAAGTCGAGGGCAGTGTTGAACTCTCGACCACTAACACCTACATGTTCGAGTCCTGACGACCTAAATGCCTTGACTCCTGGTCATTTTTTAATCAGTCGTCCTCTCACCACGATCATCGAAGCAAACACAACCAAAGAAAATGTAACCATGAAATTAAAATAGAAACCTCTATTTTTTATTGCAGATTTGGATTCTCCGACTAAAAATAAGGACGTAAATTAGTTATCTTTGGCAGAAATCGGCTAACCCGAAGTGGCTGCTTCCATAGGGAGTTTTTCAAGTTTTGTAAATATTACAAAAAGTACAGCCCTCATGAGAAAACTGTTAAGTTAAATAAACAAAAAAATATAAAAAAATTTAAAAAAAAATATTGTGCCACTTCCGGTTAGTCGATTTCCGCTAAAGTACTTATTTCCGCTACGTACTTATTTTTAGTCGGAGAATCCGAATCTGCAATAAAAAATAGAGGTTCCCATTTCAATTTGAAAGTTACCCCCCGCCCCACCACCTACAGAAAGGGAAGGTGGGTACTAATTTTAGCACTAATGGTCCCCCTCGGAATGATTAAATTTTGTTCTTGTACATTTTTTTCGTATAGTGCTTATTTTCCGAGATATTTGAAAGATTCAGCTTTAAAAAACACCAATTTGAGTAACCTCAAATAGCATCAACCTGTATATTGTTCGCGATTTATCTGGTTACGTGAGTATCAAAACGGTGTAGTCAAAACCTTTACAGTGCACTATAAAGATTTGAACTAAATTACGAACATTTTGAAAGTTGATATTTATATTGAATCAATTTACGAGTACTATCAAACGTAATCACTCGTCGCTGATAAACTCATCCACTACTTCACTGTGTAAACCATTGTGTTATTAAGGCATAAAGCATCCTACTCAAACCATGGACAAAGAGACGCAGAGGAAATTCGCCGAGTACACCAAAAGATACGGTCATGCACGAGCTGGCCTAACACGTCTGGTAAATGCCATAACCTCAATCACGATGACTAACATGGATTTACAAGACGCTTACGGAATCAGTCGAAATCGCCGAATTCGAGCAAAGATTCTTAAAATTAAAGGCAAAACTAAGAGGCGTGATACATGATACAAATCCTTTATTGACTGCAGTTCAAATGAACAATCATCGAGGTCAAATATAGGAATACCTGGGAAGATATGAAAGCGATTCGATCAGCCGGCCAAGTCATCAGAGCATTTGTTAAAAGGTTTTAGGACCAACCGCCAGCCTCAAATAACAGCGTCCACTCTCTTCGAAAGGAGGTTGACACGTCCATAGAAGTAATAGCTGGATTCAGTGTCTTGGGCGATGAAGCCAAGTCACGCGATATATGGATAAACCACATATTAATGAACAAATTGGACGATGATTCTCGAAGAGCATGGGCAGCCAGAATTGCGGATGTAAAATATCCAACCTCCGAGTCACTGATTGACTTTCTCGAAAAACGATGCATAGCTCTCGAAAATTGTGAGATATTAAATAGACGGCCACAACCAGGGCGACATAGTAATGAAATCAGATGCATTAATGAAATCAAGTAATGAAATCAAGAATTTAAAGCATTAAATGTAAGTGCTCGAAAGGACTTCGTAACCTCATCTAGATGTTGCTTCAACTGCCTAGCCAATGGCCATAGCTCAAAGGTACGTCGTTTCTTTAGAAGATGTTACTTGTGCCTTAAAAAACATCATACCGCCCTGCATCCTCCTTCAGAAGCTAACAATCAACAACCTTCGTCTCAGAACGAGGACACAAAGGCTAATGTTGCAACAACTGCATCCAATAGCGCTTCTAACATTAGCATACATACTGCATTGCTCTAGTTAAGTCCGCTCCTACCTACAGCCCGTAACATTGAACTAGACACCTGCATGGAACGTATGCTACTAGAATCGGGATCTAATAGTGAGACTAATGTTCGTCGGCTTAATCTACTTCGATACAATGCACGATACCGACCACAATTGAAATTTGACCCCATTTTCACCCAGAACTGAAGTTGAAAATTAAGGCTTATATAATGCAGGACCAATATACCACGAGCTAGTAAGGAGTTACTTAACGAATGAGATGAACTTGATAAAACTACACTAGCTGACCCTACAGAAGACCTAAATCCTAACACGATTCCGACTTACCAAGGTAGCATTTACGGCAGATATACACCAGATCTATCGATAGGTACGAGTACATCCAGACCACGTGAATTATCAGCGCATCGTATGGAGAAGAGATCCGACCGAGTCACTCAAACAATTTAAATAAACACCCGTAACTTACGGAACTGCCACTCGAGCACTAGCTCAATTAGCCGAAGTCGTCAAAACTTCCAACCCAGTCGCCTCAGCTATTATCGACAACGACTTCTATGTGGATGACGTTTTGAATGGTGCTCACTTCGACGAAGCATCCATCACTTCAAGCAAAAGTCTCCATCAAGTGCTAGGCTCAGCGGGATTCAAGTTGCATAAATGGGCTTCCAACTCTGAAAAGTTTCTGCAAACCATCGGTGCAAAAGATCCAGTAAGCACCATAGCAATGATGAAAGACAACCCGCATAAAGTTCTAGGACTACACTAAAATTGCGGGAAAGATAGCTTACCCTTCAAAAGCAACCTCGTACCTAGCGATCTCACACTGACAAAGCATCACTTCCTGTCGAACTCGTCTCGTTTATTTGATCCGCTAGGGTGGCTATCTCCAATCACCATCATGGTTGCTACCTCTAGGATGGGATGACGCTGTGCCCACTGAAATTGCTGATACCTGGACAAACCTCAAGGTCGAGATGAAAATATGAATATAAGGAAGCCCATGGATTCTGCGACGCCAGCAAGGCAGCTTACGCTGCAGCATTTTACTTACGTGTCATTAGTTTGATCGGTGAGATTAGAGTATACCTAATCGCATCAAAAACAAATGTTTTACCTATTCGGCCTGTAACGATCTCGAGATTAGAGCTACTAGCTGCACACCTACTGGCGAAACTATCAACATCTGTCATTTAAACACTAAAAATCGAAAGCATGCCATCTTACTCCTAGACAGATTCTGAAATAGTGCTCCATTTATTAACCAAACAGCCCGCAACTCTACCAACGTTTATTGCGAATCGAACGTCAGATACACGAATGGTTACCTAAAACAAAGTGGCAACATGTAAGCTCGAAATCAAACCCATGCGACTGCGCGTCCCGAAGGCTCATGCCAACAGAGCTGGCCAATCATCATCTTTGGTTGAAATGGCTCGAATGGCTACGTCAAGAAGCGCATGGCCAGAACAAAATATGGATCATCTTATCAATAATCCAGGACCCACCGATACACAAACAATCTATTCAAACGAAGCCACAGTTGAGGTTCATGTATTGGATACAGAATTCGATAGAATATTTGACCATAAAACGATTAAGCGCATCATTGGATGGTGCATCAGGTTCCTCCACCCATCAAAAAAAAAAAACATATGAAAAGTAAGTTGCCAATTTCCACCCTCGCCAGCACAAAGGGGGTACTAGAGCTTTCTTGTGAAGAAATTCAGATTGCAGAGCGGTGTATGTGGCGATGGGCCCAGCAATCTGAATACGAAAGAGAAATAAAAGCATTCAATTCTGGAGCATCGATAAGAAATAGCAACATATTTTCACTTTCACCATTTCTCATGCATATGACTTACCTACATCCGACGACATCCATTTTGTTCCATTTGTCTCGCCAAAAATACTGAATCCTAAGCGGCAAAGTATCTTCAAAGATAACAAACGCCTACAAGATATGCTTCAAGATGAAGGCCAAGCATATGACGCAACAAACGGGAGATCTATCCGAGCCACCGAGAAACTACACCAAAAAAAGCATATGTAGCATTGTTCATATGTATGGCAGTGAAAGCAATACACTTGGAGCCGGTCATGGATTTATCTACGGACGGATTTATAGGAGAGCTAAGAGGGTTTGCCAGGAGACGCAACAACCCAACTGATATATTCTCGGACAATGGAACTTACTTCAAGGGTGCGAGCCGGAAGTTGTCGGAATTAACGCAAGCACTACAAGAACCAACACGCAATCTTCAGATAGCTGAATACCTTGCTGAAAAGGGCACTCAAAGGCACTTCATACCACCTGCCAGTCCATCAATGGGCGGTCTCTGGGCGGCACCAACAATGCAATTCTCAGTTTAGAGGATTTCTCTACTCTACTATGTGAGATAAAAGCCATCCTCAAACCCCGTCCATTTACACGATATCCATCGACCCAATTGACAGCTTGCTTTTAACGCCTGCGCATTCCCTTCTCACGGTACCATTCGAAACAGTAGCCGATGAACATCTACAAAGCACACCCGATAACCGATTGAATAGATTGCAAAACATACAAGGTTAATGGCAACGGTTTTCTAGGAAATACTTACACACCCTCCAACAAAGGAAAAAGTAGCAGCAGCAACACTCAAATTTGGAAATTGGCGATTTCGTATATGAGAAGGACGAAGACACTACAAATGAATGTCCAATTTCAAATCTCGAAGTTCGAACACCTGAGTATTTTATAATTGGTTCAGTAGGCGAGCCACTAATCAGAAGGAAATGCATCAGCTAAAAAAGGAACCATTGACCAACTCGAACACTAAATCAAACCTTTTGCTCTACATGCTATCAATATTCTGTATATTGGGTATGGTATCATGTCATCAGAAACAACAGCCAAGTACATGTCAAGCTTCACATCCCATCCACGTATATACTTCGCCCAAATTGGCTAAAGTAGCTTAATAAATGGCGAAACTAATAACATATTTCAACCTGACTTCCAAGACAAGTCAATGATAATGCGGTGGAATTCTAAAGATTCTTGTTTATAAATATTTTATGAAACATGGAAGTGCCCCCTGATCACAGAGGCCAACCTGTATTAATCTCGTAAACTTACACGATTCTAAAGTTTTGATTAGTGACATCTTAGTTCGTTATTCTTTTTCTTGTGTACTCCGTTAGAACCCAACTTTTACAACCAATCACACTTGATTAATCAGCAATTTTGGAAAATTTAAAAATGGCAATATTATAGTCTAACGAGTACTGAGATTCATATTCCCAAACCATATCAGCCAACCAATGGATAATCCAAACCACATCAGCCCAACCAATTATATATGCACCGCTAGATAAAAAATCGAGGTCACACCGGATATAAATCCGCTTTCATTTGAAACAACGATGCTAAAAACACTATGACCATAACGGTTTATTCTGGTTGTTAGAGCCATTTGTACAACGCAATATATTTTAACGCGACTTACCAGTTTGAATGGCTCAGTAAACTTTTTTCGTTATCCAATAGTCCAAAGATTTGATTTTAATAGAATTCTAAAATATAATGAAATTTATTTTAAAATCTCGAAACATCGTAAATTAATCAGTATAGCTTACATGGATTTGAGATGAGCATCGCGTTGGGTCATTTTACAAGCCCCTTTGTAAATTTACACTGTTTTCACTAGCATAACAATCATATTCTGTGTATTTTTATTTAATCGAACTATATTTTCGTCACTTTTTTTCATTTTTCACGATAAATTGTCCATGTCCACACTTAACCGGTTAAAACACATTCCACTTGCACAATTTAAAATAAACATTTCCTACCAACGAACGCCTTCCAATTGGTTTTGAAAATATTTTTCAAATAAAATACCGTTATTAAATCAAATGACATTTGGATAAAAAAAAACAGAAAAATAAACTGATCGAAAAAATAATTGATCGAATGGTTTGTAGTTTATGTTCATGTCTACATCTATTGTGAGGAAACTTAAACATTACAATTAGTACAAGAGCAATGGTTAAGATATTTACTAACAAAAAACATGATTTGTGGTGAAAGGGCTTTAAAGGACTTGAATGCAATGCGGGTTAATGCGGGTTTATTAAAATAGCGATGGAAATGAATTTCTAATTCCTAAAAAAGGTATTCATGATATAGAAAATTATCTTCCATGTTAAAAAGGTTGTTTTAGATTGCAAAGCAGTTGAAAAATCATCCATGATGAGAGATATTTTAGGTCGGCTGCCACATTTGTAGGCAGTGATCATTAATTGGTCACTGCAAAGCTTAAAGGGCAGTTTTCGTACAAGTCAGGAATCACAACAAACGGAAACTTACGTTTCAACATTGAACAGAGCAGCAGTACGACGATCTCAAACAAGCTCTTGTTATCCGATTGGCAGAGTCCGAGGATTCTAAATTACAGAAGCTTTTCAAAGACCTCGACTTGGTGACAAAAAGCCAACCAAGTTGTTACGGGAAATGAGAAATTTAGCTAGTAACCCGGTTTCGGACGATTTGTTGAGAAAGATATGGATGCAACGCTTACCATCCCGAATTCAAGTCATTTAAGCTCCAAGCACCGAAAATTTATCAAATCTGGCAATTATGGCTGAGAAGATTTTCAAAACCTACGCAAGGTTGAACGTCGTGATGATGTCTGGGGAACGCATTTACGCATTTTATTCAGACAAAACGACCTCCAGCAGCAGCTAAACTTCGAAGGCTTTCGCCGGATAAATTGGCTACGGCTAAAATGGGATTCGATTATATGATTCAGTCTGGAATCTGCGGACCTTCCGATAGCTCATGGGCCAGCCCACTACACCTGGATAGAAAAAAGAACGGAGATTGGCGCCCGTGTGGTGACAATCACGCTTTGAATGCTGTTACCCAACCAGACCGTTATCCTATACCTCACTTGAAGGATTTCAGTCATCAACTTCATGGTCGTACCATTTTTTCTATGTTGGATTTGGAAAGAGCGTACCACCAGATACCGGTCGAGCCGTTAGACATACCGAAGACTACGATCATTACACCATTCGGAATGTATGAATTTACCCGTATGGGTTTTGGATTAGTAAACGCTGCGCAATCGTTCCAACGGTTTGTTCATTCCGTATTCCGTGAACAGGATTTTTAGGACATCTATATTGACGATATTTTAATTGCTTCCAGAGACTTAGCAGAACACATGAGCCATCTCGAGTGTATTTTTCAAAGGCTCCAGGACTACGAGCTGATTATTATCACGGGACTTGGCAGCCAATGGGCTTTTATTCTGTTAAACTCACCGACACACAAAAACTCTATAGGGCCTACAATCGAGAGCTCTTGGTGGCGTATTTAGCCGTAAAACATATTCGTGTCCTGTTGAAGGGTCGAGCTTTTACTTTTTTCACAGACCACCAACCACTGGTTTACGCATTCCAGCAGAACCCAAACAAAGCGTCACCAAGACAGTTCAGGTACTTAGATTTTGTAAACCAGTTCACAAGCGATAGTCAGCATATATCCGGTAAGGTTAATGTGGTAGGCAGCTGATGTTCTTTCTAGAATTAACGAAATCGCTATGCAGGAAGCGATTATACCAAAGTTGCTGATCTTCAAAGTCAGAATGAGTAATTACAAACGCTACTTGAAACAAATAAATCGGTTAAGTTCTAAAAGTTTGAACTTAACCAATATCAACGTCGAATGGAATGCAAAACTGCTTTACTATAATATACCGATATACCCGCTGGCCCGAGGCTATTCCGATTACCGATATCCGGGCTCATACTGTTGCAAGCGCGATTTACAATGGATGGATATCACGATTTGGGGTTCCAACAATAGTTGTCACAGATCAAGGAAGCCAATTCAAATCTGAACTGTTCCGGGAATTATCAAAGCTTTTAGGGTTTCAATGAAAGCGAACAACACCATACAACCCACCGGCAAACGGGTTTATTGAGAGATGGCATCGCTTGCTCAAGACTGCAATAATGTGCCAGGATAACACGAATTGGATGACGTTTTTCCCAACAGTTTTGTTGGGGCTACGCACAGCCTAGAAAGAAGATTTTGGTGCAACATCGGCTGAGATGCTTTATGGAGAACGTTTACGTCAACCAGAAAATTTCTTTTGCGACACTTCAAAATTCACATGCCAGTCAAAATTCGTAGCGTAGCCATGAATTCCGTTCAGACACGAAGCTACTGCTTGTATCGTTCATAAAGAGCGAGTGTTTTTGTAAGAACAGACGCGGAGAAATCTTCACTTCAACCCCCATATGAAGGACCATTCAGTATTGTCGATCGAAAAGAGAAATACTTCACAGTTAATATACGAGGAAGAAGCTGTAATATTTCCGTGAACAATAATAAATGAAAATGAGAAAGCAGAATTCCAATATCTTGTTAGCAGTAGCATTGTGCATACCATTAATCTGATAAAATGAACGATCCATGGAAAGTATAGAAATCTTTGGTTATCAGTTCCATCCACGCGATTCTATGTACGAAAAAATTTAACCAAACAATGATTGCTTTGATGAGAAGTGTCATCTTGCTGTCAACAGCCTATCGAGAACTAAACTTCTTTGTATTATTTTAATTATTTCTCTTAGAATTAAACAAAAAACAAGGATATTCCTAACTGCAACAAGAGCACACAATCAAATTCAAGATTTTTCTATAAAATGCATGCGCAATTTAATGCGCAATGAAATGCTGAACCATCTGACTAGAAAAGTGGTATGTGGCTACGTGGGCAAAGTATTGATACATTTTTTTTCTTCATTTCACTTGTTGGGTCGCAACATAAATTAACATATTTTGATAAAAAACCGTTTATAAGTTCATAAATTAATTAATTAAAATATTTAAATTTAATTTAAATTCACTTTCAAAATGAATTGTACTAAACAATTCCGTTCAATAGATGTCTCTTTCAAATTTGTATTGTACAATTCGATCACTTATTCGTTTCGACCAATTTATGGTATTTCTTTTTCTGAAATGTCAATTTATTCAAAAATCAGTTCAGTTCGAAGTTTGAAAAAGTTTAAACGTTTTATTTCGATTAGGAGTTGTGAAAAAAAATGTGAAAACCGTTGGTTAGTTGTGAAAATCGTTTTGTGTAAATTGTGTTAAAATATTAAATGTGCTAGGATTGAGTTTTACAGATTATTACAAAGATGTGAATTGTGCAAAAATATAAAGTTAACTTATTACGGTTAACATTGTGAACAGTTTTATAATATGCAATGGGGCACTGCAATGACGCCTCAATTGTATAAAGTAATGGTGTACCTGATGAACAATTCTTAAAATAGTTTTGGCTTTGCGAAATACATGAGATTTGGTGAGTGCCGCAAATATTTATATACGACCTTGTTAAATGCTGTCCTTGTTGTTGTTAGAATCGATTGATCAAATGATGTTAAATGAAATCGGATGCGGTGTCCTCGACTCTCCGAACGACATAACTCGGTGCAATTTTATAGTGCGTAATAGACATCACAAATGCAACATATGTCGTCTATGCCATAGATTATTAAAATATTTTTACATGAATGCAATACTTTTTGAAATTTTTATATGTGTCTTAAACTTGTCACCGAAATCATTTAACTATCGAGTCATTTGATGGTAATTCATCTCGACTTTTTAACCAACAAGGTTTGATAATCGATAATAGCAAAAATTGTTACATTAGCATTTAGAATCCATAATCATCATTTAAAATTCTGTCGTTTAAATAAGTAACTTGAGAGGTTGATATCATTTTGGCGAAACAATGTACTGACCTATGAGTGAGAGGTCGCGTTATGACGTTTCTATTAGAAAGGAGATCGTTTAAGAACCCAAAAAAAATTGTGGGTCTCTACTTGTGGTAAACAAAGGTGGGTTGGATTACCTGGGAATATTAATTTGCGTTGAATCCTTTGTTAAAAAGTGACCTGGTGTTAGTATAACCTCCTGTAGATCTGCAGATACTGTCGTTAGAGGTCTCGAATTTAAACATGCCTCGATTTGAGATGTCACTGTGGACTCCTCGTATGTAAATTTACTCTCACCAACTACTCGCTTGAGATGGTGCTTCATTGATGTTCGGGCTTGGGTGCTCGTTTTTTGTATTAGGATGACTTACAGCTTAGAAGGGAGGGTTCTCAGTCCACTAAAAACTTGAACTCTTTTTCGTTCGTTTTTTATATGTACTTTATTCAATTTTAATTGGCTTTTATTTATATCGCCGACCATGAATCAAGTGATTCATTTACTGATAATTTGCACACTTTGGTTATTGGACGTTCCATTATCGTACCGTTTGTAGTTGTCAACTTGTCCACACGTACCCGGCCATCGTTACCAAGATACACCTTTGTGATTCGTCCAATCATTCACTTACCAGGTGGTAAATTTGGTTCGCAAACAATGACTACATCGTTTACTTTGAGATTTTGTTGCGGTTGCTGCCACTTTGACCGAGTTTGAAGATTCACAAGATACTCTCGTTGCCAACGGTGCCAAAAATGTAAGGTGATTCTGCGAATCATGTCCCATCGATCATTTAGTGACTAATCTTTCTCGTCAATTATGTCAGGGATTTGTTGTGCTGTACGATGCAAAATAAAATGCGAGGGTGTAAGGACCAGTTCTGTTCGTGAAGATGAGGCACACAGCGGACGTGAATTGACTGCCGACTCGATCTCGACCAGTAATGTAGTGAATTCTTCAATGGTGAGGATTTGTTCTCCAATGGTGCGATGTATATGTGTTTTGGCTAGTCGGAACGCTGACTCCCTGACTTCCCTCATATGTGGCGCCGCAGAGGGATTGACAATTGATTAGTTGCAAAGAAATATTGCATGTCTTTTAGAAAATTGGCAGCACCAACGAAATTGGTACCGTTGTCACACAGTATGCAATATCATTCTTGAATCATAGCCATTAACAGTGGCGGTCCAGGATGACAATAATCATTGTGGGTTTGATATATGATTCGTTGACTAATTGTCCATTTTGCTGACAAGATTATTGGGTGCTTTGAGTTATATAGTGCCAAGCTATTCTTGATTCGACCACACACTCTCATGACCTTGTCGTCATCTAAAAAAGATTCGTATTGAAGAAGAGGACTTTTCAACTCCATATATTCTTGCGAAAACTCTGTGCTATTAAGTTCATCAACACTCAGCACAAGAGTATTGTCCTTGACTGGACTCCAAACACGTCGAACATATGAAGTGATGTGCAGAATTTTCTTGTAATTTGAAAATGTCGTAAAGATATAGTTCAATGTCTGGTTGTCTTTGGTAGGTTTTTTGGCCTCGGTTATTCCGCGAATTGCGATATGACTGACTATTTTGGATGCCTTTTCCTCGCTAGATTCGGATACGTCAAGATTGGTTTGTCCCGGCCAGTAGTGCTCTGATTGCCGTAAGAACGCTGGTGCAGACCACCATAGCGGGTGATTCTTCAATTCTTCTAGTGATATCCCACGGCTCGCACCATCCGCTGGATTGAATTGAGAAGGGATGTGACGCCGGTGACTTATGTTGAAGAGGGTTATGATTTTTCCCTCGCGATTTGCAACAAAAGTTGCCCATCTCCTTGGTAAGCCAGACCACCAGTCCAAAACTATCTTGGACTCCGTCCAGAGGGTACCCGTGCTAGAGGAAGATTGTTGTCCGTAATTATAGATTTACAATGATTTGCTTGAAGCTTTGCGCCTAGCAGCTCGAGCCTTGGTCAACTGACAGGTTTCAGCTTCAAATCTACTGCTGAGTATGCAACCTCACTCGCATCGCTTAATCCATGTAATTCAAGTTACTCGTCTCCACTTATTGAACTGCCCACCCATCTGTCCAGCTGAATTGAGTTCGCATTTTCCATTTCATGTCGTAACCTCAGCCATCCATTGAGAATTTCGTCTGGTAGGTTATCATCCCAATCCACATGGCTACGCCACAGGTGTTACATCAGGATTTTTGATCTGATTAACAGCGGAGATAACCAGCCAAACGGGTCGAATATTCGACCTACCTCCGAAAGGATCAATCGTTTCGTGTGCATTGTTCTGATTGGACAGTAGGTTCCGAATCGAAAATCATCCTGAATTGGATCCCACTTGATGCCAAGTACCTTGACCGTGTCCTTGTTGTCGTCTAATAGTTTTAAGTTGTTGGGTTAAGCCGGGTCATGAAGTTTTGGATGGTTGCTTACAAATTTTACTAGATTAAATTTGTCATTCTGTAGGATTGCGTAAATCTCTCTTTTGAGTGTACGCAACTCTTCGATAGTGTTAGCACCGGTGAGAACATCATACACGTAGACATCTTCTTGGATGACCTTTGCGGCCTTTGGATAAACGTGCGAAGAAACCTCGGCTAGTTTATTCGACGTGTTTGTAGCAACAAAAGGAGCCGACGATGTCCCGTATGTAACCGTCGTAAGTTGAAACATACACATATTGTTCTCATCGTCTCGCCAAAGGATTAACTGGTACGGCTGGTCCAATTCGTGTACTGAGATTTGCCATTACATCTTCTCAATGTCGGCTGCAAAGACGTATTTGGAAAGGTGAAAACGCAGGAGAATGGCCCACAGTATAGATTGAACGTCAGGGCCTATCAGCAGCATATTATTGAGCGATGGATTCTCACCAATTCTCGACGAGGCGTTGAATACTACCCTTAGTTTGGTGGTAGAGTTTTGTTCCTTTAAAACGCCATGATGTGACATGAAGTAAGCGTTTGAATTAATCGGACCATCAACCTTTATCATATGACCAAGCTGCTTATATTCAGTTAAAAATTCAGTATACAGACGATGAAGTTCTGGATCGTCTTTGAATCGTCTGTATAATGCGTTGAGTTGAGAAACGGGTGTGTGGTAGTTGCTTTGAATCTTTGTTGGGTCGGACTTAAACGGCAACCACGTGATGAATCGTCCATTTGGTGTGCGCACTGTTTTTTCTTTGTAATGCTTGACACAAGCTTCTTCTTCGGTGTTTAGTGCCCTCTGTATGGAGCTCTGTACCTCCTCTACCTCCCAAAAGCGCCTCAATACATTGTCTATGTCAAAGAGAGTACAATGTGTTTGGACCTTTTGAGCTTGGTTTCCGGCATTTCCTCCTACGACCCACCCAAATTTAGTATTCTGCGCAATCAGATTGGTATTGGGAGACCTAAGTCTACCTTCTTCCTGGACGTTAAAGAATATGTCGGCCCCTAAGAGTATGTCGATACTTCTTGATTGATTCCGATTTTTTAGTTACTTCCTTTTGAGTGTCATGGAGTAAACTGTGGTGAGCTTCATAAAATGTTTGACATTTTTTGAGACAGAATCTATCACGGTGAATCCGTAAGAGTTTTCTGCACAAAGCTTTTGCTTTCGCAATAGCAGTTCTATCTAAGACTGATAGAGCTTGAAATTTCTTACAGCTTGTAATTTCGTGGTTACCGCTGAAATAGAATTCTGTTCATTTACTGAACAAAATCAAAGCTTAGTTGAAAGTTTAGCTTAGTTTATTTTTTAGCAAAGATACATTTTGGACAATGAAATTGTTGGGATTTTATATTACGAGCCACTTGGAAAAATTTTGTCAGGTGTTGACTTGATTCGACTGATTTTTCAGAATAAAGTTGTCATTGGCAAGAAAACGGTGTGAGTAACAAGCCAAAGTATATCAATGCTATGGCTTTTAGATTATGTAACGATTCAGCAACATTTAAATTTGGATCATTTTTGAATCGGATAAGTTAAATTTACCGTGAAAGAGTTGGTAGAGCTTCGGCCCAGAAGAAATGGCATAGATTAAAACATAAAAAAAATCGTAGCAATCAGTTACAGTACATAGCGTGAGTTTGGAACTATGAATATTCGGCTTTGCCATCGTGGTTGATGCATGGCCGGGGTTACCATTCGATTTTTATCGCCTCAGTCTTCCGTGTCGTAATCATTTTGAGCACTAAAATAAGCACAACTACTTAAGTAGCTAACCCAAATAAAAGATTCATTTTACAACATTTTGGATAATCAGAGGGTCACCATATGCCACCAATAAACACACATGGTTCCAATGGTAAACGAAAATTATTATTCTATTACAATTGTAGGCCCATTGGAAAGGTTCAATGCTGAAAATATTTTTATAACTGGTACTTTAGAAAAAAGTGATGAGCCTGCCCGTGCAAGCTCGTCGGCTCTCTCATTTCCAGTGATGCTCTTGTGACCAGGTACCCACCACAACTTAAGTTTGTTATGGCAAGAGAGAGATTATAGCAGTTTATAACAACTTTTAATCGACTTAGAATCCAGACAGTTAAAAACCAGTGCTTTCAATGCTGCTTGGCTGTCTGACAAAATCTGGATGAAGGCTCCTTTAAGATCTTTAGTCATAGTAGTTGAGGCGCAGGTTCCAATGGCGAGAATTTCGGCTAGAAAAACAGTGAAGTAAGTTCCTAGTGATTTCGATATTTTGTGGTTGGGTCCAAAGACACCAATACCGACTCCACTATCCTTTTTTGATCCACTCGTGAACCAGACAAGGCTTTTCGGCCACAAGTCCTGCCGACAGGCCCACATGGCTCTGACCGCGTTTCTTATTTAGGACAACACCCAGATATTTAACTTCATTGGAGTATCCGATAGTAAAATAATTTAGACTAAATGAACCAAGGTTCAATTTACATTTTTTGGTAAAGAGCACTAGGGGTGTTTTGCTAGGATTAATCGAAAAGCCCTATTTAGTGCACTAATTCGAAATAACAAGCAGGACCTGGTGCATGGCGTGCACCTATGACATTATAACCGAGTAAATGTAGCTCATCAAGTAACCCGTCGATCGCGAGTGACCACAGCAAGCACCCCTTTACTGCTCTAATTGTGACTGACTCAATACCTAGTTTGAATGCAATCTTCCTATTAACTAACATGGAACTAATCCAGTGGTAAGTCGGATCATCAATATCTCTACGCCTGATTGCTCTAACAATTGAATCGTATGCAGTGTCGTCAAAAGCTCTCTACTCTAAAAAGCGCACCGAGCAATTTCTTTCGAGTGGTAGGCCGCTTCAGCTTAGGTGACAAGTATGTGCAGGGCCCCATTTGTGGATTTGCCATTTCTGAAGGCGAATTGATTAGGATTCAAAGGTCTTGTTACAATTAACCAGTCTTTGATATGAAGATCTACCAGTCGTTCTATAGTTTTGAGAATAAACGATATACAACTGATGGTCGAATGGATTTAGGGAGTTCACTTGGCCGATTGCCTTTGGGATAAAAACCACATTGACTTGGTTCCAAGTCTGTGATATGTGACCCAAAATGAAGCTAGTTCTAAATAAGGCTACCAGAGCAGGAGTAATCAAAGCCAACCCTCTTTGGAGGAGGGCTGGGAAAATTCCATCCCGCCTGGAGCTTTGAACGGCTGAAAGGAGTAATGTCCCATTTGACATTTCCGGAGTAAAAAGCTTACCTGATAAACTATTGTCTGTCATAAGACAGTTACTTGTTTGGTTAACCTAGCTGATTACTCAGATACTGAAGTAGGAGTTACGGAGAGATACTTTGATCGTTCTTCCGACGATGAGGAAGCGGGAACAGAATGCTCTACAGCACTGATGTTCTCAGTTGCACCTTGTTGTCCATTGTACCTCTTTCTGAAGCTGGTATCGTACCTTCCTTGCTGGAGCTAACACCAGTGGTTTGGTTGGCAGATGGGGAGTCGCTCTAAAAATGAGTCTGATGCGAACGAAGCGGTATGCAACGTTCCCCTTGGAATCGCGCAGTGTTCATGGACGAATCACCTATGGCCAGAACCAAATAGACGAGTGCGCCAGTTGTCGTCCGTTGCAGAATATATTTCAGGAGTTGGCCGTGAGACCATTGTTCTGCGCAAGAATTTTCTCGTTCTACAAGTCAAGGCTCTAGGAAAAACTCTAACGATGTTTAGCCGAGGAAAATCATCCTCTTCCACCAAAGTTATGTTTAGACCACATTTTGACCTCAGTTTATTGTTCCTCATCCATTCCGCTGTAGATTGATCGGAATATACAAAGAAAAGCCACCTAGCCCAATACTGCCTGCTACTTGGCTGAAGAAACCGGAGAAGGCCCATTTTTGACTTTTTTGGCTGTTACTTGAGTGGGTTCTAAAGTAACCTCGAAAGACCATTCGCGCTTATCAAGATCTGCTGTCTATAGGATAGTTGCTGCAGATTTCGAGAGTGGTTTGAAAGGGAGCACGGACTTAGCATCGGCTAGAGCCTCATCTCTAGTTTTGCCTTCATTGAACCTCTTTAAAACGCCTTCTCTCGAAGGAGTTGAGCTTAACCCATTCACCGAAGTTGAGGGACATGTTCCCAAAATCATCACCAATGGTTGAGGAGCCCGATGTCTAAGAGACGACACTGATGTCGTCACAAAAGGTGCCCGTTGTGTGTGAGGAGTGGAATATTCCTCTTCTTCCCTTGTCCGGACACCAAGATAATCTCTATGGAGGTGGCCCCTGAAGCATCTACTATCATATCATATCTTGTATGACCCAGCTCAACAACTGGCAAAGTTGATGCTTTTGAAGAAATGAAGGTCACCCATAGCAGGAAGGTATACTGTGGGAAGGCAACATTTAAAACTGGAGGTCGCCTGGTATCCGGAGTTCACATACTGATGACTAAGTTCCCCTTTAGTGACGCAGCTCTCGGCGTATGTTCTGCCACCAAAGCTTGAGGGAATGAATTGTCCGCGATTGAACGATCGTGTAAGTTACATAGCTACATTCAAAGATGCATTGCCTGGTTGTTGCTACGAGGAGGCGTAACTATACTAGGGAGAGAGGTCTTGTTACTTTTTTTGTACAACTTGGTACATGATAAATCAATAGCTTATGGGTTGCTTTGCGATGTCTGGAAATACCTGACAAATATGTGCGTTTATGTAATATGGTAGTAATGCAGACACCTGTTGTGTTAAAATTGAGAACAATCAGAAATTTTTGCAGTTAGTTTTGCTGTACGGTAAGGTGATGCTGTCTCCCCGATACTCTTCAATCTCATGTTTGAATTCATCTTTCGTAAAGATGAAACACCTCAGGACAACATCTTGTACCGTTAGTCCAACCAAGCTTTGGCATATGTTAATGCTATCTGTGTAATTGGACTGAATGGCAACGGTGTCAAAGAACTACTGTATCCACTTGTACGATTCTCGGCATCTTTTGGTCTTAAAATCAATGAGTCCAAAACAAAATATATGAACTGATTTTAGAGACCAATACGCAATAGATTGTAGTATTGGTGACCACACATATGATGGTGTGACATATTTACGATACCTCGGGTCCCTTGTCACTCCTGATAATCTCTGTTTGAGGTAGAGAACGACTTGTCTTCTTTGAGTTATCTAGAACAACACGAAGAACAAGATCGGGATCGAAACCAATGGAGTTATAATTTTGATCGATAGGGGCCAGCAATGCCAATGTTAAATGCTCTAAAACTTGTCTATTTCCTCACGGATAAGGGTATTGGAATTTGGATACAATGCAGGTAACATTTGTGTAAATTTTGATTTGCAATGTTCAAGACAGTTAAATTGAACTTGCTAACGATTTCTTCGCAATAATATAATCCATTGTTGGTTATAGCGTTTTGTTTTCATTTCATCTAAATATGTAACGAAATGAAACCATAGATCTTGATACCTTTTGTTGTTTATTATTATTATTGCAAATAAGGCTTCTCATTAAAAACAGAAACCCCATATTTGGTATAATGTATTTTAGAATAACATTACGAGTACCAAACCCAACATTAAAATAAACTATTCGGTTGAATTTTAATAAAATTTATGTTAATTCGTATACATAATATACTATATACATAAAAGTTGTTTTTATAGCTTTTCATAATAGTTAAAATATAAATAACACAATTATAATTATCATTATGTTCGGTTTAAAATTATGGTATACCACAAAAAAAAAATAAAAAAATTTACATGCGCATCATAACACATAAAATAGATTTTTCCAATTTTCTTATATCCCATTTTGTTCGTTTGTTTATTATACTATATTATATACAATATACATAATATTCTAATGACTTTCTTTTCGTACCTATGTCGGAAAAATTAAAAAAAAAATTTATCTGTTCTTAAACCAAATATCTTCACACTAAAAACCTCGTTTGCCTTTTTATTTTAATTTTCGTTCGTTTTTCTGTGTTAATCCTTTTTTATAGGCATCTTTCTTTAAAACAATTAAATTTTTGTGTAAGCTTTACGCCTGAAACGTATTTACAGGGTGTCTTTACAACAAAAAAAAACTATACCTTTATAAATTATGGTGCCGGAATAATTAATAGAATACCAAGAAGCGCAAAAATTAATAAACCATTGGTGTTATACATGAAATATATTTAATTTTTAAACACCCTGTGGTTTGCATTTCCTACGAAACAAAATATAAATAAATTTTAAAATTAAACGTAAAAATGTATATAAGTAGAGGAAAAACGAACTGTTTTTAATTAACAACTTTTTTTTTAACAATTTAATTAAAGAGTATAAAAAACGTAATTATTTATTCAATGTTAGCGAAAAAAATTTACAAATAAAATGTGACGTCATTTTTTTTTTGCCACATTTATATACTAATGTTCCTAGAATTAAAACAAAAAAAACTGAAACTTCCTGTAAAACACTATAAGACACAAGCAGGATTTATACATAACTTTAAATAGCCCTAAATTTGTTTAAAAATTATACACATATATTAATATTCTCAGCAGAAAGAAAACCAAAAGCAACCGGAAAGTATTGAGCAAGTAACCCGGACATCTGTATTGGGTAATGCGACTACTCAGAGCAATAAAGATCCTAAACCAGAGAAAATAATTCAGCCATCACCTATTAATATAGTTGGTGTCAAAGACTACTCTACTATCGATGCCTTGATGAAAAATATCACGAATAAAGATTACAAGCTAGTAGCATTAAACAACGATGTCTGGAAGGTAAATGTACCAGACCCAGAACCATTTCGTACACTTACCATGAAGCTTAACGCTGACAAGTTTCAGTGGTATACTTATGGAGATAAGCAAGCTAGACCAATTAAGGTTATGGCTAGAAGGCTGCACGATAAACCTGTGAAAGCAATGAAATAATAGCTGAGTTACATCATAAAGGTTTAGGTATTTAGGATACTGTCAATATGATCAAAAAAGACAGAACTGAAAGCGATAAATGAAGCCGCGAACTGGTAAGAAGGGAACTACCGCTCTTTATGCTTACGTTTGGCAATAAAGACAACATCCAAAAGATATATAATATTCGGGCAATTCAAAACATGAGAGTTAGAATAAAGCCAATGAGGAAGAATACTTCAAAGATAGTCCAATGCAGAAAATGTCAAAGTTATAATCATACCCAGAAATATTGCGGGCGTGACGCAAGATGTGTCAAAGGTGCTGGTAAGCATCTTACGAGCATGTGTACATTAGACAGAAACAATACAGCAACATGCATAAATTGTAAAGGACAACACCCCGCAAATTATCGTGGTGTGAAGTAGCTAAAGGATTGCAAAAAAAATGGAAACCGTGCAAGAAATTCTGAGCAAAATCAAAGAAATCCTGGTACAACAAACCAACCGAATAATAAGGGATTATACAATCTACGCAGAAGTTGCAGAGGTTACTAAAAATCAAGAATCAACCACAAAAGTAAATAATACTGGCCAATTTAAAAAAGATTACATCAAAACCGTAGAAGCTTTTAATAAAAAACTAGACGAGCAAGCTGAAATAAATAAACTTATATTTGACCAATTGAAAACTATCATCGCAGTATTCCAACATGAATTAAAATTAAGATTTATTTACAAACGCTGAGAATAGTAATATGGAATGCAAATGGGCTAATCCATCATATTCCTGAGCTAGAAATATTCCTAAACATGCAAAAAATTGACATATGTTTATTCTCTGAAATAAACATATGTCAATTTCTGCCATTTTAATAGATCTTCATATTGCAAAATACGTGGGTACAGTTTCATCCAGAAGAAATTAAGGATGAAACTGAGTCCATGCAAGTGACAACAATCACAATTCAAACTACGAACAAAGATGTAAGTATCTCAGCTATATACTGTCCACCACGCTATAACTTTAAAAAAGAACAATATGAAGAACTTTTTCACTCTTTGGGACGATGGTTCATTATTGGCGGTGACTTCAACGCAAAAAATACTTTTTGCGGCTCCAGAATTAAAACACAAAAAAAAAGAACTGTTCAAAGCAGCGAAAAAATTAAATGGGACTTTTAATCTGGTGGCGCACCTACTTACTGGCAAACAGATCTAAACAAAACTCCTGATCTCATAGATTTCTCTGTAACAAAAGGAATATTTGACAACTACATACGAATTGAAAATAATGAAGACCTTACTTCAGATCACTCCTGTTATCATGACATTAAGCGAAACTATTATTCAAAAGAAATATCACCAAGATTTTACAATAGGAATACCGATTGGAACCTTTTCGTGAATTGTTATATTAAAATATCAAACAACAAGTGCCAATAAGAAGAGCAAAGCACGTTGAAGAAGAAATTGACAGACTAATTGAAAATATACAGCAAGCAGCGTGGCAGAGCACTCCACTCGAACCTGCAAATAACATTAGAGGTACAAATTATCCACTCGAAGTAAGAGAACTGGTGGCTAAGAAACGTAAAGCACGTAAGTTCTGGCAAATAAATCGAACTGCAGCTAATAACACCGAGCTTATTAACTTATGTAAAAAACTGAAATCTATTATCATGAAAGTTAAAAATGAAATAATAGAATCATATATATCTTCATTTACTGGTCAAAAAGACACTGAATACTCCCTATGGAAAGCAACAAAATCGATCAAGAGACCAAAAAATTCAACAGCACCTATTAGAAGTGATAACGGTACGTGGGCTCGTAGTATTACGCAAAAAGCGGATCTGTTTGCGAGACACCTTAATCTGCGATGAAAATGTTAATTTTGTACACAGATTAAATGAGCTTGAAATACAAACTGTAACGCTCCGTGAGTTAAAAGAAGAAATAAAACATTTAAATCCGAAAAAAGCTCCTGGACATGATTTAATAACTGTGCAAACTATAAAAGAACTACCAGACAAAGAAATACACAAACTTGTGCACAATCAATGATGTGTTTAGATTAAGATACGTTCCAAGCCAGTGGAAGGTAGCAGAAGTGATCATGATTTTGAAGCCAAACAAGAACAGTAACGATAAAGTCATTTAGACCAATATCTCTGCTTCCTACTATATCGAAGATATTTGAAAAACTACTTCTGAAGAGACTAAAGCCTATAATAAAGGATAATGATCTTATACCTGCGTATCAGTTTGGATTCAGAAAAAAACATTCGACCCTAGAGCAAGTTCACAGAATCACAGATATTATAGAGCGTACTCTAGAAACGAAAAAGATATGTTCAAGCCTCTTCTTAGATGTAGCGCAAGCATTTGATCGTGTATGGCACATAGGATTGGAGTACAAGTTACATCGAGATCTCTCCAAACGGCATTATGAAATCCTAAAATCTTACATAACCGACAGGCATTTCCGTGTAAAATATGAAGACGAATATTTGGATCTAAAGAAAATTTCAACTGAAATCATTTTGGGCCCTTATTCCTCCTGTACACACGAGACATACTAAAAGAAACAACCATAGCTACATAAGCTGATGACATAGCAATTGTGGCAGTTGGGAGCAATGTAACGCAAGCTACAAAAAAATTACAAACATCGATTAATATAGTTAGGAACTGGATGAAGAAATGGAGAATTAAGCTAACATCAAATACAGGAAAATGTATTGGCTCATAGGTAGAGACTGAACTAGCTATACATAATAAATTGCTCCTATATTGGCAACCTCTGAAACCTTTGTGGACTTACGGAGTACAGCTTTGGGGTTGTATTAAGAAAACAAACGTTAAGATAATAAAGTACTTCGGAATATTGTAAATGCCCCGTGGTACATTCGAAATTAAGACCTGTACCGTGACTTAAAGATGGAAGACATCAATGAAGTAATTAAAATTTTCTCCAATGCCGTTTATGAATTTCCAATATGTTTCACATTCGTAGTTTATCTTCCGTAGGTTGCGCATTAAATGAAAAACTCCATGAATAAGCTCCATTGCCGGGCTGCTGAAAAAAATGCAACAAACTTCACACCGATGTATCTGTCAAAGCAATTTTATATTCAAAATTATACAATATTATGACCAAAACTAACAAAGTGTCGAACATTTTAGGCAGGTGAATTCTGGAAGCTCAGATTCGTGCTACGTGCCTTTTTCGACCGACACAAGACCATAGTTAAGGCAAAAGGAGGCCATATTGAACAAAATTGAATTCATTCTATAATTTTAATGTGTTAACTACCATTTTGATTTTTCAACAATAATTTTCAACCACAAAAAAAAATAAAACAGCGTTTTACTTTGTTGTAATTTTTTCAGCAGCGCTTTATATATCATCAAACATGATGTAACTAACAAACCGAAATAAAACTTGTTATATTTAGAAAGCCTTACAGATGGCGAACCATTGTATACAAAAAGAAAAATTATATTAAATCTTTTAAATCTGAGTTACCTTTATATGTAATAATTAAAATAAGTTTTAATCCTTTTATTTTTGTTACATTTTCGGTAAAATAAAAACCCACAGACAATTGTCCAAAACAAAACTTAATTCAATTAAGCAAAGCTTTTTTCTTTTTTAAAAGTAAATTTATAATTTCTCAAACGTAACACAAAAAAAAAAAAACAAAAAAAGCAAAAAACAAATGACAAACAAAACTTTTCAAAACAAAAATAAAATTCCAATACTTAGTTTGTTTTTTTGTTGTTGATTTTTCTTTTATTTTACCAGTGGCGTTCATTAGTTTTATGGGCTTCTGGGAAAATTTTGAGAATGGACTATTCAGTTTGGCTTAGGTTACTAAGCCTTTCTAGGACTTGGTGCACCGCAAGTAAAATTGTATTAGTTTCAATTTTGCAAATGATCTATCAGCACTTGTTGCAGTTACTGAAATTGTTAAAAACAGCATAACAGTGTATTAACATCCGGAAAACTTGTCGCTAGGTCGTAATGTTTAATGAAAAGAAGATTAGCTGAATCTTTAATCGTGTTAACTTTTTATGCTTGGAAATGCGGCTAAAATTTCTGTTTCATATTTTTTATAAATCTGGTCAGCCTTTCAGCCTCCTTTGCTGCATTATGCATACATTTGGTAACTGAAATTTGTACGTTCCGAGTATTTTAAGAATCCGAGTATTTTCCGAATTCCGAGTATTTTCCGATCCTTTTTTCTTTCTATACACAGCTAATATATAATCGTTTCATGAGTGCCATCTGGTTCGACAGATTTTTTAAGTAATATTAACTCTTCGTGCAGCCACATTTCGATATATTTGATACTTAACCATTTAAAGCCCAGAAAGGATTTGTTTATTGGAATTTGCGCTGATCACTTTTTATTGAACATTACGAAATATTTCAAACGGTTGATCTTGTCCTTTAACACTTCTATATCTAATCCAGCTAATATATGTCTTGCTCCGATCATACTTTTGACGTGACAAGTTCATCATTAGTGTATTTTCATCATGCAAATTTGAGGTGTGGACATCTTTAATTATCAGTCTATTGACTGGGTGATTTTTGGTAATATTACTGGATGTGTGACGGAATAGCTTAGTTTGGTACTTTTCAATCTTCCAATTTCTCGTAGTATCCCTTGTTAGTCGATAAACAGGTCCAATGATACTAAAGCATACTGTAATTGAAAGGTAAACTTTCGTTTTTTGCTAACTTAATTAACTTCGGTTTTTTGTCTTTTGATCTTGCTAATCGGATAAACCGTATAATATAACTCATTATTTTTTTTATTTTGAACCAAGATGAGCATTTTTCTAATAATTGGGTAACAATTTCATTGTCTTCGACTTTTATTACTATGCAAATTCCTCTGGTGTGCTCCTCAATACCTACATCTTCTGATGGAGTTCTACCATAATATAATTACAAATTGTACTACTATGGAATGTTAGCCCATTGACGTGCTAGATGTCGCTACTGGTATCGTTTTAAAATAATCAAAATGTTTTTATATGTATAATCGCCTAAATGTCATATATAAATTTTGACGATATTCTATCGACCCGATATTTGGAACATCAATCGGTAAACTGTTGTTTTCTTATGATGGTAGTACTATATGTATTTATACTATGGTTCTACTTATATCTTTTGGTCACTCCAACTCATTCAACTGCAGCCAATTAGGTCCATGCCACCAGTTTTGTAACTCGTGCATTAACTGTATCGACACTTCTAGAAATATGATCAGCTGGCTTTTGCTTAGATGCTATCTAAAATAGCACTAGTTCGATTAACTGCTTTAAACAATTTCCACCGAGCTGGAACATCTGATAACCAATATAGTATTACCATAGAATCAGTATAAGCATAAATATTAATGTCGACGATCTTTAGAACAAACGAGGTAACAAGTACTTTCCCCATATTCATTATTGTATCGGAGATATACTACACAACCATAGGCAGCCTCAAATGCATCACAAAAGGCATGATAATGATATTGGTTAGGCGAATTTTAGTAAACACCTGGGAATTTTAATTGGTTATAGATGTGGTAAATTATAATAAACTTTGTTTAAGAGATCCAAAATATTGCTAGGAGCATCTTCATTCCAATTTGTCTTGGTTAACCACAGTTTTCGTAGCAGAATTTTAAATTTTATAACAACCGGAGATATTGAACCCAAAGGATCGTAAAGTTTAGAACTTTCAGGCAACATCTTGCGATCGGTCACCTTACTTCTTCACTTAAAATATTTATTTTAAATTTATTTTAGATACCAATTGCTGATGCCACATAATTCCTAATGTCTTGGAATCGTCTTCAATTAATTTAGATATCTCGTCCTGGTTATCTATGGCTAATGATTGCAAGAAAATTTTTGAATTTGATTTCCATAACTTCCGTTAACTGCGGTTGAAGCTTTGGTTCAATATTCAAGCATTCGTTTAATGGAACTGTATTTGTGGTTTTACAGGATGCTTCAAAAACAACCCTTAGCTTTGAAGTTGTGCTTTCCTTATAGATGGTCAAGTGGCATAAAATACATTTTACTATTTTCAGTTGGAACTTCTGACCAAGGTACTCGTATCATGTGGCCTAATTTAATGTAGTCATCCATAAGCGTTTGATAGTCCTTATAATATACGTCAGAAAGAGTAAATTTTTTTCCAATTGTCCTTAATCCGGCTGTTGCATTAGATATTGACTATCCTAGGTTACATGGTGGATTTTTGAATGGTAATCGGACTATGAATCTGCCATTTGGCGCTCGAATAGTAGTGTTACGGTACAGAATTTCACAAGGATCATCTTCTTGTTGCGTGAACTTTCTTTCACCTTCCAAAATGTTCTTAAAAGTTCCATCAAATTTTTATTTGCTATGCTGAGATCCAAATTTGAGTGGAGAACAGGTAGGTTTTGTATTGGTAATTTCTGTTCGAATAAAGTTTTTAAAACATGTTCCACTCCAATTAATATATCTGAACGGAATTAGGTCTGTTAAAATATGAATTTGTCAGTTCTAAGTTCCAAACTTCGTTGCTGTCTGGTATCGTTATCATTGAAAAAAGTTGAAGATATTTTTTCTATTATAAGTGCCGTCATTGTTTTTGAGTAATGAGGAATTACTCGTGGTGGAATCGTTAAAATTGTTTTTCCCTCGTTTTTCTCGCTGAAGAAAAAGCTAGGCCGCAAATGGAAATTTGTGCAAACTTTCGCTTTAAGCCTAAGCGTTAAATACATGACTCCGAAATAAATGAAGCTTGAGGCCCGGAGTCGAGCAGTGTTCTTTCCAGCATTTGCTGCCCATTGCTTGCTTGAACATATAACAAGGCTGTAGGCAATAACGTGTTTTCGATATTTGTTGATTGATGGGATTTATTTGATGGTGTTGAAGGTAATGCTGAGGTGGTATTGTTTACAGAATCTAAAGTTGCTGTAGGTAAATTTGTTAATTGTTTGTCTGAGTGAAGAAGAGCATGATGACGTTTTTTGCAGATTAAACCAAGAGCACGTGAAAAGCATTGTGCTTCCACAAATTTCCTGTTTGTATCCATTTATAGGTTTGAGTTGTATAATATGATTTAACATATTTTTGTACCGTGTCTTTTGGCTTTATACTCCCCATGCAGGATTCTAACTCATCCTATCTCGTACTTAAAAATTTTAAAAAACTATCTAACGTAGGAAATGAAACGTTGACTGATTTTTTAGCGCATAATTGTTTGGTATCTGCACCTACTTTGCTGATAAACAAATGCACCAACCAAGGATCACGTGATTTTAAAGCTCTCAATCCTCGTACAGCTTCATCAGAAGAATAGCAAAGTGTCTCCTCGGCAATGGAAGAATGGCTTGAGTGCAACCCCTTTGATCCAAGAATAGCTAAATTAAACTACACACTATTGATAGGTTTATTATATCTTGACACAAGTTTGACCCAAGCTTCCTCGCGGTTTTTTCTGTTACTCTTATGTGGCGTATTAATGTGGCTGCATCTCCTCAACAAACCATTCAAGATTTGCAGTTTGTGCACCGCACTTAAACCTTTATTATGAACAGATGTTATATATATATATATATATATATATATATATATATATATATATATATATATATATATATATATATATATATATATATATAAATCATGAAAAGATGATAAACTGCCGACCAATAAACTGTCCCAGTTAGGCTTGCCACCTTTGAAAAATGCTAGAGAAGGACAGTTAAACTTTTGTTTTAAGCACTGCTAGCGACAAAAACATTTTACCATTTTGTAAGTCCAAAACATCGACACATCCATTTTTGCCAATCTTCACTAATGAAATATCTTGGTAAAGCTGGCCAAATAATTATAGTTCTATCTATAGCAGGCAATAAAGACAACTATTTTGTCGATATATGCCGAAGAACTTTTTTAAATTCAATTTTCAAGTAGTTACAAATTTCAATTTATTTTGGTCGACGTTAAAAACGTTGTAGCGGCGTTAAAAGCGTCGTAGTGGAGTTAAAAACGATTAAAAATCTACCCTTGGCCCCTCGTGATAGTTCCTTGGTTTCCGGTGTTTACTATTGAATGTCTCTTTATTGTTAACCGCAGCTCGATTAATTTCCTTAACAGCAATTTCTTTCGTTGTGGTTGCTTCACAATAGCTTTGGAACAACTTACACGTATATAAGCATATTAGGAAATTGTTCAAGCAGGTCGATATGCACGGTATTGAATGATATTGGTATCATATAGATCAATCGGATGTAATTATTCCCTTCCTTTTATCCTTATAAAGTGCTTTTGTATATCCCCACTCGCAAGCTGCTATACATTTTCATTCTTGGAAACAAATAATTTCTCTGGAGCATCTTTAATGCCTTCTAAACTCAACATATCCCATATAGTCGTGATTTAATTAGGTGAATCTTCACTTGATCATTCTAGGAACGACTAATTTATGCGCCCTGCGACAATATTACGAACAAGTGAACGGGCCGGATGCATCAGTCTTTCCGCACCGTTTGTATATATAAAATCGTAATCTGCTAATTTTAGCTACCCACATAAAGAAATTCTTGGTATTACATTTATTTTGTTGAACAAGTTTGTAATGACGAACAATCGGTTATCATCGCGACGAAGGCTAAAATTTTTCATGAGCTTTAGAAAGAATCCCGCCAATCCCATAAACTGTAGTCGTATTTGAGTTCTGTTCTTCATCCGTGGAAAACTTACATCAGTATCTATTTTTGATTTTCCGGGTGTAAGACGCGATTCTGACACGAGAAATGGATATTTTCAGGTTAAGAAAGAGACCATAGCACTTTATTACATCTAACAACCGCTCTATTTTCCCATATCATCTAGATATACCACTATTTCCCCATTAGTCTCGTCAACTACTTAATTCATAATTTTCTGGAAAATAACTGGGAATTGGCCTACCCAAATGACATCCTTAGAAACTTATAATGTCCATCAGCAGTAACAAAAGTGGTTATGGGTATTGAATCTGGTGTATTCTAGACCCATCGCTACCTGGTGATATCCTGATGATTAATTCAAAACGGCGAAATAATTAGCTCCGAATAAACGTTGAAGTAGATCTTCCATAATCGCTAAAGGAGATCGGTCTTTCACCATTATAGCGTTTACTTGTCGATAATCTACTCACATGCTTTCCTCTTCTTATTTTTATTATTATTAATTATCTTTTAACATAACCATTCGACCATCTTTACGCGTTCACATTCACCACCTTACTGTCGTTCTTTTCCAGTCCTTTTCTTTGTTATTTACATTCCAGGGTCGCACTTTACAAAATATGATATTTATTTTTCTGGTGGAGGACATTTTTGTGTTCGTGGAGGGTGGAGGCAATTTGTTACGAAAGGAGCAATGTCCTTCACAAAGGAGGACAGATGGCAAGCCTAGTCCCAGTATAGCGTTCAAATCTTGGATCTCTGGTTTATGATGATTACCTCTTAAATTGATTGCAGCATTTAATGTTGATATATTATTCCAGAACATTCAATCCACTTCTTCCGTTATGGATACATATTTGGGTATGAACAAGTTGATCAGAAGCTACATATTAAGGAAAATAAAAAAAATTGTTACTTATCTAAATAATGTTGATGATGACTCGTTTTTGATCCGTCAACAAATCTAATCCCGAGTAATAAATAACTATTATTTATTGATCTCAACTTTAATTTTATTATACGAATTTAACAAATGTTTTTGATATACAAAGAGATCCAACAAGTCTTAAATCTAAATCGTATCCGGGATGTGCTTGTAATTATTACTGGAAGGCAGCTGGGCCGAAGGCACTCAATCTATTACCCGATTTAAAACTACTTTAAATTTAAAAAATCGGTTGAATAATACATATTAAAGAAAATATTTAACTCGGTTTGATTCCAGTAAATTCCTGAAAATGATGAAAACGTAATGGCCATTCAAAAGCAGAAGAATACGTCATCAGGATCGAAGTGGAGTAATAACTCAAAATACCTTATATATGGTTTTGATGGTATTATTCACCGAACAGAGCCTACTGTCACTTTTTTTGGAATGTTTGACTATTTTATTATTAACTACTTATTGAAGCACGATATTAGTGAGCCCCTAGTACCGGGCTGCCCGAGCGATCGCCACGTTATTGTAAATTGTTCAACAAACCTTTATATATTGTGTATTAAAATATATATCAAAATATTTCATTGGTTACTTTGTTTCTTAAAACAAAAAAGATATATTAAAAAAACTACGACATGATCTTAAGTTTTGTAAAAGATTTTTGTTTCTGTTATATTTTTAGTTATTTCAAATCAATAGTTTTTTGTTTTAACTTAGGTGTATGTACATGTACATATTTTGTGATCGTCTTGTTCGGTTCGAGCTTACAACTAAAAGCTTAACAAAACAAAACAAAAATAACAGGAAAACAACGTAAAACTAAAAGTAATAGAAAGTTTTGTTACGTTTTGTTTAAAAGTAAACTATACATACATATATACATATATATATATATGTACATGCATAGAATTTTCTTTTTATTATTGTGTTTTTCTTTTAAAACTTTATCGTCTAACTAAATCACAGATTAACGTATTATTTGTTATTCGTTTTGTATTTATTTTAGTATTGATTAGAACATTCAGCACAGCAAAGAAATATAATATAATATGAAAAGGATTGATTGTTATTTACGTTGCTTTAGAACAAAAACAACAACAAAATCAAAGTTATTTGTTAAAAAGTTTAATTTTCTATGAAGTAAACATACACAAAAGTCCACAAAATGTTTTTTGTTTTTGTTTTTATATAAATTAATTTTATCTGTGTAGCTAAATTTGTTATCATTCTTTTACTTATGATTATAAATAATATATATATATATATATATATATATATATATATATATATATATATATATATATATATATATATATATATATATAAACTATACATAGTCGTCTATATAGTATATAAGCAACATGAAAGATAAAGAAACAACAAATTATTTTAGTTTTCCAATTCAATGTATATGAAATAAAAAAGTTATACAATTGAAAATAATTTAAAATAAACATAATGTATTAAATTTGTATACATAAAAGTTTTTCAACACAACTTCCTCAATACACCAACAAAATAGCTTTTACTTATATAGATATATATATATATATATAGTGTATCTAAGACAATAACTTTAATTAATCAATAAAAAATTGGAGGTAAATCTCCTGTGCGCAAAAAGTAAAGACTTGATAACTGGAAAACAATTTTAATTTTTCGTTTGTCTTAAATTTTGTATACACAATATTTTTTTTAAAGTTAAAACAAACTGTCCACAATTTAAACAATAGTTTAAAAATTAATAGAATTTAGTATACCAACTTATTTATTTATTTTAGTGATTTTTCATTGGTCCAGGAACTTTTGACACCGTATTTTGCCAATTCGAGTCTACTGTTGCAAGATACTAAGTATAAAATAATGATCTTTAACGGTAATTTATAATGTTAATTAGTATTGATTTAATCAGAATAAAACAACCAACTTACTGTTCAAAATTAATTTTCGCGACTTTATTATGTATACACCAAAGCTCCAATTTGCGTCGTAATTTGGTTCCTAAAAAATTGTACGCAAAACGATAAAAACGCAAATCAAAGTGAAAATTTACAAAGAATATATAGAAAATCTTGGAATAGGTTCCAAAAGTTGAGTAAAATACCATGATTTTTTAAATATTAGTGTAAAAGGGCTTGTATTCCCTTGACTTATATACTAACAGTTAAAGGTTAGTATATAAGTCAAGGGTCATTATAAGTCAGGTGTTCGTTTGGAAAATTAAATTAAATATATTTATAAAGTGATTTAATTAAAAACTTTCATCAGTTTATATTTATAAGACAATAATCTTTCTATATAAGTGATATTACAGTGTTATCGTGATTTCTTTTATAAATACTTGCAAAGACAAAAAAAAAAATTATTTTTTGTATTTTGACTAGCTGTCAGTTTTCCCGCGTTTACGTTTACACAGCATTAATTAGTCTGATTGCTGATTTACTACGTATACACCGTATAAGTAGTTGAAGTTGCCGATAGTCTGGATTCAAACCAACTACATAGTAGTGTCATCTATTGTGATTTTTATCTTTGTGTGGAACGCATTTTGTAAACATCACATAATCCAAAAATATCAAATATAAAAATGCCAAACAAAACATGTACTATATCTACGTGCAATAATTCCACTTCCGAAAAGCTCATCTGCTGTAATGGGCCATGCAACAAAGTAGTTCATGCGGGTTGCGTAGGAATAAATAATAGTGCGTTTCCTATGTTTGCCACTAAAAATATTAAATGGTTTTGCGATGAATGCTCAGAGATATTAGATAAACTGTCGCATCAAATGTCATTGATGTTAAATATGCTGCAGTCCCTATCCAATGATGTCAAAAGCTTTATTATCTCTGGCCAAGGAGCTGAAAAAAGAATAACGCGCCAAACCAAAAAGAAACTAGCGACGGATGATGAGGTGATTTCAACACCACCAAAAGTTAGTATTCAAATTGCCGATAACATCGAAGCCAATACAAGCCATATTATTATTGGTTCGTGCGTTGAAGATTCCTTAAAATCAGTTCCCGTACGAAAATATATTCATGCATCAAGGTTTTATAATTCTACGACTACAGATGCTGTAAAAAAATATTTACATGATAAACTTCAGTTACCTGAAGAAGAAATTGACTGTCGCTTACTTGTTGCTGCGAATCAAGATGTCAGCAAATTCAACTTCATCTCGTTTAAAATTGGAATATATCCTGCGTCCTTTGATAAGCTGATGCATCCAGATGTGTGGCCTGTGGGGGTATTGATCCGTGAATTTGTGGACAGACAAAAAACGTGAATGCAGCGGTGTTGAGTTAATAAATTCTACACCTAAAACTGATGTTGTAAATAATAATATAAAGACTAAAACTGATCAAACATTTTTGTTAAAAACGTACTATCAAAATGTTAGAGGTCTCCGTTCAAAAACCAAAATATTTTTTTTTAGCTGTAATTGAAAACGATTTTGATGTTATTATATTAACTGAAACTTGGCTTTCTACTGACGTTTTAAATGCGGAATTATTTGGATCTGATCATGTTGTTTTTAGGTACGATCGTATGGGTTCTCGTGGCGGTGGCGTCCTGGTTGCAATAAAATCTAAATTTTCTAGTAAAGTAATTAATATCGTTAACACTACTGATTGTGAAGTCGTTTGGGTCAAATTTAAAGTAGTCTCTCAACATTTTGCAGTTGGTGTTCATTATATTACTCCAACGTCTAATTTAAACCGTTACATAGAACATTGTAATATAATCCAAAATGTTTCTGGTCCTTCATTAATTCCAAAAGAGGAACTGTTGGATATCCACGGACATTAAAATTTGGTGCCAAGGAGTCTGAATGTGCTGCGGATATTAGCGCTATGTTCTCAAATTTGTTTTCATCGAATTTTTTATTATCAGCTAATCCCTTCATTTACGAGCAGACCAATTGCTCAACTGTTGGAAATTTGGGTTCGATTACTTTAGATGCTGAATTTATTTTTGAATATATCTCTAAGCTAAAACCAAATCATAATTCTGGCCCTGATTTAGTGCCTGCGGTTTTATTACGTGAATGTTCTCATTCATTAACTTTACCTCTGTCATTGATATACAATAGATCACGTCTATTGGGTATTTTCCAGACAGTTGGAAAACTTCGTATATCATTCCGATTTTTAAAACTGGTAATCGAACTTTAATTGAGAATTATAGGCCTATTTCAATATTATCCGCTATTCCAAAGGTTTTTGAATGTATGGTTCGTGATTTATTGTTTATTGAGTTTGGTAAGGTTATTATCCCACAACAGCATGTTTTTTTTCCAGGTAGATCAACTGCAACTAATCTCGTTGAACTTTTGCATTTTGTGATAAATTCAATTGAAGATGGTTCGCAAGTTGATGTGATGTTCACTGACTTTAAAAAAGCGTCTGATAGAATCTCACATGAGATTGTTTTATCTAAATTGCGGAAGGTCGGTGTTCACTCAAACCTGCTGCTATGGTTGAAATCTTACCTATGTGATCGTAGACAATGTGTTAAGTTCAATGAATGTCTCTCGGGTGAATATGAAACAACATCTGAGGTTCCTCAGGGCAGTCACTTAGGTCCGGTGCTATTTTTATTGTTTATCAATGATGTAGATACCTGCATACTTTCATCTAAATTTTTGTTGTATGAGGATGATATGAAGATATTTATTAAAATTGATAACACAACTGACTGCGCACGTCTCCAGGACGATTTGGATAAGTTTTTTGTATGGTGTGAACTTAATAAATTGGAGCTAAATGTTGGAAAATGTCGAGTTATGAGCTTCCACAGAAAGAAAAATCCAATTAGGTTTGCATATACATTCAACAAAATTATTATTGATCGAGTTACTGAGTTTAAGGACCTGGGGATCGTTCTCGATGATAGCCTAACGTTTATCCAATACACTGAAAATATAATAAATAAAACTAATGTAATGATGGGATTTATGTTTAGAACTTGCAAGGACTTTAAAGATGTGGCTACTTTTAAAACAGTTTATGCCTCATTAGTAAGATCACATGTTGAATATTTGTCAATTATATGGGACCCTCAGTATGATATTAGAATTAACCGTCTAGAAAGAATTCAGCGCAGATTCACAAGTCGCTGTATTTTAAAAAATAAGGATCATTTTGCTTACATGAATCGTTGTAAAAATTTTCAGTTACTACCACTGCGCCACAGACGATCAATTAGTTTGGCTTGTTTTATCTATGATTTATTAAAGAGTGGCATAGACTCAGTTCATTTGTTGTCTAATCTCGACTTTTTGGCAAAAAACTTGAATTTTAGAAATCGTTCTTTATTCCAGCCTCGATTTCATAGAACTAATTACGGTACGCATAACCCTTTGGATATTGCTATAAATAATTTTAATAATTTTTATAACGTTTTTGAATTCAATATAAGTAAACGCGAATTTAAAAAGCGAATTATTAACAGCCTACATATTCTGTGATTATTTTTATTTAAAGTTTTAATTAAATTAATTTCATTTTATAAAGTTTTTGTATGCTCCCGTTGTTTTGGTTTTTGATAAAGAGTCTATTGTTATATGCTATATATATTTAAATATTGTAATTATAATTATGTAAATATTTAATTATAATTATTGTAATTGATCAGTTTAATTTTTATTATGTTGATCTCAATAAATAAATAAATATATAAGTATAGATTGATTGATGAGACTGTGAGACCAAACGTCGGACCTATATTCCCACAGCCATTTTACATTTAACAAACGGTAGGATAGGAGCGATTTTCATAAATTTATATTTCTATAAATATATTTCCATGCATGATAGAAACGACCCGGTTTCAGACACCTTATGATCATTACGGCACAATCCCATTCTATTTTTGTGGTGTAGGGAACGGAAAGGTATGTCAGTAATGACAGAATTGGTCCGGTTTCCCGGTAGCTAATATTCAATTTATTGTTAGCATAAGACAATCGCAATTTTATTAAACTACCCTGCATTTTGTTTTCTATATTTTGTCATTTCTATCAGAAACTGCAGTGTGCCACCATTCAAAACTTTCTAATTTCTAACTTTAATTGGCTAATTTCTCCAAGTCGTAGACTGTAATAAACTTAAATTATGGATATAATCATTTTTTATATATGTGTAATCTTTTATCACTTTTTTGAATTGTTTGTTATATTATTATATTTTTTGAATAAATATATTTTATATTCCTTTTTGTGATAATGGTTTATTTTATTATAATTAAAAAAATCGATTTCGGAGATTATTCCTTCTTCAGTTTTTGTTATATATACTATTACAATTTCTTAAAATTAATTTGGTATTTATACTATTTGTTTGTTGTTTGAGTTAGACTCCTCCCTCTGTATAATTAAATCATATATTTTGTTAGTTTTAGTGTTGATTTTATCGTTTAATAAGTTGCTATTGTGTTTGTTTTTGTAGATTTCTAGTTCTTCTAGTCTGTCTAATTTTTGTCCTTTTTTGATTTTGTGTAAAATAGTTAAGTTGGTTTTTATGTCAGTATATTTGTGGTTTTCGTTTTTTATATGTAATGCGTAATTTGATTTTATGTCTTTTTTTGTTATGTCGTTGATGTGTTCTTTGTATCTTTGGGAAAAACTTCTACCTGTTTGGCCGATGTAAAATTTGGGGCAATTGTCGCATGTTATTTTGTAAACACCGGTGTTTATATCATGATTTTTGTCTTTGTTGTTGAGTTTCTGTTCTAGTTTATTATTATTTTTGTAGGCGGTGGTGTATCCGAATTTTCTAAATGATTTTTCAAGTATTTTGTGGGTTGCTATGTTATATTCTACACTGATGTATTTTTTGTCGCTATTAGTGTCGATCTTTTGTAGTGTTGTTGAAAGTTGGCGGTTTTTATCTTTTTGTTTTTTGTTTATTAGATCTATTATGGAGGAATTGTAACCGTTTTTATGCGCTATGTATTTTATGATGTTAAGTTCCTCTCTGTAGTCTGCTTCGTACATGGGTATGTTGTTTAATCTGTTGACCATATGGTTGTATGCTGATATTCTGTGTTGATATGGATGATGTGATTGGTTATGTATTGTGTGATCCGTTTGAGTGGATTTTCTGTAAATTTTGAAGGTATGTTTTGAATTTTCGTTTTTTATGGTGAGGTCTAAGAAATTGAGTTTGTTTTCTTTTTCTAGTTCTAAGGTGAATTTTATTGTTGGTTGTAAATTATTGATGTAATGGTGTAATTTATCTAATTGTCTATTTGTGCCTTTAAATAATATTATTATGTCATCAACGTATCTGTGCCAATAAATTATGTTGTGCCTATGCTTATTAATGTCATTATGTATATATTTGTTTTCGAAGTCATTTAAATATATTTCAGCTAATGTACCGGATAAAGGGCTACCAATGGGTAGGCCTTCATTTTGTCTAAATAATTCGTTGTTGTGTGTGAAGTAATTTTGTTTAGTTATTTCGGTAATTTTGTTTAGTTATTTGATTATTTCATCTGTATCTATTTGTTGTAATAAATTGGATTAGTTTTTGCCTGAAAAGTACAATTAATTAATTTATTACATCATTAAAATATAAAATTATAAAAATTATAATATAAATTAGACTTTAAAAAAATTGATTAAAGATGACAAATCAATTGATTTAACAGTTTTACGATCAATACGTCATGTAATCGCCAAAAATCTAATTTATATACAATTTTTTTGACTCAAAATTTTAAAAGTAATATAGATTAGATTTTAAAAATTGATTAAATATTACAAACCAATTGAATTAACCGTTTTATGACCAATACGTCATGTAATCGACGAAAATCTAATTTATACACACTTTGTTTGACACAAAACTTTAAAATGAATATAAATTAGATTCTAAAAAAAATCCAATTCCTCATCATTTTCAATTTCCCAATCCATATCTGCTGTCATTGCAACCAAAACTTGATTGGTAATGCTGTCATCATCGTCGTAGTGCAACATTTCTGCCAAATCTTCTTCTTTAATGCCAAGAAAACTTACAGTGTGACCAATGTTAGAGATATTTTACCGAATATCTTTATCCTGTAAAGGAATACGAACACAATCAGGACAAATTGCACGCCACACGCCATTCATACTCGAAGGCTTAACTTCCAACGACGATTCAGCAATATTTCCGACAGCTTTGGTAATTGCTTTAGTTAGTTGCTTAAACGTTCTCCGCAGATAGTACGATTTAAAATTTAAGATAAACCCTTGATCCATTGGCTGAGTTAAGGATGTTGTGTTCTTAGGTAAAAAAAAATTTGACATCTTCACAAATATAATTAAATATATAGAGGATGAAGGAAGACATTATCTAGCAGTATTAAAATTTTAATAGCCAAATTTTCTCTTGTACAATACTCCTTTAGTTCTGAAATTGCACAATTAACCACCCAATCTTTAAACAAAACCGAATCATCCATCCTTTTTATTAGATCTCCAGTATACAGGTAGCTCAGATTTATTAATGCCTTTCATTGATCTTGGGATCTCGGAGTGGCAGATCAAATATGACTTTAATTTGTAATCACCGTTAGCATTTCCTCCAAGTACAAGCGTTAAACGCTCTTTGTTTATTTTATAACCTTTTTATATTCTATATCCTGATGGTAAGCGTTTCCAATATAACCCGGTTTCATCCACATTAAATACCTGTTAGCCGTAAATCCACCCAATTCAACCATTTTCATAAGTCTAGCACGAAATTGTCTGGCAGCAACTGTATCAGCACTAGTAATTTCTTCTTTCAGGGCAATATTATGGAGATTAGCACGAATCCTAAATCGATCCAACCAATCAAGGCTTGCTTTAGATGTTTGGTGGTTTTCAGAATGACTTTTTTCAAATTATCAAAAATAATAATTATCAAAAATAGTTAATAAAGCAAACCATAAGTTATTCCGACGGATTGAGTCATAAGCTTGTTGGAAATCCAAGACACCTGATATACGTCACGAGATGCCTCGTAATTTTTAGAAAGAATCATCCTCAACGAAAAAACTTGATCGGTGACTCCGATTTGGATAAAATCCTCGAAAATACTCGAAATACTCACTTTGGTAGTCACCTACAATTTTCTCCGCTATAGAGGAATGATTGTCTCCAATATTATGTAAGATAATAATTTATATGCTGTGCAAAGAAGAGCTATGCCGCGCTAGTTTTTGCATTTTAAGTGATCTCCTTTTTTAAGGATACGGCACAACGCGGCTACTTTCCATTCATCAGGTATAACTTCGCTTTGCCATACTAATTGAATAAGGTCGATAAGATAGGTCCCAAAGTATCTCCTCAGAAAATCAAGATCTCGGGATTAATGCAATTAACCTAGGAGAACGGCATCTTTTTAGTCTGCATGGCAGTGTGAGTTCCTCGTAGGATGGGTCTTCTATGCATATCTCCACAGTCTGCATTTGACACTGGTTGAACATTGCGTAAATCAGAGAAATGTTCCCTTTAAGTGTCGAGCACTACATCGATGTTAATACGAAGGTTTTCATCCTGGCCCCGAATGGCGATATACCTAGGTATGATTGTATGGTGCAGTCCGGTGACTCATTTAAAAAAGTTATGAGAACTGTGCGCACACCTGAATTGATACTCTTAAGACTAGCCTTTCACCATTCACGTTTTTTCTGTTTACAAATATGCTTGGCGGTTATCTTAGCAATGACTGCTTTTTTTTTTTTGGTTTTCGTGCTATTATAAAACTTATTCGCTCTTCTTAATAGGCTTTATTCTGTTGCTCGACAGCAAGACGTCACTACTCACCAAACCAATAATTTATGGGTTTAATTTTTACCATATCTAGAGTTGCCTGGGCAGCACCGCCAACCGAAGTTTTCAATACCTACCATAGAGCGTTCACATCATCAGAACCTTCACAGTTGAAACGTATATAAGTTGCGTTTTATATAAGTTTGCGGGATGACCCGAGACTTTCTCTTAGTAACTAACACGCATGGTCAATATGACTGTGGGACGTCTTACGAGGGTGTGTTCCATGTTTCCAAGTGGTTATTTTTATGAGGAAAGAATGTGCTAGCCACAATGAGGTCGTGCGCGATCGCAAAGTACATATTTCTTTCCCCATTATTAGTTGCTAATTCATGTCGGAAATATGGACCTATGTTGTTACATAAGTCAGTTTAATGTTTGCCAGCTCTAGCAATAAAATCACCACTCACTATTCTGATATGCTCCATTATGGGTCCTATCAGATCATCCAAATTGTTGTAAAATGAGTCTATCTTTGCAGGTTGGCTTACATCAGAAGGCGCATGAACAAAAATGATTAACAGGTTGGCTAGCCACATGCGTATAAACGTAGCTTATACACATACGATTATCAACTGCATTGAAATTAAAACAAGCCTTTTTCACCTGAGGCCTCAAGGAGAAAACCAACACCAAGATGGCCGAGGTCTTCTCCACTGTGAAGTATTGTTTAGCCTTGGAACACATGGCCTCCACTTTTTGGCCATGGAGTTTCTTGGAGAGCAACAAGTTCCCAGCGATACTCTTTCATGGCTGTTATAGTGTCATCAAACGCGCCTGGTTTTCTTAGCGATTGCACGTTCCACGTACCGATCATAAACTGCGTGTACGGCAAAACATATAAGCGAGGTTCGGTTTACTTTTGGCGGTATCCATATTTTCTTTTGTTGAATTTTTTAACAATAGTTTTTTAAGGATGCGGGTAGTTAAGCTATCCAACCTTTGTTTAATCGCCTCCTACGACAAACCAAAGAGGCGCCGATTTGACAGTTTTCGAATTTTACGAAGGGAAAAAAATCATAATAGGAATATTAGCGGCGGATCATATTTTACGAAATCATAATAATTTCATAATATAAGTTTTAATTAATTTAATTTTAATTTCAATTAAGGCATCAAATATTTTTTGGAAGATTGATGTGGAATTTCGTTAATGCAACTAAAGAACGTTTTTAGCATGAAATTCCAACAAGTAAATGTACCGCCATTGTAAAAATGGAATAATTAAGAGAACTGTTTTCTAAAATATTACGTTAAAAAATAAATTGTGAATTTAACGTGGTCGAGAGTGATAGTAGAGAAAATAACTAAGTAGTTTTTTTGACCCTAAACTATGGTTTCAGTTCATTTATAAAGTATTTGCATTTACATTTTTTTTCATTAGCAAAATTAAAACTCGTAAACATTGATTAACCGCTACGAAGTTAGCAAGTTAATTTATAATCTTTTTTATAATTTTTTTTTTGTACTAAGATCTTAGATACTAAAAAAATATGTAGAAAACTTAACGTATCTTCTGAAATAATAAAAAAACTTTTTCGTTATCATATTCGTATACACTATAACATATAATAATATAACATTCTATCTCAAGTATTTTATCGTGATTATACTAAAAAATTTGGATAATAAAAAAATCACGAGAAACGCGAAGAACATCATATTCGATTTTAACGACAATTTTATTCTTAGAAAAGTATATTTTCATTTCATATTTTCTCTCTATATACAACACAAAAAATGTTATATACAGATGTTCAAATAACTACCAATTTTCTTTCATATAATTCCTACAAATATTTCAGCTTAAGTTGTTAACAATGAGTTTTACTCAAACTTATAATATGTATAAAGGGTTGTCCAATAAGAGTGTTCTAACTTTGAAAGGAAATAAAATAAAAGGAAATATGATATCAATGAATTTTGAACCAATTATTCGCATAAATATCCAAGAATCTCACCAATAACACGAATAATGTCTGTTTTTAATTAGTTAATTGATGTCGGATTATGAGCATTAGAAGGCCAATACTGGGCCATTTCTTGAAATAATTTTTATCATTAAATTTTATTTTTAATAAATCGGTAGTACCGCTTGCTGTGTATGGTCCCTTCTTGCTGTAACCAAATTTAATTGATATTGATGTTTTCCATTTCTTCGATCATATAATCAGTAATCATCGAAAGAATGAGCTACGTTAGAAGTAGTCATGAATTAAGCTTTCAAATAAATGGAAATTTTCATTGATATCATATTTCATTTGTATTTTATTTCATTTTAAAGTTAGGACACTCTTATCGGATAACCCTTTATATATATTCTATATTGTATTTTTACAAGATTTGATTACATTTTTAACGAAACGTATTTAAAACGCGTCTAGTTTATATTTTTATATCAACTTGGTTTGATAAGAGATAATTTCAAATTTTAATTTTTTTTTATATATCTTTTTATGCATCAGAACGATAAAGAAGTTACCGTTTTAAGGCATGTTGAGAAAAAAAAAATCAAATTAAGTCATAAACATTATACTCGTTTGAAGAGCTTTTTTTTACTAAAGAAAATTATATAATTTTATTTTTTAATTTAATTAAAATATAACTAATTTTTTAACTTAAATAAATGTATAAAAATTTTATTTTTAATTTTAAATTTTTTTAAATTTTTTTTTTATTAAAAAAGACATCTAAAGTAATGACGACAAAGCAAAAGTTATTTTAGCTCATTACTTTGTAAATATTGCGAAACTTTTTTAGTATTGAACTGAAAAAATGGTAATATAGATAAAATATTTTGTATCAAGATTTTGTTGTTTAATTAGTTTATATTGATTTTTATTTATAATTAGCATATTATATTTTAACTTTTAGTTTTCTTTTTTCTTTTTAGAATAAATCTTTCCATCAAACAAAATGGGATGAATTTCAAAAAACTAAAGTAAGTTAAATTTTATAAGAATTAAGAAAATATTTATACAGAGAAAAAATTATAGCTCAATTTTATGTGTGACTAACCGGCGTGTTAATTGCCGATAAAGTTGTAAGGAAGATACAAGGAAAGATAAAAACATTTCAGTCAAATGTTACTAAACAATTATTACATCGGGATGTGGACAATTTAGTTGGCTCAGTAACTGGGCAACAAATAAACCAGGCTAACAAATTAATCCATTCCATATACGATTTGTGTTTCAAAGCTTTAAAAGCAAATTAGTTATTTAAAAATGTCTTTGAATTTTATTTTTATTTTTTATTTTTTTTATTTATTTTCCTAAAAGAAAATTTCCAAGAATTAAATGGTCTTTATAAAAGTAGTTACTTTCAAAATCAATTTAAAATGCAAATTAAGGTTGCTATAATATTGTTACGATTTTGGCTTCTGCGGTTTCGTCTTAATACAAAATTATCTGTCATAAAAAATACAAGCCATGACAATATTCGAATCATTGAACTTTATGTTCTTACACCGACGCTCTAACCATCCGGCTATTCCCGATTCACATGTTGATGATGTTGTATGCCAGCCATAATCATCACATTACCCGCTCCTTAATTCTGTTCGTCCCGAACAGAACCATCTTTCCTTCCGACGTTGTAACGTGTTACCCGGTTCACATGAACAACCTTTATGCACCGTTGATTTATTTGATGACCTTGTTTGGTCCTTCCCACCTTTGTTGTCGTTTCGGAGATTTCCCTTTTCTTCGTTTGTCATTAACTAGCTAAACCGAATCACCTTCCACAAATTCTGGACTGTTCGACCGCAGATCTGGTCGTATCTTGTCTTCATTTGATCACTTTGGCCTTCACTATGTTATATCTTACTGAATCGTGAACGGCGATCATCCTGTGTCTTAAATCCGCAACGGAATCTGGTTTGGCGGTTGGTTCATTTGCTGGTGGGCCAAATTTTATATCACACGGAAGACGGAATTCTCTGCCGAATATAACCACAGCTGGTGAATTTCCAGTATCATGTACAGAGTTGCGATACGCCATCATTAATAGTGGAATGCATCGGTCCCAATTATCCTATGGTTGCCATTGACCTGTTTACGTGAATCCTCTTCCAAAGTTCGGTTGATTCTCTCCACCCTTCCATCTGATTGTTGATGCAATGGTGTAGACATAATTCTTAGAACACGTTCGACTCAAAATTGCATCCTTGATCAGAATGAAGTTTCAATGGTACTCCAAATCTACTGATCCAATTATTTACGAACGTGTCTGCGCTGGTTTGAGCTTCTTGATTCATCATCGAATACGCTTCGATCCATTTGCTGAAGTAATCGATACACACGAGTATGCATCGGTTTCCATCTTTTGTCGTAGGAGCGATCCGCTCAAAAGGTGCTACGACTTTTTATTGCTTCATCCTTCCTCTGGTTTTCGTTTGGGGTCCTTTACTGGCAGCACATACATCACACTTCCTCCACCATTCTCCTACATTCCTTTGGCAATTGACCCAATAGAACTGAGGCCTTATCATGTCCAATGTTTTATTAATGCCTAAATGTGCTTCAGATGTTCCATTGTGAATCTCGTGCAGAACTTCTTTTGTCCGGTTATTTTTGCAACTTGTTCCTTTGGTTCTTTGAACTGAATTAACTATTGCGGGCTGCATGTTCCGTTCGAAGCAGAAACTCCTGCCCATACAGGTACTTATGGAAGTGCTTCACGCTATCCATCACTGCCAACAGTTATCTTCGTGTTTCGCAATAGTTTTTCTCTGGTTTGGATAGTGCGCGGCTGTAGTATTCTATTACCCGTTCTATATTCCCCTGATATTGTGATAGCACTGCTGCTACTCCAGTACCACTTGCATCGGTATCCAATATAAGTTCTCCGGCGCGTGGGAACGCCAAAATCGTTCCCTTGTTCAATTGAATGGTTGCGTTTTCTAAGTAAGACGATGCAAGCTGCGTGCGATACCTGCAAAGTTGTGCACGAATCGTCGATGATAAGAACACAATCCCAGAAATCTCCTTAGATCGTGTATGTTTCTTGGAGTGTGCCACTCTTCCATTGCTGATAATTTCTGCGGATCAGTTCGAATCCTTTGACTCGACACAATGTGGCCTAGATAATTTACTTATTTTTTAAAAAGGCTACATTTTGACGCATTTAACTTCAATCCAGCCGACCTGATGGTTTATAGCACTTGTTGGAGGTTCTCCAGGTGTTCGTTAAATGTCTGCCTCAGTACGATAATGTCGTCCAAATTCACCAGACATGTCCTCTAATTAAGACCCCGTAGAACGTGATCCATCAACCTCTCAAATGTGATAGGTGCGTTGAGACCAATGCGTATAGACCATTTCCTGCCGTAAAAACCGTTTTTTCTTTGTCATCTTCGTGAATCCTCCAGTATCCGCTTTTGAGTTCTAATGTGCTAAAGATGTTTGCTCCCGATAACGTGTCCAAGGTATCTTCAATGCGTAGTAATGGATAACTATCCTTTTTGGTTACTTCGTTCAGCTTTCGGTAGTCAACGCAAAACCTCATCCATCTTTCTTTCGTACAAGCACCACTGGTGAACTCCACGGATTGTTGGATTTCTCGATTATTTCGTCACGCTCCATCTTCGTAACAACATCGAATCAACTGATTCGATGTTGAACTATATCGGTTTTTTCTATATGTCATTCCCATTCATGGCGAAAACGTCAGCCAATGCTTCCAGTACTTTTATAGTCGCTTTTACCTCTCCTACTGCCAAATGATCACATATTGACTGAATGATTCGTTTTCTTGCTGGGTGTATCGGTTTGTTACGGTTTCCATCAGATGCGCAATTTGTGATAAAATCGACTTCCTCAGCTTTACCAATCACAACCCCTTCGTTAATTACGCTAACCGTCGCGGTCAAGTTCATTACTCTTACTGGTAACTTTGGCATGAGTTTCACTGAGGTCTTCTGCATAATAGGCCTTCGTTCATTATTTTGGTTGGCTCCACTATTCCCAACTTGCTACTCTCAAGGTTACTGTGGATTCTAGCATAGATAACTTTTTCAGACATTGGTGGTATCTCCACCCTTTCTTCTGTGATAACCCGTAACCCGCCGTCCTTCCTATCAACTACGCCACTGTAGTACGTTTGTAGTGGTACTTCCACCTTGTGCCAATTTAATAATTGGTCCTTTAGGTCAAGTAGCATTTGGTGCTCCGACATAAAATCTAGGCGTACGATGCATTGGTCGATTATGTCGGCACCAATGAATCGATGTTGAGACCGTAGACCTCCGACTGTGACAAACAGGGAACACACTCCTTTCACTGCTGTAGCGTCTCCAGTTGCTGTTCTTAGATTGCACTGAATCACTTTCCATAAGCTTTTGTGGCCCCATGTCGGGACGTATAACCGATCTGGAAGCCTCGGTATCTAATGTGAATGTCCATGGTTTTTTTCTAATTCGCCGCTAAGAACTAAGCTGTTGCAATCCTTCCCTAGTTGGGCAATCTGAACAGTGAATCTGGAGCTTTCTCCCACTTTACCCAGCTTTCGCCCCGCAAAGCTAGTGGCACCTAGTTTTCCGGATACCCACTCTGGAGGCGCATCAAGTACTCTGCTTCAACGTCCTCCTGTTGTGCATCTATATGTCATGACTTTTTCATTGTGTTTCTCACAAACCTCTTGCTGCTTCGCTCTGCCGGTGGTGGTTTGTTTACAATCCCTGCTATAGTGTCCGGGTTGTTGGCATCTAAAACACCTTGATTGGGAGCGAGTTCTCCGTCTGCTGTTCTGGATGCTTTGTTGTCTGGATGTTTCCAAATTTTGCTTTTATCATAGCCTCTATTTAAGCTACATCTTCCACTTCGAGCTTCCGCAGTTTATGGTAATCCGTGGTGAAGCTGGTTCTGACTGCTTTGTATTCCAAACACCTCGTTCATGGTCTTTCCTTTCGCCGTCATTCTCAAGTGGAGTTTCAATTGGTTGTATCCTACGGCGATGATGAACGCATCAACTGTTAATCCATTTAATACATCTAAAGGAGCATTTCTTCATAGCAAGGACAGTTTGACCTCATCCGGCTTCTCACTCTATTGTTTTACTTCAGTGCTTAGCTGTTCAAACATTGCATTTTGTTGTTGCACCTGCATTTGTAACATCATGGCATGGCAGTCGAGAACTGCTTCGATCTTTGTTGTTCTGGTTGCTAATTCGGGAACTTGGTCTGTTCGCTCCTTTTTCGGTTCTGCTTCAGGTTTGTATTTAAGAGTAGGGCCATCGTTAGCTATTCGTTTGCAGACTATGTGGTGTTTTGGCAGGATGAGTGGGTGCTTCACCGCATAATATAACGATGACTATCTTAAACGCCCTCCAACTCGCAGCAATCCGTTGGCATCTATAAATGGGTCAAGTGATGTTAATTTATTTTTTACTGATATTCCTTTTCAAATTTGTTTCAAACTTATTGATAAACGATTTTGCCTGGCCATTACGTAATACTTCAGCGTCATTAATTTAGAATGGAGTGATGGGATTGTTTTAGCTTGAAAGTGTCTTTTATAGGTCATCCAAATCTTAATATGAAAACCATTGTTTTGAAGATTTTAAACCAGGATGACAATTTTGTGAGTAGATTCAGCACGATATCAATTGTTTCCTCGTTGACTGCTATCAGCACATTGATGTATTTTGATCTTTCTTCCAGTCATGTATATCATTCCCTTTATGGTTGCTGGTTTAAAAGGGCCACTTACTGTAACGTTCACTTAACCATATCGTGGGCCATGCCACCAAAGCAGAGACTTGGAACATCGGACAACCAATGAAGCACGATCATAGAATCTGTCCATTCGAATATTTCAATTTCTTTATATTCTAGCGACTTTAAAAGCTTTGCATAAAAGCACAGCTCCACATAATTCCAACTGAGTGAGGAAATTTTGTTTGATCGGCGCAAATTTACTCTGCGCATAATTTTAGATGTGATTTTTCCTATCTCATTGATAACTCGTGGATACACCAAACTGCCATACGCAGCTTCAGAGGTATCACAAAATGCATACAGTTGCAATTGTTTTGTGTTTGTGATAGTGCTCATACGTCGAGAAATCCGGATAGTTTCTAATTCCGATAGCGAGTGGTAAATACCTCCTTGCCATGTATTTTTAATAGTATCAGGTAAATTGACGTCCCACTTGATTTTTAGCAACCATACCTTCTGCTATAACATTTTAAATGGAATTGTGGGGGGTGCAAGCCATCCTAACGAATTATAAAGCTTATTTCTCGAGCTCGTAATTCTTTAAAGGTTTGTATCAAACCAACGGTCTCTGTAAGATTTTGTCTTTTATTCTTCCTATTGTCCACCTTGTAAGTAGGAGGTTTTCATCTTTAAATATCACTAACTGCCCAATCGTATAGTTGGCGCTCGGTACTGTCCCCTTCGATCTTTGTTATTTTCCAAATTAGATTCCATCTTTGGATTACTGTGGCTTTGGTTTTGCCTTCTGACTCAGGAGATAAAATTAGTGGTCTCTCGATTAAGAAGTAGCCTAGTGTCAGGGCATCGTAATAGTCCAAATCGCTTGGCAGCGAGAGTAAGAGCCTGGAATGTAGGCATGTCTCAATTTGTGGAAGGAGAGTACTGATTACTTCATAAGCCAATGTTGTTTCGTTGATGACCTTTTTAAAATGATTTTTGGTTAGTTTGACGCTAGATTCTCAAATTCTAGTTTTTTTTTGGTAGGATTGCACAGGATAAACTTTTTTTCGTCCAATGTAGAATATGCCCAATATTATCAAATCGAATCTCTTTTGGAGGTAACTGTGCAATATTCTAGCTTTTTTCGTTTTAAATTGATGCATTAGTTTCACTTCCCATACAGGGGAAATGCAAATATCGTAAATGTTTATGATAATTCTGTTTTGCTATTATATTAGCAAATCAAACTACTTCAATACTGCTTTTACCATTTTGTTTTTCACTTCACATTCAATATCACATTTTTCATGCACTTACTTGTAAAATTGATATTCCCTCCAGAGAAGACTGGGCGAGTGCAGCAGTTATGAAGCCCGATGCGATTAATTTTTTCCCGGATGGCTCGAGGATGGATGGTAAAGCTGGCTGGCTGGCTGTGAGGTTTTCTGCGAGGAATTAAATCTAAACCTCTCTTTTCGCCTTCCTGATCACTATAGTGTTTTTCAGGCAGAGCTCATTGCAATTAAGGAAGCCGTTGATTGGATGAATACAGATAATAGAATATCTGTAAGGGATATTGACAGTCAGGCTGCAATTAAGGTCCTACAATCAGGCTTTCTTACGTTGAAAGTAGCCAGGAACTGTCTTTTAGCTCTTAACGAGATGACTGAACAGTTCAACATCCATCTTACTTGAATGCCAGGGCATTTCAACATAATGGGGAATATTACAGCCGATGGACTCGCTAGCCTGGGTACCTCCTGTAGCATATTACCTATAGTAAGGCTGACATTAAGGTACCACTTTCTATGTGTAAGCTACTTCTTAAGGAAGAAGTATACAAAATCAAAAATGAAAGGTGGTCAAATCATAACTCATGTATCATCACGCGGCAGATTTGACCTATAATCGACTTAGTCAGGTCTAACCATCTAATAATACCTATGAATCGTTGTGGTATTGGTAAAATTGTGGGTATCATCGCTGGACACTGTCTCGTTGGTAAGTATGCAAGTATACTTGGAGTTCTCTCTCACGATTAATGTCGTGGATGCATGGATGAAGAGGAGGAGGAAACTATTCTCCACTATCTCTGCACCTGTCCTAGTCTGGCTCTGTACAGGCTTAAGTTTCTAGAAGCTCGTATCCTGTGTTATCTTACAGACCTCAGCAGAGTGAGTGTTAGGGATATTTATTGCTTCGTCAGAAGCTCGAATTGGTTTCAGTAGCGAGAGGTAAAGAAGAAAATTCGTTGTGGTGGGGCTACTACCTTTTTTGTGTTTATGCCACGTCCCTGATTGACGGCCACCTAAACCTAACCTAAACCTAACCTAACCTACTTGTAAAATATATCCATACATTTGCTGTAGTTGTAAATCTGGCATATTTTCAACATCCTCACATTATAACCTCCCAAATTCGTGTCCAACAGATTCAAACCTCACATATTAAATTGTTATACTATTACTTATACATTGATACGTATAGCAACGGATTTTTACCCAAACGTAGATACATAGACACGTATGTAGATCAGAGTTACACGTTTTGTATCTTCCCATTGAAATGGAGTGATTTCATGGCCATCGATGTTAGCCACGACCATAAAAGACGATCGTCTTTGTCGTTTTTTCCAGTAAACGTCATAAGGCAATTTTGGATAATTTCGGTCATCATTGGAATCGAAGTATAATAATTATTAAAAAAAACGGTACCGGTCTTGCGAGTCGTAATACAGAGTACCATATTGGAAGCTACTGCTAAATTTAGTTCAGTACCTGTTTTATTTTAGTTACTATTGTTTCGAAATTTTAAAATTAATCACTGTCGCATAATAATTATGTCAATTAAAAATAAATTGTCAGTAAAATAATGTAGCCTACATTTAGTGTCGCTAATTAAAAACTAATTATAATAAATAAATAAAATAAAAATTTAGAATTTTTAGATTTAATTACTTTTAAAAATTATGAATTTTAGTGGATTGTAAATTTTATTCTCCTGTATGGGAGCAATGTCTATTAAGGACGTATGTACATATTTTATTATTATATTATGATTCAATTTATCGATGCACAATATATGAAATTCTAACCAATCATATAATTGCAAAACATATATACACAAATACGAAAAAATATAATAAAATGGTACGTCATTTTAGGAAAATTATGCTGAACGACTGAATATAAACTTAATTAACAATTAAAATTTCAATAATATAGGCAATTTAGAATGAAAAATTTATTTTTAAAATTTATGATTTACAAAAAAAAAAAAACATAAATTTGAAAATGATTTATAGTTTCATTGACGTAAATCGAAAATATAACTGGTTTTTAAGTATTAACGAAAGTTTCATTCATTAAATGATAAAGACGTCAAAATGAATGATGGAAGAGGTAAAGAATTTTGTTTTTTATAATTATATATTTGTTTAAAAATTCAAATGTGTTAATTTCCGATTTTCAAAAAAAATATTTTGTATATATTTATAAATTATTTAATATTTTGTTCAGTGTTTCTAAAACATTTTGTGAATGCCAACGTGCTCATATCAGCATATATTCTTGTGCTAAATCATAACATCTGATTACTCGACAATAACTGGCACACCAACCTATATATATATATTTTTATTTATTGTATATGTTTTTTATTTCGATTCCACATACTATATAAATTATGCGGTAAGCATACAAACGATAAAATTTAAACAGTTTTCGTTCACCAAATCCCTAAGCACACGCATTTAAGTAAACCAAAACCAAAGTATTAAAATAAAATAAAATAAAAAATAAAAATTGAAATCACAAATCTGACAATCTAATTTCAATAAGATTTTACCAAACATATGTTACACCACGTCAATTTTTATTATTTTTTTTTTTTAAGATGAAAATTCTACTCTTTTTTTTATTATTATTATATTGAAATTGTTGTTGTCGTAAAATGTTTTTCAAGATTTTTGTTAATTATATTATTTGATTGTTTGATGACGAAATGAATGCCAAAGTAATTTTAAAAATATTTGTTTTTGTACACGAGAAGTTTATTTTGAGGTTTTCCATAATGAAAACGGGTATTTCACATTTTCACATAAGTCGTTAATATGTTACAAGAATTGTAGAAAGAGGGAAAATTGTTTCTTAGGTATTTCGTCATTTTCATTAAATTTTTTGATACATTTTGTTTCATTAGTTTAAGAATTTTTGCTTGAATGGTTTTGCGGCCTTCAAAATGTTGACATTAAATTAAATTGTCATACATTCAAATTTGCAAAACTTTAAATGTTGCCATTTTTATGTAAAATTTTGGATGTAGTATTTTGGGTGGTATTAAAAACCATTTTTGTAAAAAAATTATTTTAATTTCCTCCAGCAATACTGGTATTGTAAAATCCTTAGAATTGCTTTGATTAGTAAAATTACCACTGCGGTGGGGTTTTACTAATCATGAGAACGTAAACGGTTAAAACGTACTTCTATATTCTGATTTATTTGAATTATTATCGGGCTTATATACTGCTGCTACAATTGAACACGTTATAGATGAATTAGCTGGAGCTGGCTTCGGGTGGTTGCAGTGGTCTAGGTTGGTGAGTTGTTTATTAAGCGGGTTGTTACTCTGACTTGAAATGGAAGAATTATCGCTGATATTGTTTTGTGCTGGAATTGGACTTGCTTTTCCATTTATTTTGCTGCTGCAATTGGTGTTCCGCCGACACCTTTTCCAAAAATATTGTACTATTTTCTCTACCAACTGCCACCTTGTCCTTAGAGATAGATCCTCGAACTCAAAGGATGGTTGTGCCTTGGGAGCTTCTCTTATTAAAAAATGTCCTAGTGCTAGGGCATTTAAATTGGATGGATTATTTCTTAAAGGTGATAGGGGTCGCGAATTTAGATAAGCTTCTATTTGAGTGGTCATGGTGGAAAGTTCTTCAAATGTGAGGGTGATTTCACCTATATAACCCTTATTAGGTGAAATTTTCATCAAGAGCTATGTTTGCTATTTTGACCGGTAGTGTTTTTATTGCGGTGTAATAATTTTTCTTCAATTAGGATTTTGCTCCGACAAAACAAGATCCATGGTCAGATTAGATATCTGTGCATAGCCCTCGTCTGGAAGAAAACCTTTTGTAAGCCGCAATGAATATGCCTCCGTAGTTAAATTGTTTACTATTTCTATATGTAGGGCTATTCTCATCACACAAACGAACAGTGCTATGTATCCTTTGTACGACTGGGGCCACAAGTTGTCAATTTGTTGTTTTTAACTGAATGGGTCCGGCATAATCGATACCCGTTTTCGCTAAAGTTGTCCCGGGCCTCACTCTTGACGTTGGCAGATTACCCATGAGTTGCTCAATGTTATGCTTATCAACTGTGGTACCGTGGGTCACAGTGTTCAATCTGGATACCTCTATTGGTTTCGCAAATCATTTCTCCATAGTTTGCGTTGATAATTTCTGTCATCCTTGTTAAGCCAGACTTGCCGATACATTTTTTTCATCAGCTATCATAACGTACTTGTGTTTGCGCCATCAGAGTATGATGCCAGCTAAATCCTTCTATAATTTTGGGCCGTTCATCATGATGTCCTTTAATGAAACTCTTGTTGTTGTCTTAGATGAGGCATCAAATACCACTCGGAGCTTTGTTGTAGTGCTATCTTGCTTGCGGTTCCATGTGGTTCTGGCCTTAATATTCCTCAATGAACTCATAGTTAGTTCTTTGAATGGGGCATCTTTCAAAAACTTTCTTTCGAGCTGCAGCAACCTGGCGATCGCTTTCCTTCTGTATTCCCCTAGTTTGGCATGATCATCCTTAAATGGGATTATCATCTTATATTTTCCATCTTATCTACGTTCTACGAGTAATAAAAAATGATTTTCTACCTTGACTTCTTCTTCATTGTGACTTCTTTCTTTTGGGATACTGTCGCTTTCGACAAGAAAATCAAAATCCACCCTAACTCAGTTGCCTGTGCAATAGGATCTTCCAGGCCTCCTTTGATTATGTTGTTAGCTATTGACGGAATCTGTTTCTATTATGTAATCGATCGGCTGCGATTTATTAAACATCTAGTTGTATTTTCTGGAGATAAGTCTAGTTGCTTGTATGAACGTCCATCGGGTAGCTGATGATGGAGGTTTTCAAATACCATAGCTTTAATATTTAAAACAAAATCACCTGCAAACCTCGGTGATAGTTTGGTGTTGACGGCGTGCCGACAAATACCGGCTTCTTTTCCACCAATACCCGAAATCTAATTGTTTACCTTTTGCTTTTTAAAGTTGAACTGGTTGGCAACCTTTTCCGAAATGATTGTCGCCTGTGATCTTATTAATGCTCTTAATGTTACATGCTGATCGGTGCTAGTTGCTAGCCTAACTACGGTAGTTGGTAATAATACTGGTGATTGTTGATTCGCTACGAAGGTTTTGGCTGTAACTTCGGTCTTCGAGGTCGAGTTGTTTGATGCTATCTTTTTGATGCCTGATCAAGCATCGTGTACAAAGATTAGCACTTTTCATCAATCTTGCTCTTTCCAATATTGAAATTTTTTTGAACAAGTGACAATGCTCCAATTTGTGATGGCCCTTACACTGTTGTATTCACAGCAAGGTTTGGATATAGTTGCTGCATTGACACGCCTTAAAATCTGTATAACTTGTGCACGTAGTATGAGTGTCTTGTTGTTTCCCATCGCCTGTAAAGACTGGAATCTCCTTTCCAAAAAACTGGAACAATCTTATAATTTGGTGACTCCTTTTGAATTTTCCAACGCTGGAACTTAGCCAATCTTTTTTTTCATATAGTCGTATGAAATCCGGATCCAGTTTCTTCGTTAATATGAAGACTACGAATGATTCAAATGTAGAACTCATATTGAGCTGCTGAAGCTTGTTTAGCATCTCTTTTGCAGTATCATTCATAGCTCGAACTTCTTGCACTGATGCTGTTTGCGGTGTAGATAAGGATAGCAGTGAATTAAAATATAGGTATTTGGTAGCAATCTTAGGGTGTTATATCGGGCTTGCACTGTGCTCCAGGCCACCTCGTAATTCTCTTCTGTGGTTGCTAAGTGGTTGATAAGTTGTGCTACTCCTTTTTGAAGCTTCGATTTCAAATATATCATTTTTACTATAAGTTGGGCAGTGTTTTATTTTGGTGAATGTGTTCGGTCAAGATGTCAATAAATGCGTTCATATTCACCGTAGCATGATAGTATTTCCACTGTCGGTAGTTGTACTGGTGTCAATAATTCGACCAGAAAATTTCCTTGCTGTTTTAATGTTATTAACGTACCTTCTACTTTTCTTTTTCTAGCTGCAAAGTTTAGTACTGATATTTCTTAAAGTAGTCGGTAGTTTGATCTTCTTCTTCTGTTTTGATCAGTATAGCTGTATGCAGGGAGGAAATTGTCTCCATCTCTTTCTCAAATTGCCTCATCTTTAAACTTAAATACTCTTTTCAGTAGCTGTTTGCCTCTAATGAGTCATTAATAGTTGCTAATTTCCTATACATCTGTCGCATAATAACGTTCTGCTTCTTGAATAATTTATTAGTTGTTTCCGATGCACCTGATGGTCGGCTGATGCTCTCCACTTTTTCCTATGACTCGTTGTTGATGATATAGGCAAACGAGAGCGATTCCGATATTGAATGATCTGGAGACACAGGTCGTTAGAAGGTTAAGAATAGTATCCGTTTTGACCATTAATTTTTCCATCGTATTTTCCAACCGTTGGTTATAAGTTCTTAAATTTTCCGTTAGATGATTTTCTTTAGTAAATATATGATTTCTTTTAATTGAATCTTTGAGTTTCGGCGCAAAAAATGTCCCACTAACAAGCTGAGGAAAATCTGTTTTTTTAAACTTCTTGGTAAACGTTGCAACATCTATAGTCTCCTAGGTAACTACCATGACAGCACGCATTTGATCTCTATATACCCCACTTTTTCTTGTAACAATGATTTGTGAGATGTTCAACATTTCAAACGTCTGGGTTCAATACGTTTATGTATATGTATATGTCAGTTGCTTTGACAAATATTGCATTGCACCACTTCCTGCTTGACATGCGAATTTTCTGCCAGTACAACTAAATGAATCAGTCTACCGATCGAATGTATGTCTTTATTTATTTCACTCACTTGAAGCTCGACTTTAAAGAGAGGTGTGGCTTTTTCGTGCCACTTTGAGTCATGTTGCAGATATTAACAACATCGTGACCTAAGCTTTTCAATTCGTCAGTATTAATCAGTGTTAATTGACGGGTGTAACTTTCGTATGACCACCTGGTAGGTTTTGTTCACCTTTTATTTAATGACAGCTGGGTATGTCTCGGCATTTTTTTCTTGAATTTTAACCTGGCTAGTTCCGATTACTGGTAGGGTACTATTACGTGTGATATTGATTTTTCATTAATTATCGTAAATTTGCAAAGAGGTCACTTTCTGGATTTTTATGCTCGATTATGATTTGTAAAAATGTATAAATATTTTATTGCAGTACTTATACTGATGACGCGAGCTTTCGATTAAGGTATCAGTCATCAAAATCAGACCCTTATTTCCGCAGAGAGTAAATAAAAATAGGACCTACCTGTGATCTCATTCTTGAAACTTATTTATGGACCCAACTGTTCTACTGCTTGCACAGTTATTTCAAGACCACCTGACCTGTTCTGGTACCATTGACGTATGGTTCTAATATGAGTAAGGCTTATATCATTTTTTAAATGTCTTAGATGTTCATATCCACTTGTTGAAAAGTACGACATCATCATAGCAAACTGTCGTAGCCTAAGGGTATATTTCCCTAATTGCTTTCCATGTTCAAGTTCCTCAAGAAATGATTGATCTTGACTAATATCCTATTAAATAAGAAAACTACATAATAACATAATTTAACATATATGTTGAGTAATAACCACATTTAGTTTATCGAAAGATTTAGAGAAAATTATGCCATCTTCCTCCAAATTTTTGAAAAATGCCTCTAAACCTTGAACTTGGTTCTCAGCCTATTGTATTTTTAGAAGAGTTCTCTTTTTCTTTGATGAGTGTTGTTAAGCTTGTTTTAGCATTTTATTAGTATTTTCCTGGTTGTTCATGGTGGTACATTTTTAAAAACTATTAAAATTACACGGTTCATATTTATCTGACGATATGTCCGCATTTCTCGATTACTGGATGGCATTCCTGATATTGAAGGCAACAGCATACACCTATAAGCACCAAAGAACAATATATTAATTTTTTATTAAACATAATTATATTTACAGTTGACACTTATAACATGCTAATGTCTAGTAAAAATTTGGAAGGAATCGCATCCCTTCTAAGTCGACTACTAAAAGTTTTAAAAATACTTCTCATCAAAATGGAGTGAGCGTAATTTAAATGCAGCAGTTACATCATTATTTGTGATTTATGATCGTTTATTTGGAAAGATTTGTAACAATTTTTCTCGAAACTCTGGTATTAATGGTATTCTGTGTAATTAAAAATAAAAACATTTCACTTAAGAAATTAATAATCACTTTTTAAACCACCAATGGTACTTACGTATGTAATCTGCAAAAAAATTCCCTTGAAACAAAATCTATTAATGGGCTGATTTGTCCAAGCCGTAGACTAATAAATTAAATTAATTTTCACCGGCAAATTATAAATAATTAATTTTTAAAAAAATTAGATTTTTAAAAAATTTATTAAACATTACAAATCAACTGAATTAATCGTTTTTGACCAATACGTTATGTAATCGCCAAAAATCTAATTTATGTACATTTTATTTGACACAAAACTTTAAAATTAATATAAATTAGATTTTAAAACAATTGATTAAACATTACAAATCAATTGAATTAACCGTTTTACGACCAATACCGTTTCCAGAAGATCAACGAAAAATCAAATTAATTAAATTCTTTACCAAAGAAGGTCTATTGGATTAGCAGCTCTCATTTTGAGTAAACAATTGCTTGCAGTTCAAGAAAAATTTGGAAATAATTTATTAAAATTTAATAAGAACATTTGACAGAATTTTTTCTTAATTTTGAAAAAAATATTTCACATTTTGAGGAAAATTTTAACCGTTTTGATAAGTTGTAAATGTTACTACAATTTCTACTAACACGTTAAACGTATATAGATGATAAGAACTTTGAATTATGTTTTTCCACCTTCGTCCGAAAGTTATTGTCATCTGTATATGAAGTGGTACAGTAAAGCCAAACAAAGTATTTTAAGTAGACATTTTTAACGTTTAATAATTTTAAATTTAACATCGACACTCAGTTTATCTTTTCCAGAATAATTCAGCTGTACACAAACTGTCCAGCAACAGTTTGTACAGCGTTCGGCTTTGTCAGATTGCAGCAGCTTGTTGTTTATATTCAAGCCGTAGTATACTTATTTGCTGACTGATCAAAAATCACATCCCTTCGTAATCCGAAGAATTTTCACATAGGTTGTGTTATTTTTCTTCAAATCCCTCAAAGATATAGGTTTTGATTGTTTTTCAGCGCGCATCTCTCTTTAGTTCCCAATTTTTATCAAAATAGCTCGATATATCGGTTCCAAATTTTCTATTGTCGCAATAGAATTGTAGTTCTTCTAACGGGAGAATATATATAGAATTAGCATTTTTTGCGATCGATTTGTATTATCTCTTGATTGGATGACATTTTATAAACAACTGCTTTAAACCAAATAAATATTGCACAGCCTGCTTCCTAACGGCAAATTACAATTCATGTTGTTTTTTTTCATTTCATTAAGCGCTTTCGTCAAAAAACTATCTTACTTTGGGAATTTTACAACAACAATAGACTTATATAAATAAATCATTATTATAAGGATATGTTTAATTCAAAGTGGATTTAGTTAAATCTAAAAATTTTTTGGATTTAACTGTTAAATCCAATTTTTAGTTACAATGCTCACCACTTGATTTTTTATTTTATTATTTGTTTGGTAACAAAATAAAGGTATTATAAAACCTATTACAACAACTATAAAAATATTATAAGGCTTCATGAGGTATCATATAACTAAATTTTTGCATATTTTTTTTTTGCTGTTATTTTGGGAAAATATAAATCCGCTAAATCTTTCTTTCCCAAAGCAATACAACTAATGTTTGCAACTAATGTACCACGTCCTAGGAACCAAGAAAATTAAAAAAATTTTAATATAAATTTTATTTTAAAACATTCGATTAAAATTTTTTTTATTTTTTTTTTTTTAATGCAATTTTGTTCGTTTTTTATTATTTTGACATTTTAATAACATTGTAAGATTGGTTTATAAAAAAATATTAAAAATTTAATGTATATATATATGTGTATATATATATGTGTTAAAATGTAATAATTAATGAATGAAAAAAATAATAATAATAAAAAAAGGGTGGCCTTCCTGTGTTGATTTGTCGGCTAGGTTTAAAAACGATTTATTTCACTTACCGATTTTTTTAAGATTATTGCAAAATTATTGACAAAAACGGCGATTTTAATGTTTCATTAAAGTTAATCATTTTCAATTAATTTCTTTAAAGTGTGAAACATAGTTAGTGGTTATAGTTAATTAATTCTTTATTAATTTTAGTTAAAACACATTACGATACTTCATATAGACGCAGGAAGTGTTAATATTATTCTAAGTGCAATGAAGGTATTAGGATAACCATCCATTAAATTTTTCGCACTTAAAAATTGAAGTACCTCTTCTGGAGTCGTTTTCTTCTCAAAATATTTTGATAATGAATTTAATTCGTGCGATAACTCATTGCCATTTATATCTTTTGGCTTTTTCAAGTTTTTGACAATCTTCCAAAATATATATATATATATATATATATATATATATATATATATATATATATATATATATAATTTTATAAATATTATATAAAATTCCAAATACTGACTCTAGATTACATATTTGTTCGAAACGTTCCTAACTGAACTAACGGCCGCGTCAATTATTGTAAGAAAAATTCTATTTTAAATTTTTATCGTGTATCATTAATTAATCCATCCTTTCCTTCATATGTGAATTGTTTTTCAACTCTGCATAACCGAAAAAAAGAAGACTGAAAGTCGGTTGGAAAATGAAGTGGTTTGGCCATTTCTTCACAACCCTCTACAATCCGCTCGAAGCCTTTATCGTTTATTTAGTATTTTGCTTATGATGTTAATTTCGAATGATATGTTGTACCATGTGAATAATTGAACAAAAAATTTAAATGTTGATACTCCCGTGGCTAATCCGTGAGCTTCTGCACGAGTGGCTGTGCCTGTAGTACCAGTATAAGGTGAATCTTCGTAAATTTCCATCAATCCATCGTATATGTTACCCAACTCAAAGAATAGTGGTTTTAGAGCTTCAATCCTGCATCTTGTGTTACTTAGTGGCCTTACATTTAAATCTTTAACATGATTTCTAAGGACTTCCTATCTTCTAGACCAAAAACAAAAATTGTATCGCTTCAACGTTGCATTTTGGTGCAACATTTACCACTAAATTTAAGGAATGTGCGTTACAAGGGACGAAAAAAGCTCTAGGGTGTATATCCAAAATTAGTTTCCTCACCCTCTTTTCTTTCCCCTTCATATTACTGCCATTATCATATTCTTGGCCTCTTAACAATTGCAAATCTAATGAATTCTAGTTCCTTAGTTAAGATTTCGGTAATAAATTCTCCTGTCGACGAAGAAATAAGTAGAAAAACCCAGAAAGTGTTCCTTGATTATAACTTCAGAATGAGCCAGTTTCTCCGTTCACAAATCTAATAATTATCGACATTTGCTCAATATGACTCGCAACTGCAGTGTAATCTGGCATAATCGAATAATATTTACTCACAAGCTCGATCAATCTTTCCAATATGCTCCCAATACAATTATTTTTCTTTGATCATTGCTTGCCATTGACCATCAATTGTTTGTCAAGTTCGAAGTCTTAGTTCTATTTCTTCGAACGAGTATAATTTTTCTAAGTGCTTTGAGCTTCTTTCGTGTGTTGACAGAATTGATGTTAAATTTTTCCAATATTTACAGCCATTGCCATTAAATCAGGGATGTGCATCGACAAGTCAACAATTATTGTCGACGTTGATGCGTCAACAATGCGTCAACATTACGTCGACGTCATATTTAGGTCGAAAATGACGAAATATCAAGAAATAAAAATGTCTTATTTTTAATTTTTACTCTTTAATTCTATCCGAATTTTCCGTTAATTTTTTATTTTCTTTTACATTACAAGAGTAAGGTGCCATAATTTTACAACTAATGAGCCAACTAGCGACTTAGCAACAACTTTAAGTAAGAATACGATAGATAGAGTCCACATGTTACTGATCGGTGAAGTGAACTATAATCGAAAATATTTTGTTTAAATAAATTTTCATTTAACAAAGTTAATAGAGCGAAAATTACGGAGCAAACCGTTGGAAATGTCAAATAATTTTATGCGCAACCTCAAACCCAAACAACTTGTGTTGAATGAGCCATAAAAATAACATTCGTCAAGTTCCGCATTGTTTCTTACGGATTTCTTAAGGACTCGCTGTTTAGCCTATAATACAAAACCATAGATAAGTTAAACTTTAATTTTAAATCCTGAACGAACAATTTCAAATCCTTTTTTTTAATTTGTAGATCAAATTTAATTAAATGTTTATTTAATAATATATGTACTTGGTAAGAAAATTTAGGGTTTTAAGTTAAATATGGTTCCACCCTTAGATTAGTATAAATCCCCTATAGTCATTTTAGTATTTTTTGATGATTTGCGGTGAAAGTGTTATTTTAAGCTGAGCAAGTGTCCGATTTTCTCTTATCACAACTGCCCGACTGATAGAGTTAGGTGACTTTAGAAAGAAAATAAACATTTTTAAATATTTAAAAAAAAAAAATATTAAGGACCTAAATGTTTTTTTGTAATTCGGCCCACATGAAAGCTCCCGAGATTTCTAGTTTGGCCAGAAACCGTTCAAAAGTTCCAGTCAGTTCCGGACAACTTGGAATATTGTTTTCCAACTGAGCATATATTCAAAATTAAAATAAAATAAAAAGAAACAAAAAAAACTACTATTTTCATATTTTGTATTGTTGACGCCACAAAAACGCGTTTGTTGACGTCACACATCCCTGGTAAATACTGAAGAAATTATGAAATAGTGGCCAATGAATGCAAAATACAAAATCGTTCTTGATTGAATATTGCAGCCAATGCCTTTTGATAATTTCACCATTTATTAATTTTTTCTAATAATAGTGGACCGTACATTTCCTTTTATGCATGTCAATTATAATTTTTTAAGTATTTAATTCCGTTGGAAACAATTATTTGTCGAATAACGTCCGATAATGTCGACCAGGTGCCAGGATCCGCCATTCGAGTCAATTACATTTTTGTTAGAACCACTCGACGAGGAAGGATTATTCGGAGTTTAAATTTTAGTGTTCTCAACCAATTGGTCAATAGTTAATTGTAAAGCTTCATATAACAATATAATACCTAAATTAATTGTCCACTATTTATATAATGCGATATTTATTTTACACTTTTAGACAATAAACATAATATATAAACAACAACAACAAAACATATTTAAATTTTTTATGTATTCCTACATATAGATATTTTTGTACTCTCAAAATGTTCTATTATCGAAAAATGTTAAATAATTATTATGATTTGCGTTGTGTGTTCATAGTTGAATATGTATTATGTAAACATTATATACATATATATTATATACATATAATATGTATATAAAATACAAATATAATAGTAGACAAAATCCTAAAAAAAAGACATACATATTTGTATAAATATGATATGCAGCATAAAAAAAAAATGTTTTATGTTGTATGTTATATAAAAATAACAAAACAAATTAGCTGAATCATGATGATGATGATGATGGTGGTAGGAAACAGATTTTTTGATGTACGTTTTAATTTAAGCTCAGTAAAATTTTTTATTTTATTTATGTATTTAATGTTGTATTCATTATGCCAGATCGGTCGTTATTTTTACTTAGCGACGAACAAAAAAAAAAAAAAAAAAACATGACGAAAAAATAGCACAACATAAAAGATGAAAAAATTTGTCATGCTGTATCTATATATGATATATGTAGGTACAAATGTATAATATTTATCAGAGCAAAACTAAAATCTATATACGTACATGTACGAGTATGTAATAACAAAAAATGTTTTTATGATCTGATTAAATGAAAAACATTTTTTTTTTACATTTGTACTTTTTGGAAATTTACACTAGTAAATATAATATAATATGTAATTATGATTTTATATTGTGAATACCACGTTGTTAAATAATAATGTTAAAAAAATTTGCAATATTCGAATATTGAATTTTTCATTAATTATTTATTTACCTATACATGCAAAGAAACATGCAAAGAAACAGTGAAATAATTTTATTTTAATTTTAAAGCAAAAATGCAATGTAAACCAAACAATAATATTATGTATATATGTGTATGTAAATTCATGAAAAATCCATATCAATTTTAAATTAGATAAATACATTTTTTTTGGTCTAGCTTACTTAAATATCCACATGAGACTAACGAATCAGTATCAGAAGAAGTGCAAATAAAAAATTGGGTTGAGAAAAAGAAAAAAAAAATTAAATTTATGTCAAAATCATGATTAATATTGTATTTTCCACATGAATTGTGGGCAATCTTTAGGTTTCAGGATACGTTTTTAATATAAATTTATATGTGTATTGAAATATATATATATATATATATATATATATATATATATATATATATATATATATATATATATATATATATATATATATATATACATATAGGTATATATATATATATATATATATATATATATATATATATATATATATATATATATATATATATATATATATATATATATATATATATATAGGTATATATATATATATATATATATATATATATATATATATATATATATATATATATATATATATATATATATATATATATATTAATTTTTTTATTTTCAAAAATAATTTATATATATATATAAATATATATATATATATATATATATATATATATATATATATATATATATATATATATATATATATATATATAAGCTTTTCAGATTAAATGAAACCTTTTGGAAATTAAGTGCAACCTTTTGCAAGTTAAACGGAACTATTTGCAAACTAAGTTAAACTTTTTACTAAATTAAATGAAACAATTTGCAAATAAATTGAAACCCATAAAATTTTATCTGTAAATTAAATTTATTAAACCAAATTAAAATCATTTTAACCTTAACATGGGCAGGATTTACAAATGTAAATATTTCAATTTTCATTTTTGAATAAAATCTACAGATTTTTAAATCTATATTTTTTATTTTATTTTGAAAAGCTTTCTGCTCAGTGACTAATCTTTTGAGGTTCATCCGAAAGCGTCAGAAAAAAAATGAAAAAAGCCATTTCCAACACTTTTTCAGCAATTTTTTTAAATTTTGTACGATAATGGGCAGGGATTTACATTTGTAAATATTTTTTTAATGTGTTTTATATGAAAAGTATAAATTTGCCGCTAGTTTTAATTCGTGGTACAAAGTACATTGACAATTCGGAAAAATACTAAGAGTTTGCCATAAACATTTTTTTTTGGTTTTCAAATAATTGAGAAAAAAATTTCTATTGTAAATATTTACATAACAATTTATTTTAAATGTCAATTTGCATATTTTGTTTGTTTTAGACTATGCTCCATACAGACAGGATTTTGGCAATACACGCCAAGTTTTCTAGTTGCACGTTTTCTTTTGTTTTCCTCGTGATAGCACATGAAGCATAATCGTTCAACTTTCGAGTTGCCACGATCGTCGTCATCCGGTACTAACTTCTCTGTAGAACTGTAGAATTTTTTTTCCGGCACATACGAACAAATACCAAAATTATTTGTTCGTATGTGCAAATACCACAAAATTACCGAATTGGCAAGGCTGAATTGGAATAAAATAATTTTAATGACAATAATTCCGATGAATCGGCAAACAAAAATGGGCTAGAGTAAGATGTAGGGGAACTATAAGGTTTCTTAGGTATTTTGCTTACTTTGGAAAAATTACGAACGTTTAAATTTGCTTTGGAGAAAGAATGCTTATCCACTATATAGAGCCTATATATTAGCGAAACGATTTAAAAATATTACCAGGTTCATTCTCTATGACCAACACAACACTATATCTACAAGAATTGTTACCGACAAGGCAGCACCATAACTGAAATTTTTCAAATGCTAGTAGAAGATTTTCGTCAAAATTATAAACCATCGAAAAATATTACCGTCAATGAGCAGTGGTTTCCATTCAGAGGCAGAACTCTTTACATACCATCAAAACCGGCTAAGTATGGCATCAAAGTGTAGTGGGCAAGTGATGCAAAAACGTATTATCCATTATGTAGCCAAATATATACTGGAAAAGTAGGAAATAGGATGTAAATCACGGAGAGTGTGTAGTTTTAGATCTCGTAGACCATTATAAAATTACCGACAGAAACATTACAATGGACACTTTATTTATATCCGTTTCTTTAGCAGACGCTTTGAAAAACAAGAAATTATCGTAGTAGAAAACCCTCAAACGTATATATGAGGGCGAGAAAAAGTATCATAGGCTCTAAAAATGTTCGTGTTTGGATTAGGACTGACAAATATTTCTTGAAATATGTTCTGCTTGTGATTACGATGAAGTGCCGGAATTTTTACTCTATTTTAAGCCCATTTCTACAAAATGCTCGATCGTCTCTCTGTCTTTCACATCTTCATTTGTTACCAATAAATCATCATCCTCGTCGATAGATACATTTTCGTTTTAAGATTCACCAGCATCACTCTATTTCTGTCCCTTCTCTTTCCAAATCAGACTCTTCTTCGATGGAATATTCCAGTTCATCAAATTGTTCTTCGTTCTCGTTATCTACCAACTGTTCCACCTCATCATCTTATGAATCGATGAATCTAAATTTTAAACGCATAAAACAATACCGTTGGGGTTTCCGTCTATATCATAGAATATTACCAATTTTTTTTGTTTTGCACAAATAAGTTATGAACTAAATAGGCAAAAATCACAGTTAGTAAAAACAGTGTATACCTACACACAAAAAAACTGCATTTATATTGACAACAGAGTAGTTATAAATATTTTTCCATGCGAAACACAAAGAGAAACAAAATATTTACAATTGTAAATCCTGCCCATAATATGTATAAAAATTTGCTGCCCATGCTAAGGTTAACTATAGTTTTAACTTCTTAGTCAGCGCTGCCCTTGTTGCTGCTGATGGAAGTGTTATCATAATATCCAAAATAAAGTTGGAGCAGTCTGTGGCTGTAACAGAATTTACGCTCTGTGTAATCACATCGACAAGATTTTGGTATATTACAAAAAACTAACAAATCTCGAGCATTGGATTTAATTGTTGAGAACACTTTTTCTATTGGATTTAACATTTAGGGGAGTAAGACGGAAGATACTGGATGTGGTTGTGAAATGTTTCAATCAGCTCCTTTACATCTGACGTTTTATGAATCTGGGCATTATCCATTATAAAATAATAATTGGTACCATCCAATTTTGAAATTAACTCTGAGAGGAAGCCACCGCCTTATTGAAGAAGCCTTGTTCTTGGCGAATTCATAGACTCCATTTCTAGACTAGCCAATTTCAATGTAATCTGAAGTTTTGTATGCTTGAGAAGCTCTGTCGTAAGTTTTGTACTGCAAGCTTTTGTTTTATAATAGCCAGCATAAAACCAAGGTTAATTCCAACTATCCGTTTAATTTTAGTTAATACTTCTGCGGTTTGTTTTGCCGGACGATTTCCTCCTTTCTTTTTTATTAACAATTCGCACTTATTTTGACAGTAACGACGAAGCACTGTTTAAGCAGAGTTAATAATTAGTCGTGCGATATTTACCGTATTTTGGACTGTTCTAACAGTTTTATTAAAAGATTTTTTTTTTCAAGAGATATCTTTTGGTAATTTACGGTTCGTCGGTTGTTTCATGTGTAAAATGTTAAGACTACGTTTCTTCTTGGATGTTTTATAATGACGCAAGTTTTTTTGTTATATAGATTTATAGATTTTTATTTTACCCAATAAAAAGTTTCATTTTGAAATGCCTGCTATTTATGCAGCTGTCAATTTTGAAGCTGTTATCTTTTGACATTTAACAAGTAAAAACTACGCCATTATTAAAAATGGTACGATACACGCTTCAACAACGTATTGTAATTGTTAAAATTCACTACAGAAATGTTGAAAATTTTGCAGTCACAGTTCGCAAAACTAAAGCATTTTTAGGCCATCGAGAAGCACCTTCTCGACCGGCAATAGTGAAACTGGTGGAAAAATTTGAGCTGTTGGGACAAGTTAGTGATGTATAGAATCGAAACCGTGTACGTCGCTCAAGAACAATTAAGAATATTGCTGCTGTAGCCCGTAGTGTTGAAGAAAACCCTGGTTTGTCGATTCCTTGTCGATCTTTGGAATTAGACATTCCACATACGACATTACACCGTATTTTGCATAAAGACTTAGGTTTTAAGGCGTTTAAAGTTCAGTTAACACAAGAACTCAAGTCGGCCGATCACAAAAAAATCGTATCTTCGCTGTAATAAATCGAATGCTATATCATAATCAGGTCAAAATTAAATCATGACCTCAAAATTCTTAATCAAATACGAAATGTATTAGATTCTAAATCAAACAACCGAACTTTTTGGTCGTTTGCTACCTTGGTAAAAAGGAATTTTAGCGGTAAGACATCTTCTATCCCTTTATTGTTTTATAATAATAAATATTATAAAACCACCATTCAAAAAGCTAATTTATTAGAGTCCCACTTTGCTTCCGCATCAACTCTCCCTTTTCTCCCCAACCAATCCCAACCAGCATGCACTACAGTTTCTTCATCTATGCCCAACATTTATTTTCATTCTTGAGTTGTTTCTAAAATTTTTGGAAATCTGAGTCCATACAAAGAAACTGGGCCTGATGGATTACCATCAATTGTCCTAAAATACTGTCATTTTACCCTAGCTAAACCTTTTGCCAAACTGTTTAAAATATCAGTAAACTCAGGCATTTTTCCCTCTAGCTGGAAAACAGCAAATATTCAACCGGTTCCTAAGAAAGGTGACAAAACTTCTCCATCCAATTACCGCCCAATTGCTTTGTGGTCGACCTTATCTAAAGTAATGTAATCTATTGTGAATTTTCACATAATGAACTATCTCGAAATGCATGCGCTTTTATCAGATTTTCAATATAGGTTTCGTAAGAATCGCTCTTCAGGTGATCTTATTGCTTATTTAACTCATTTGTGGGGAAAAAGTATTGAAAAATATGGTGAGTCAAGTGTCGTATCTCTAGATATTTCAAAAGCATTTGATAAAGTATGGCATCAATAAAATTCGGATCATTAAAATTCGGTCACTGCATCTTGATAGTTCTCTAATTCAATGGATAGAGAGTTATTGAATGTATTAAATCAATGCTGGCGTACCGCAAGGTTCATCTTTGTCGCCTACCTTATTTTTGATGACACTACAGTGTCTGCTTTATTGAGTTTATTAGCCAAAAGGACTGCAATTCCCATTTAACTTGCTCTCGTCAAATTATGAAAAGTTCACTTCTGACTTGCATTGACAAGGTCATTGAATGGGGCAAATTTAATAGGGTAGAATTTAATCCACAGAAATTCGGAGGCTACGTTAATAAGCAGAATTGTCGCCTTTGGGGCTCAGAAAATCCACAATGATTGTTGAAAAGCCTCTGCATCCTCAACGTGTCACTGTTTGGTGCGGTTTTTGGGCTGGCGGTGTGATTGGACCTTCCTTTTTTGAAAATGAGGCTAGTGCAACTGTTACGGTGACAGGATTGCGCTACCGAGCTATAATTAATGATTTTTTATGGTCGGGATTGGAAGATATTGATGTGGACGACGTTTCAGCAAGACGGCACTACGTGCCACACAAGCAACGAAACAATCGCAATTTTGCAAGAAACGCGTCCTGACTGTGTTATTTCTCGAAGAGGTGATCACAATTGGCTACCGAGATCTTGTGATTTAACACCTTTAGACTTTTTTCTTTGGGACCATGTGAAAGATAAGGTGTATACCAATGATCCAGAATCGATTTAAGACCTTAAAGATGGAATTCGTGAAGTTATCGAGGACATACCCGCAAATGTGCGAATTAGTCATAGAAAATTTCATGAAAAGGATGTGGTGCTGCAAACGTAGCCATGCTGGTCATTTGGCTGATATCGTTTTCAAATGTTAATGGCAAATTTTACTCTTTACAATGAAATAAACATTCACTGATTTCTCTTAAAAAATACTAGGTTTTTTAATATCAAAATAAAACCTTTTATTGGAAAACCCTATATATAAATACTATGTAAATATGGGTCAATCATAGATGTATAGAGGTCGGTTGTATAGAGGTTTTTTCTTTGTGTTTTAATTTTTAAACTTGATTCAAAATTATTTTCAGCCCAAATGAAAATTTTGGTGAATATAGAAGATACTTATGCCATTCCAAAACAGCAAAGGAGTCGAAAATCGGTTAGCAAATAGAAATTTAACTGCTCAATTTTTTTTCCAAAACTAAAAAAAAACAAATCATTTAGTAATCTTAAACTTATTCAATGCTTGCTCAAAGCTCATTAGCAAATATCCTTTCGCTGTCACTTTCCAGAAAGGACGAGCGGTAAAATAGGTCAAATCCAGTTCAATGTCAACGTCACATGCACGCGGTGTTTCCTGCTTTAACTAACGAGGCTCTGGCGACCAAGACACGGCGGTATAGATGATCACAATGATTTTTTTTTCCTGCTGAAAGTCTTTTTCCTGTGTTTAGTGAAGACATAAACCAATTTTGTCCGGATATGTTTCGGGCTAATTTGACATGCGTGTGTATGACGGATAACAATTTTTTAGTTAGACGCCTCCTAAGAAAGAGACATCTAGAACTAGGACAGCCAGAATAAGGTAAACTAAATCGGGACTAACTAATAGGCTATATACCACAAAAAGATAACACCAGATATTAAAGACCAATTACTAGAGATGAATTGTAATTCAGTTGTGATAAAACTATATTATCTATAATAAAACTCCCAACCTAATTTTTTTTGTTTTAATATTCAACTCCTATATACATATACATACAAATACAGTAGTAATCAAACGACGATTCGTCCTAAATCCCAATTGTCTTCATCTTTATATTTATATGCGAACAACAAAAAAAGTAAAGAACGAAGACAAACACTTCAATTTATATACATTTTGATTGGATTACAGGAAGTCTAAGCAAACAGGAAATAAAATATAAAGAAAAATAATTTCATAGATTTCTTATGTATCTATCACGTTAGAAAACCTTAACAATGAGGGTTCAAAACGAGATGGAGGCAAGGAAGCACAAAATATGTATATAAACATTTATATATTTTGAAGAAACACATTTTAACGAACGAAATGAAGAAATTATGAAAATTATTTTTTTTTGTGTGCTTTACGAAAATGGGAAAATAAACATTTTGCTTTAGATGTTGTATACATATTACATACATTAGATATAGGGTTACATCTAATATTAATGAAAACCTAATGATTACTATACGGTCTATGTTTTGTTTTTAACGTTCATTTGAACATAAAAATGTCTGACCAGTTGGTGTTGGTACACATTTATGTTTATTTTTAATCTAATTATATACAGATTAAATTAAAAAGAAATTTTTGTTTGTTTTTGTAAATAATTAAAGCTTGTAGAAAATTTTTATATATAAATACCTAAAAGCCACTAAATATTATAATATATATTATATATACTTACATATATAGATAGACCTGTTAGCAGTTGTGTTAAATTAATTTTTATTCTAAACACTAATTGTATACATGTATACGTATATTTATTTTTCTAATTGCTATTTAATGAACTATTATTAATTGATAGAAAATTATCGGAAAAACAAACATAAAACGGATTAATTTAATTTGCGGTTTATTTTATTTATTTATTTTTTCTAAATCATCGATGATGAATGAAAATTTAATTTACACGTATATAGTTTTGAAAAATAATTAAAATTATTTTAATTAAAAATTTTGTTTTTATTTTGCATTATTATTTATTTATTTTATTTGAATACATAATATATATATAGTAATTAAACATCTGTATAATTTTGTTGTTGTCGCTGCTAGTAAAATGTTTTACTTTATTTATATTATATATTTTTAAATAAGTAAATAACATGCAGACAGAGCTACTTTGATTTTCATTTGTTTATTTTTATTAAATAGCGTCTGCGTCTGTGCTATATGGTTGCACGAAAGATTTTCATGTGTATAATTATGCAAATCAAAATAAAATTGGTGGAGATCGCATACAAATTGTAGGCGGAAATATTTTTGTTATACTATAATTATTAGCGTCATGAATATAACTATACAAATCACTAAATTTACTAATTAAAATGAATCGTGAACGATTTTTTTTATTTTAGTTAGAATCAATATTGCGTTCTATATAGCGTGTGCTATTATACAACAAAAAATTTAATTTGAATTTTTCTTCTGTATTGATAAACAATTTGCAATAAATTAAATTAATTTGGTTTTAATACTTTTACAATAGAAGGTTTTGATTGAATGATTGATTTATAGTATGTACGCCAAGTATTAAGCAGGATATCCCGAAACGCGCCAGGCCCACCGTACTCCCATTTTTACATAAAATTGGAAGAAAAAGGGAAAATATTAGTTAAATTATTGAGATCGACCCGGTTACATACATCCAGTCGACCAATAGTGTAATTTTTTTGTAGGGTAGGGAAAGTGAAAGGTATGTCAGTAATGACAAAATTGGTCAAGTTTCCCGTTAGCCAATATTCAAACTACTGTTTTAGCATAAAACAGTCTAATTGATAATGAACGGCCCTGCATTCGTTTATCTCTTATCACCATCTCCAGTGTGCCACCATTCAAAAGTAATCTACAATGTTTCTCTGAAAAAAAAATCTATTAATGGGCTAATTTCTCAAAGCCATAGGCTGTAATAAATTAAAGTAATTTTCATCTAAAACTTTAAATTCATAATATAATAACATAATAATATAATAATATAATAATATAATTTCTGCAGGCCGCAGGCTATAATAAATTGGATTAGTTTTTGCCTCAAATTTACAATTAATTAATTTATTACAACATTAAAAATATAAAATTATAAAAATTATAATATAAATTAGATTTAAAAAAAATTGATTATACAAATCAAATGAATTAACCGTTTTTTGACGAATACGTTATGTAATCGCCGAAAATCTAATTTATTTACACTTTATTTGACACAAAACTTTAAAATCAATATAAATTAAATTTTAGACACAAAACTTTAAAATTAATACTATAATCTTACATATTTCTTACATAAAACGAAATTTACATATAAAACTCTATTTCTATTGAAATGCCGTTGTATGCGAAAAACACTGAGAACCAATTTTGGTATAGTTAAAATAGCCTAAGTGAAATTGTTGATAAACTCTTATGATTTTATTTTTTTTTTTGATTAGGTGAAAAAACTTTCAAAAGGCGAAGGATGGATTGCCACCCGACAGCGTGAGACTTAAATCACTAAAAAATCACGTCTCGCCCGGCCACGGGAAGGCCCAAACCGGAACCGCTTTCGCATTACTTCGGTCTGGTCCGTCTTTCTAATTCCCCTCATTCCATCCCCCTCCCTCCTATGTGTCCAATAAGCAGCTCTCCTCCCTCTTTCGTCGTAAAAATTGACTCTACATAACGTGATGTCGTTATTCCTCCCACTGCTGAAGTGAGTCGTCTTTGCTCTATCACGAATCTATTATACATGAAAAATGGGTGCTGTACATCATCCCGCCCTTCAGGGCAGTACAAACACTTAGGGGCCTCATCTTTCCCATCTTGTGAAGATATGTCCTGAAGTAGCTATGTCCCGTCAGCCGGTATTACTCCGGCCACAGCTAAAGCAGCAACATCAGAAACCGTCCTATAATCGCACGCCACCTTCAATACTTCTTTTCTCTGGGTCGCCACAATTCGCGTCCGATACTTTTGGTGGGTCATGGCGCCAGCCAAAATCTCAGCACCATATACAAGAATCGACTGTACAAGTGACATAAGGACTCATTGTTTGCTAGAACGAGGTCCTCCCATGCTAGCCATCAGCCTGCTTCTCCTCAGCGCCTGATTGAGCCTAAATTGAGCAAATTCGGTATCTCGAGCCATATAACCCACCAGGGATACATCCTTTGACATTTTAAGCTACAGCAAGCTGTCATACAGGACATTCCACAGATCTAGACCGAGAATCAAACCCTGTGCTACTCCAGCGGTGATCGCTTTTCTTTTAACTCCATTCGTAGTCTCGTACAACAATTTTCTGTCCTTCAGGTAGTCTTGTATCACAATCAATAGGTAACTTGGGATCTCAAAAAACCACCGAAGCGCTCCTAATATATGTCCTTCCATCTCGCTGAGTTGAATGCATTCTTAAAGTCGAGAGTAACGAGAAACACCAATGGTCTTGCCTAGTGGTTTGGTCTCCGCTCTGTCCACCGCGTTGGTTACTTCATTAATGGCGTTGATGGTTGAGTGATCTTTCCGAAAGCCATGTTGCTTTGGAGAAAGTCCACTCGCCGCTTGAATGGCAGAATCCAACCGTAGTTTCAGCAGTTTTTCTAAAAGCTTGCTCATCGTGTCTAGCTTACAAATAGGCCTATATATCGACGGAGAGTCAGGATTCCCTCCCTTGCTATTTTCGATCAACACCAGTTGGGCCACCTTCCAACGTGATGAGACCTCTCCCACTACCAGGCAATTGTTGTAAAGAGTGAGTCATATCTGTGGGCAACAGCCAACTACCTGTTTCAATACTTCAACGGGAATGCCATCTAGTAACGGGCCCTCCTTATTTTTTAGGGATGCTGCCGCACTGGTCAGCTCCTCTGTGAAATCGGAGACAATACCGACCTGCGCTGGGATATCCTCTTTCGTCTTCCTGGTGTGTGTTGGAAAAAGCATGTTCAAGATGTTTTTCATCACCATTGCATCCATCGAGCTGCATAAGTTCGTAGTACCCATTGTACGATTGACTATCTTGTAGCCGTTGCCCCATGGACATCTACCTCGCGGCAGATATCTTGTCAATAATGAGTCTTACTAGTCCGTATCACTATGCCAAGCTCATTCTTTGCATCCCTGTACTCAACTGATCACTTCTGTTGCTGGCAACATCACTTCTGTTTTGCGCTCGTTGTGCCCTTCGCCTGGGTTTCAGTGTCTTCTTCCTGAATTCTGCTATTTGCTCCGTCCATCAGTATGCTTGACGTTTTCCATTCCATTGTTATCTCCGAGGCATTGCTACGACGCCCCGGTTTGCCGTTTCCCCGGTTTGCCTCTAAAAATGTAACAAGTGTTTCTCCCTCCAACTTACTTGTGATCCAACCACGTGATTTTAAGGTTCATTCGCTGCACTGGTCTATCATCGAGTACCTGAAACGCGATGTAATTATGGTCACTACCCGTGTAGTCGTCGATCACCTTCCAGTCCACCGCTGTTGGATGCCAGTCTTGACGATACAAATGATATGTTGGATGGAATTTCAAAATCATGAACTTTATATGTCGGGCCTAAGACCCCTGTTCAATACGATCAGGTAGAGTCTTGCTAACATCGACATACCCAGCTTCCCTCTGGAGTCCTGCTGTGGCATACCTAATTCCAGTGCGCGAGCATTTAAGTCACCGACTACCAATATCTCCCCCGCTATATCACGAAGTGTGTCCTCTAGTTCATTAAGCTTAGAACGGAAGTTTGCGATTGCGTCATTTAGTTAGAGGTACATGTTTAAGATGGCAGTGTCTCAGCTTCTAACCCAAATATAGCCGTTACCTGCACCATGATCGTCTATGCGAATAATATGAACGTCAACCACCCATATTGCAGCAGTACCCAGGCGGTCTGAATGATCACTATCTGAGCTCCCTTTTCATACACTAGCTGCTTTGAAAGGTCATCTGCAGCCCTATAACTGTTCATATTGCCTCGAACTGTTCATATTGCATCCTCAGTAGAGTGTCTGCTTAATCTGCAGAGCCTTCCTAAAGGCCTCGCAGACACCTGACTCATGTACATGACTAAGATTCCTTCCTTCCTCGAATCTCTCGGCACAAAGAAAACACCTCGATGCCGAAGTGCATTCTAATGCCTTATGTCCACTTTTGCCACACTTCCAGCAACTACCGCTACGATCTGGGCCCTTGCAATTTCCTCTAATGTACCCATATCCAAGGCATCTGAAGCATTTTACAATTTCCAGTCTCTTCCTTACTCTACCGAAAACCCAACCAATCTTCCCTTTTCCATCAACTTTAAGGCGGCTCGAATTAACTTATTCAGACAGCATCGATTTAAAACCGATGAATTTTATTTTACAATCAATGATTAGAAAATGTAATGAAACCAACATTTTAAATATAAAACCAAAAACATATTATGGACACATCCCACAACTCCTCCTATATATAAAGGACCACAATATAAATTAATACTGATAAAATTAAAAAAAAACAAGACAAATAATTTATGAGCTTTTTTCATTCATTGACGGGTTTTCCCGAACATACAAAAATATGTAAAAAATATAGGTTTCCAAGGTAGAGACGTGTTGTTATATAGCAATACATATATACACAGTTCATTGAAATTAACGTTCAAAATGACTAATGATCGTACACAGACTTTTCTTCTTAGTTTTTTTTTTATTATTATTTTTTTGTTCACGAAATTGTGTTGTCTAAATATACATTAATAGAGTTGACATGTCAAAATGAAGAATGGAAAATTTTATGTTATATTTTATTATTATTATTATTATTTTTTATAAACTAATTTAATGATGATGAAATAGAATAAAAAAAAAAGAAAATTAATTTTTATTATTTTCACGATTTAAGAAGAATTCTTTAAAAACAAACTTTTAAACAACTTCAATTAGTAAAGCTTATGTTCATTTTTTGTTTTAAACGTTATTAGGGAGAAGGGTACAGTAGTTTTAAAATTTATTTATAATAGTTTTATTAAATAATAGTTTGAACGTAATGACAAAGAGGATGTTCAATTTTAAAATAAAAAATAAAAATGGGAGTAATGTAGTTATGTCATTTTCATGGTGCATGCATATACGTTTAGTAAATTTAATTTCTCGTTTTGTTTAGTCTTGGGTGGTCGAGCATAATCCGTATTTAACATTCATTACACATATGTAAAAATATCGTACATTTAAAATTCAATAACTATACTATAAAACAAAAGTACGTGACTTGAACATTTGTTTTATGGCTAAAAATTTCCAAACGAATATATTTATGATTTTTGTTTTATGCATTCGCTAACCGCACCACAGCCAACATAAAATTTGCAATCACACAAATGGCATTTTATTTATCTTAAATTTGAAATCTTTCTAAATAAAAATTAAATACATAAAATGTTGACAGCTGTCATTTCTATCATCATTTTTTTTTTTTTTTTAACATCATTTTTTATGTTTTACTCACAAATATTTATTTAAAGTTCCATTTTATGGAAAATAAAATGAGGCAAAAAAAAAAACTATTTTGTGCATGCTCTTTACGAATTTAATTTTATATTTCGATCGATTTATAAAATAAATTGGTAGTCTGCCAATGATGTGACCATTTTTTAAACTTCCATTAATTTTTTTTTTGTTATCTTATTTCATTATGCTGAGATAATTAATTAGGGCGTTAAATAGTAGTTCGAAAATATTTTATTTAAATTTCTGAGGTCAAGTAAAAATGGTTGTCAGTGCCAAAATTCAATGCAAAGTGTTTATTATAGTTGCGTGTAAAGAAAATAGTTTTTGAAATTTACTAAACATGTTCGTGAATAATAATGTGCGCATTTAAATTTTAAATTAATCGATATCAATCTTTTAGTTCCATCTGTTACGGGCCTGCATTCGAAAAACAAAAATTGTTATGACGTTTTCTAATATTACCAGCACCGTAGTTCCCAAAAGGTATACCATTACTTAAGAAGCGACATAAGCATTTGAATTGGCCACTCACAAAATGGTGAATCGTTTTATGGACGAATAAGTCAAAATGTATTTTATTTGGCACCGGCTGAGGCAACATCATGCTTTCTTTTTCTGATTTATTGGTGAAATAAAAAAAAATTATAAAAATTATAATAAATAAAAATTTAATTTAAAAAAATGGATTATAATAAAACTAGAAGTTAATTAAATGGGAATTAGAAGTTGAAATAGTAATTATAGATTTGATCGAACTATTGATCTAATTTGCATCAGTGCGGATATCATTCGTAGTGTTATCGTAATTCAGTTTTATAGTCGTCCAGTTGCGGAGTCCGAATGATATCAACCACCTTTTGATAATTATAATGGTCAACCTTCATATCTCCATTATTCCCTCTAAAGTTTTCGCTACCACGACAATAGCAACGTTGTCCGCGAAACCCACAATTTCGAGATTATCGGGTACGCTGAGCCTCAACGCCATCGTACATAATGTTCCAAAGTAAGGGCCTCTTTACTGATCCTTGGGGTATACCACACGTAATGTTGCATTCCATGACACCGTCATCTGTATCATATATCAGAACTTTATTGCAAAAATAGTCTATAATGATCCTCCTTATGTACACTGGTATTTGCAATACATGTAGAATATGGCTCCATTTGGCTGAGTTGAATGCATTATTGATGTCCAGGACGACCACGGCGCAGTATTTTTTTTAAGCCCCTCTCCCATCTTCTGCCAAAAGTAGCTTTCTTGGCGATTTCAACCACGTGTCAAATGGCGTCAATTGTCGATCTAGTCTTTTGAAATCCATATTGCCACTTGTGATGTCTTTTCCACTGCTATCTCCAACCGTTTGTGAAATATGTGCTCTAATACTTTGCCAGTCGTATCCAGCATGCTCAGTGGTCGGTAGAATGGTGACTCTCCTAGAGGTGTTTGTTTTGACAACAACTCCAAATACTCTTCCTTCGTTCCAGGAATACCCCTTCCCTCAGAAATGTGTTGGAAAATTCTCTAAACTCATCAGGTTTAGCTCGCATGGCAGCCTTTAACGCAATATTTGGAATATTGCCAGTTGTTCCAACTGTTTGGAACAGTTTGCTGTGGGAATATTAGGGTTATAATTTTGTTTAGCATCAAGCACCTGCTGCCAAGTCAGATCAATCACAGAGGAAGCACCATCTTTACGAAAAGTTCGCGTATCATCAGCATTGAGTAGTTCATCGTCTGTATTGAGGAGAATGCTTCTAGTGTCGCCACCTCTCTTTGTACCCTTACTTCTCCATTCAGTTGCCCATGCGTTGAAATCACCAGCAACGATAACAGGGTTTTGCAATTGGGCATCAGCAATCAATTGGTCCAAGAAATACTCAAACTATTCAATTGTAGCACTAGGTTTGCATAACAACTGTAGGGGTACCGGTCGAAACTGGATATTTTACAACTGGATTTGACGAAACAGGATAATTCAAAACTGGATATTTTAAAACCAGATAAAGTATAAAACGAGATATGGTACAAAAGTGGATATTTCAAAACAGGATTATAATTATTTACCATTTGGAAATTCCTTAGTTTTTCACTGTTCGATAGCACAGTTACAATCTACAATTCCCATCCTACATATATAGAATTTCATCATAATCTGTTAAGAACTCGCCGAGTTCCTTCCTAATTGGCCTTATTTCAGAACTCTTCCAAAAAATCATTTTAAAATCCCATTCCCATCCTACATATAGAATTTCATCATATTCGGTTAAGAACTCACCGAGTTCCTCCCTAATTGGCCATATTCCAGAACTTTTCCAAAAAATCATTTTAAAATTCCATTTTCTTCCTACGTATCGAATTTCATCATAATCGGTTAAGAACTCGCCGAGTTCCTTCCTAATTGGCCATATTCCAGAACATTCGTAAAAAATCATTTTAAGTTTAAACCACATGTCGAAATATCCTGTTTTGGAATATCCAGTTTTGTACCATATCTCGTTTTGTACCTTATCTCGTTGTGAATTATCCAATTTTGAAATATCCAGTTTTGTACCATATCTCGTTTTGTACCTTATCTCGCATTGAAATATCCAGTTTTGTACCTTATGTCGTTTTGTCAAATCCTATTTTGAAATATCCAGTTTTAAAATGTCCAGTTCTGAGCGGTTCCCCAACTGTAGATATGTAAGCCGTCAACTTTCACTTGTACAAATCCCGCATTAAGGTTATTAGCCGTCTCAGGTATAATCCGTCTCACAGGCTCATATGGCGGCTTTGCTTGTTGCCCAGTTACACACATCTATATTTTTGTATTGTTCGCATAAGATGGCGACATCAACTCAAGCTTCATGCACTGATTGAATTAGTATGTTCTGTGCAAACTTACAATGATTTAGGTTTATAGCTGGATGAATTTCAAAGTCCACGTGCTTTTTGCTATGCCTCCGTGTATGCAATGCACCCGCCACTTCCTTATATATGATTACGATACGACCTGTTCTGGCAAAGTATAGAATTTGCTTCTTTATTGCATTGCTTAACTACATGCCAATTTCCTTTACATTTGTAGCAGATGATAGAGCGATCCACGTCACATATACATGGTTTGGCGTTATATCTTGAAACACTTTAGGGGCACCTTTTTCCACGAATTCAACAGATCACTCACCCAATACCTACCTTGCCTTCCGCATTCATAATGTTGGCTATCGAACTTGGCACAGCCATCACTGCCGACTCCATCGATTCCGTTATATCGAGAGGTTAAATTATTACCTTTAAGGTACCTTTACGTCTGCAAAGTCTTAACATTTTTTTTTGTTAGAAGCAATAGCCATCATATATTCGTATAATAACTCATGACAATTCTTTGAGAAATCCTAATAATTTTACTGGGTATCGTTTGGAAAAATATTGATTCGAATGTCACCGATGTTGCTAATTACATCAGTTTTGGGCAATGGAATGATCGAAGCCACTTTCCACAAATTATGAAATGTGGATTTAGTTAAACATTGGTTAATGATACAAATAATATGAAACAGTAAGTTCCCACAGCTAAATAGAATTACATTTAATGGTATACTAAGCACGAAATCAAAATAATATCTTCAACAATCTATTAATTCTTGCAAAATAAATTTATTTTTAGTTAGTCTTATACTTCAGTGTAAGTTTCAATATGAACTATCAATTAAAAAAAAAAAAAAAAAAACATTTAAGAACCGTAGTCGTCTATTTTCATTTTTAAAGAATCTTCCAATATGAAATTTAAATATTAATTAAATTTTAAAGATATTTTTGCTTAGAACTCAAAATTTCTTTGTGAAAAATAAAATGAAAATATTGTCTGAAAATTACTACTTTGCCAACACTACCTTAGAAAATAAAAATAATTTCTTCAAATGGAAAATTTCTGTGAATTATATAAAGGATTGATTTAAAATTGATTTAAAATTTAATATGGTCTTTATTCTGTATACAGTAAAATTTATTTAATTAATATTTCGACGGGGTTCAACTGCGTACTCTTCGTTTTTGAACAAGTTGATTATTCTTTATTCAATTTAATAAGCATTTCTAGAACTAAAATGGTATTTTTATATTGCATTTATTTAAAAACAGCAGGTTTATTAATACAAAAAATTTGTAATAAGAAAACTTTGAGTTTATTGGAAAATGGAATGAAAATAGCATATAACGGGATTCCCATTAAGAGATTTCATTTTGATATTAAAAAAGGGTACTTTTTAAGAGAAATCAATAAATGTTTATTTTATTGTAAAAAGGAAGGTGTGCCATTAACATTTGAAAACTATATCATCCAAATGGCCGCCATGGCTACGCTTGCAGCACCATATCCTTTTCATGACCATGACCAATTCGCACATTTGTAGCCTCGATAACTTCACGAATTCCATCTGTAAGGTCTTGAATCCTTGTGAAGCATTGGCATAAACCTTATCATTCACGTGACCTCAAAGAAATAAGTCTAAAGGTGTTAAATGACAAGATCTCGGTGGCCAATTGTGATCACCTCTTCGAGAAATAACACAGTTAGGAAACTTTTCTTGCAAAATTGCGATTGTTTCGTTGCTTGTGTGTCACGTAGCGTCGTCTTGCTGAAAATAAACGTCGTCCACAACAATATCTTCCAATTCCGGCCATAAAAACATTCACCGGAAAATTCATTCACAGTTGCACCAGCCTCTTTTTCGAAAAAATTAGGTCCAATCACCAGCCCAAAAACCGAATCAAACAGTGACACGTTGAGTATAGAGAGGCTTTTCAACAATCATTTTTGGATTTTCTGAGCCCCAAATGCGACCTTTCTGTTTATTAACGTAGCCTTCGAGTTGAAAATAGGCCTCATCACTGAACATGATTTTTCGATAAAAATCCGGATCATTTTGAGACATTTGAAGGCCACAATCAGCGAAGATACGACGTTTATGGTGATCGGGCGGCTTAAGTTCTTGTGTTAACAAGAAAGAATTCCAAATATCGACGAGGAATCGACAAACCTGGGGTTTCTTTAACACTACGGGATACAGCAGCTATATTCTCAATTGTTCTTTAGGTCTAGAAGTTTAAGCCTAATTTGGTAAGAAAATGATCCCAAGAGACATACATATTTTATTTTTATTTAAAGCATTTCAACTTAGTCCCGAATGATCATTTTGTCATAAATAATAGATATGTTGCCCAAATATTTGCGGCAGTTCAATATAGTTTTATGACTCTAGCTTTCATTGGGTTCTTAATTTCATAATCGACCGCTACGATGTCATGTCAGCTAAATTATTAGAGTAAACAAGCTCTACAATTAACGAGCAATTGGCGCAGGGGTTAATGCTACTGTGTTTGGTACAGAAGGTACCGGATTCAAATCTCATCGGGGGATGGTTGCAAAAGGGGTTTTTCATCACCTGATTACGATCGGCGATGACGACGGAAACAACTATGACTCTCTGTTGGAGTGCAAAATCCATGAGATGAACCATCACTTATGCCAATATAGGCTGGCTGGAGCAATGCAATGTGCAGATGTATATTTAAAAGGAACCTGTATTCGCGCGTCCTCGATTTGGCTTATAATGGCGTAAAGTAGGACGTAAGCTAACCGCGAAAGAAAATTGAAAATTGAATGATGACGAAAATCGCATGCTAAGTAAAAATGACGTGATCCAAGTACCGTCCAAAGAGGGTTTGCCGGCACACGGAAGAAAAAAAGTCAGGAATAATTAGTTTAAATTTCGAACTTTTACGAAAAGTCATACGAGTCACATAAAACAAATAATTGTATGCCTATGTATGTGAAGTTAGTCCTAAAACTAGGCCGAAAATATTTTTGGATTGTGTCTTTGCTAAATTTAGTTATAATTTCGATCTGTCCCAAAATCTTGGTAATAAAACGTGTTTTAGTAGTATCCATCCCGAAAAAAATACCAAGTCATCAAAACGTAGCAATGCCAAATTAAAATTAAAACGAAATAGTTTTTTATGTAATTGGTAAATATTAACCATAAATGGACCTCATGTGGCAAGAGAGCTATAAAGATTAAATTAAGGATACAACAAGATAACTTCTACCATTAGCCGATATGTTTGGAAATCTCTGTGATCTCGGCCACATGTTATAAAATGGTTAGGTTTAATATTTTTCCCGAATAGTATTTATAGAATATTTTGTAAAGACCATAAATGGACCCCATGTGGCAAGGAGGCTATATAGATTGAATTAAGGATACACCAAAGTAACTTCTGACACCAGGCGATATGTTTGGAAATCCCTGTGATCTCAGCCACATGTGTTGAAATGGCCAGGTTTAAAATTTTTCCCGAATAGTGTTTATAGAATATTTTGTAAAGACCATTAATGGACCTTATGAAGCAAAAGGGCTATATAGATTGAATTAAGGATACACCAAAGGCATCAGCCGGAATGTTTGGAAATCCCTGTGAAGCTGATTCCATAACGAAATATCAAAATAAGCCTTTATATGAAAACTAATCTTGCTTAAATTTACAATATTTACCAATTACATAAAAAACTATTTCGTTTTAATTTATATTCGGCATTGCTACGTTTTGATGACTTGGTATTTTTTTCGGGATGGATACTACTAAAACACGTTTTATTACCAAGATTTCGGGACAGATCAAAATTATAACTAAATTTAGCAAAGACACAATCCAAAAATATTTTCGGGCTAGTTTTCGGGCTAACTTCACATACAATGTATGCACACTTATGTGGTTTGTTCGGTTTCTATTGACGAAAACTAAATTTCATTTTACTACCAGACTTTTGTGTACGCACAATCGTAGATGCTTTGGGATTAAATTAAAAAGAAAAAGATTCCTAAGATTCAAATGATTAACAACTGACCGAATTTTGACGTTTTGACGCAATTTGATGTTCTTTTGTTTCCTGCTTTTCGTTCCTCTCCAAAAAGTTCGATGACCAAAAAGTGAAGACCATGGGTCCTAAGGCTGTACGTTGTTTTACAGGCGAGATAATCTCATCAATTTTGGTGTTGATTTTCTTCTTAGACCTCAAGAAAGACTGGATATGAATTTCAAAGCTGTTGATAGTCGTATGTGTAAGCTATGTATATAATGCGACTAGCCAACTTGCAAATCATTTGCATTCAACCCAAAGATTAAAACTAGTTTTACAACAATTTGGATGATCTGATGGGATACATATACCGGAGCATGACGTGTGAATAGTGATAGGGGAATATAATGCTAAAGCTAGCCAAAATCCAACTGACTTATAATCGGGACCGATAATCGGGAAAGAATAATAAACTTTGCGACGACCTAATTGTGGCTAGCACATTCTTTCCTCATATAATAATATCCACCTGGTAATATGGAAACATCCCGTAAGTTGTCCCGAAATCAAATTGACCATGTGTTAATTTTTAAAGGCGTTTTTGGATTTTTAGCAAAAACAATTGAGAAGAATCATTAAATTATTAAAAATTTAAAAATAAAACATAGTTTTTACTTATTCATTGAGCCCGGTTGTCATTTAATTTAACAACCCATCAACTAAAAAAAAAAAATATGTAATCCGCAGACGTAAACACAACAATTACAAAAAAAAATATCTCTCCGTCAATCGTATTCCCAAAAGTATATCCGAATTTAAATGTGTCGTCTAATGAGAGAATAAATCATGTAATTCTTCTAATTGGTAACCAAAAATATAACCAAAATATTTCCTTTAGAAACATATACATATATACATATAGCAATTAAATCGCTGTCAAACCTAAATCTATTCATGTTATTTAAAATTTAATATGGTTATACTCTGGATATATTATACCCAGTTACAGGTTATATTTTTAACCATTTTCATTCAATCACACCAGAACCCCATTATTATATACTGTGTTGTTCAGACACAGTATTATTATCAAAAAATTATTTTAAAAGTCATTTATTATTAATAAATCACGCACAAGAAAAACCAGTATAAGAATATCCCTAACATGAATATGTTATTTGTATGGATGTGTGAGCATACTAGAAGAATAAATATAAAGTTAGTTGTGAAACTATTTTGGTCGAATTTTCCTTTTATCCCATACCATGATGTGTATACGCGCACGCCAGCAAATAGATATACACGAACGCTTAAAGTGTTGTAAACTTATTTAGATTTAAATCAAAATTCACAACACAAGATTTTGTGTTGTTGTTGTTGTTGTTTGGTTTGGTTTACAAGATATATATACGTATATATGTATATAGTTTAGCACACATTGCATGTCATGAAAAAATCTCACTTGATAAAAATAAATGATAAGTAAAATATTAAAATGACCTTTAACAGTTTTTTTATGCTTTAACATTTCGTGACATAAAAGCTTAACAAGTTTCTGTTGTTGCTATTTTATATTATACGTAAGTTTGCTTTATTTTGATGGAAATGGTTTATGGTTTTAATATAGTATAGTAAATTACGACACTATCTGCCTACAATTGATAGTATTATTCTCTGAGAGTGTGTTTAAGATGCATTAATAATAAGATAGTGTTATAATTACCTATTTATGTATATACATATATATATATATATATATATATATATATATATATATATATATATATATATATATATATATATATATATATATACCTATATATATATATATATATATATATATATATATATATATATATATATATATATATATATATATATATATATATATATATATATATAAGGTAAACGGTTATAATATTGATATAGGCGGTATTACTGACATATATTGCATATTTTTTAGTTTTTAAGAGAATTACTCAATATACATTCAATTTTTTTACTTTAATATAATCATGAATATTCCTGTTTCATTCTGTTCTAATATTCGTGTAAGTGTTAGTATAACATTAAGTAATAATCAGTTCCAATTTGACAAAGGTTGTGATTACATCTAGTTATTGCAAATTTGGTAAAATTTTGCCTTAAATTTTGGAATTTCATATTTTAGTAATATTTATGATGTAAGTCATTTTTAATTATTAACTTTTATTGTAATGTGTTCTTTGGTTATTCATTTTTGATTTTTTAAGTGTGCTTCCGCGAAACCAGTGAAACTAAATATAAATATTGGTTAAATTAGTTATGTCAGAATTAGATACAAATGAAAAATGGTATTGTTCCTTTTACTGACACATGTGTCAGTAATAGGTCAACAACTGCTATTTTTATATCCAATATTAAAAAAAGGGTGTCTAATCCATCTTTAAACCGTTTTTGCATTTCATTTCTAATTGAACCTACCATTTAAATGTCCTAATTCTGACACTAATATTTAAAGGTATTTTTACTATATATAAATAAAAACGCGACTGTCAGTAATAAGTCCACACATAGCTCAGTATAGACTCCTTTCTATGTCAGTATAACGATAAATTTATTATTTTTAAGAAATTTTTATTTCTTATTTAAACTCTTATTTAATAATTCAATTGTTTTAAAATTATTTACAGAAAACTTAGCTCAAAACTGACAACAACTTTTCGGAACATTTAAATATAATAAATCTTCTTAAAATTATGTGTCAGTATTATATACCAAACTGTCAGTAAAGGATTATTATAAATTTAAGTTAGAATGACAACGAAATTGATACGCAGCAACCCACAAATATAAAATCCCACGAACGACATTGTAATATAAAGAGGTGCATATGCGTTTGATTCACCGATAGGCCACCTAACTATTTTATCTACTAAGAAAGAAGCAAACATAAAGAGTGTGCCAGTAAGAAGTACAGAATTAAAAATTTAATAAAACAAAAACGGCTTAATATATTTCCAAATTTATTTTTTTGCTGGAAAGAACAATCCTCCTGGTTATTTATGGAAAATGATTTTATTCAAATGGGTGGCGCAGCTGGCCTTGGTGTAATCCTTATTTCTGAGAAAATTTTGGGTTGTGTGTGGATCTAATTCGGCTTCAATATTGGCTTTCAAATGCTCAATTGTTTTTGGATTGTCCGTATAAAACTTGTCCTTCACGGCACCCCACAAATAAAAATCCAAAGGCGTCAAATCACAGCTCCTTTCCGGCCAATTCAAGTCACCGTTTCGACTCATAATTCAGCCATGAAATTATTGACGCAGTTTCACTATTGTAACGCCCGATGTGTGGCATGGCGCACCATCTTGCTGAAACCAAAGGTCGCTCAAACCAATATCTTTAAGACATGGTCACAAAAAAGATGTTAACATGCCACGGTAGTTGATTCCGTTGTTCTCGGCCATTGGCGCACATTTTCGGCAAACGCGGTGATATTTTCGGCTGAACGAACAAGACAAGTACGGGCACGCATTGGATTGTCGATTAGGGAGCCCGTGTCACGCTCTTTATGCACAAACTTCTTGATACTGTTGTGTGTGAATCCCGTGTTTTGACCAAATTGTGAACGACATTATCTTAGAACCAATTGTCTTTGTTGCGGAAGTAAATTTTCAACATTTCCTACTTTTGTTGAAGCGTTAAGCGACTCATTTTGTCAACTAGAAATAATATACTGAGTTTCCGTCAAAGAAAGAATGACATTATTTTTGTTAGAGCCAAAATAACCGATATGTCAAATCTTAAAAACTTAAACTGGAAAAATAATTTTAAGGATAGCAGGCTCGATAGACGGTAGCATGAAGGAGAAATCCCGAGATATCTGAACGAATATTTTCCAGGTATTATTTTAGATACAAAGTCAAATGAAGCTTTGGTAAAAGTTATGGAAATTATTGTTATTGTTTTTACTTATTTGTGACACCATAATTAAGAATAACATAATTGTACAATTAACATACATAATACATGCTTATTATTTTTTATAAGTACTTTTATTAATAAGTACATACTATAATTTATATTATATTTTTTAATTTATATTATAATTTATATTATATTTTATAATATAATTATGTTCTTTTTTTATTTCTAAATATATATATTTTTTTAAATAAGTAACTAAGCACTAGGAGTATTTACGTTTTATTTAACATTTTCCGGGAAATATAGGTATGCACTTACCTCATGTAAAAATATGTCAGTATTAGAAACCAAAAATGTCAGTAATGGACTCAAAAAATTTCCGATAGATCAGTATTAGGTACACTTTTCCTTTTTCATTAAATATTTAAAGTTGTAAAAGAAATTTTCTGTTAATTTCAATTTTCTTTTCTCTAAAGTAATCTTAAATAAATTGACAATTTAGAAAACTCGCAAACATTGCAAAAAGTGTAAGTTCTATATTTAATAAGGAATATCAAACATGGATTTGTCGCGGCACATGTCAGTATTATAGCCGTTTACCTTATGTATATATATATATATATATATATATATATATATATATATATATATATATATATATATATATATATATATATATATATATATATATATATATATATATATATTATATATATATATATATATATATATATATATATATATATATATATATATATATATATATATATATATATATATAAATATTTGTATCAGGGGCGTATTCAGAGGTGTTTAGCGGCGTAACAATTAACAAATAACATACAAAATTTAAAAAAAAATGCATTGCAAATTATAGCCACGCCACTCTAAAAATATTGACTTAAATAATTTTGTTGAACCTAGCCATTTAATAGCAAGTGGAATTGAGTTCCAAAGAAAAATTCCCCTAATGAAAAAGGATTTATTTAACGATCTACACAAATTTTTTGGTGGGAGTAACAGCAAGTTAGCAGAATGAAACCAGTTACCAACTTCCTATACAATTAAATAGTGGCTCAGTTTTAAGAAGTTTAAATATAAAAAGACAAACGCGAAGTTTAAAAAAAGTAGATAAACTATATCCTAAAACATTAGAATAAGAAGAAATATGATCGAATTTTCTAACACCAAAAATAAACCTAGTACAAGCATTGAAACAGCTTTGGAGAATACTCATATTCTCTTGAAGTAATCCAAACAAAACAACCTCACCATAAATAAAATGTGGGATAAGATAAGACAAACATTCTTTTCTTAAATTGACTATCCGTAAACCCTACCACTTTGTACAAACAACTAAGCATGCCAAACACCCTTCTACTAATATTAACTAAGTGGTCACCCCAAGTAAGAGATTTATTAAAAACTAACCCTAAATCTTTAACAGTATTTGACAACGGAATAAGAGAATCGCCAACATAAATTCCAGAAAAGGATGAGGTATCTAAAAGTTTCTTATAAATTATAATAGACTGAGATTTACTCGTATTTAATCTAAGCCCATTCGAAACCGACCAATTAACTATACTACATAAAACTTCTAGCAAATATTTGCAGAGAGCAATGGTGAATAGAGGATTCTATGTCGTTAATGTAAATAGAAAACAATAAGGGACCCAGCACTGGACCCTGAGGTACGCCGGAAGTTACTGGAAGGAAATCAGATAAACTCACCGAAATAAACTGCATGAGAACGATTAGAAAGGTAATTGAAAACTAATTTGGTGGCGGAAAACGAAAATCTAAATTGAGAAATAAGCTTATTGAATAAAAAACCGTGATTTATAGAATCGCAGGCCTTGGAAAAATCTAACAAAGTTAAAGAGGTTAATTCGCCATTACTCATATTAAGCCTAATGTCGTCACAAACGTTTAATAACGCAGTGGTTGTACTTTGGTATTTTCTAAACCCAAATTGAACACAGCTTACTAAACTATTACTATTAAGGTGTACCTGAATTTGATTCTTGACAACTATCTCGAGGGCTTTAGAGATAGAACTTAACATACTTATTGGTCGAAAATGAGATAGTTCATAAGGATTGCTAATCTTTGGGATAGGACTAATTTTACTTAGCTTCCACTGGTCAGGAAAGGAGGAGGACGTAAGCATAAAATTAAAAATATGTAGCAAGCACTTTGAAACGAAAGGAAAAAGTCGTTTTACGAATTTTAACCTGATATTATCCAAACCAGAGGATTCCGATTTAACCTACCTTCCAAAGCGGATTGCAACTCAACGAGCGAAATATTTGTGAAAGAAAAAGACTCAGCAGAAAGTAATTCAACCGTTTACTACCAGAGTTAAGATTGGAGCTAAAAAACTATTAAATTCATTTGGCTTGATAACCTCATGAATGATACTACTTAACACCGTAAGCAACTACAAAATAATAGAAAATTGTTGATTCCGATAATTGAAGCTATTTTTTTTATGTAGGAAACAGAACATTCCGTTTAAAGGGCATAGAGATTCCGGGCCAATATCACTTGATCGTGAACCTGATAAGACTGATGGAAATTTTAGGTCGCTTCTATCTTCGATGAAAATTTTAAAATCAGCTCCGAAAAATGCCAACTACCTCAGCCCTCGTTTCCAAAACGAAATAATAGAAACAAATGGAAATATGATTATACACAAAATAGTTATGGAAGTGAATCAAGCCCCGTATTCCTCATTAGTTGCTGATGAAACAGCAAATGTTGCAGGAATCGAACAACAATCTGTCTGCGTTCGATTTAAATTTGCCAATAACGAGCCAAAACTATGTGATAATTTTTTAAAATTTGTACAAGGACCATTTATTACTGCTCAAGGATTATCAGAAGCATTAATTTCAGTTTTATCATATCAACCGCCAGTTATGGGAGGCGTTTTTAATGGAGTAGAAGCAAAAATTTGTGAAACACTTCCTAGTGCTCTGTATGTTCATTGCTCTAGCCATAGCCTGCATATTAAAATTTTTGAATTCACTTTTATCATAATTTGCTTAAATCATATATCCAGCTATAGTTTAGTTCTCTGTAGATATTTCCAATCTCAAAATATAGCAATCAATGAAGTCATAATGCTGCTGATGATCTAATTTCCATATTAATGCGAATGAACAGTGAGGCAACGGAATTTGATATTGTGAATACCAAAGCAGTTGAAATTGCAGAAAAGTATGATTTTCCTGTTGAAAACCCGAAATTGCGGGGCAGATCAAATATCAGCTTTATTGATCCATCTGACGAAAAGTATAAAGAAAGTGTATATTTATCTCTGTAGGAAACGTTTATTTCCAGTCTTCAACAAAAATTTTCGAAACATAAAAATATTATGCAGGGCTTTCAATATATTTTACCACAATTTTTATCTTCTTCATTAAAGGTTCAAGATATTAACATCTTTGTAATTTTTATCAAGATGACATAAAATATCATGAACTACACTCGAAAATTATTATATGGCATAAATTCCTGGCAAATAAATCGTATTCTGCAAAAAATACATTGTTGCTTCAAGTTTTGAATTACTGCAATCAAGAAAGTGTTTCCAAAAATGTATATCCTCATCCGTAGTTTAGCAACTTTTCCTGTCACGTCATGTGAGGCAGAAAGGGGGTTTTCGACGCTTAGACGTTTAAAACTTATCTACGCTCTACTATGTCTGAAGACAGGTTGAATGGAATGGCAATAATGTACATTTATAGAGAGGTAGATGTATCAGTCGAAGATGTCACACAAGAATTGGCAAAACAACCCGGTTAAAATTAACTATATTTTTTAAATGTAAACATTAAGTATACTATTATAATATAACACTCTATTGCTTTCTTATTTTTGTTATTCTTAAAGTACTGGACCCCCATTTTAGAGAAATCCTGTGTACGCCATTGGTATAATATATATATATATATATATATATATATATATATATATATATATATATATATATATATATATCAGTGGCATAGCGTGAAATAAATACTAGGGCATGCAATTTGAAAAAAAATTTTTACTGAAACTAAATTCTGAACCTTAAAAAATAAAACAATTTGTTTCAAAATTTACTATTTTTGTACGTAATGTATTTAAAATTAACGCAAGAATTGAATTTGCCACCATTTGTGCAGCAAATTGTTGGTAATCCTGCAAACAACGTTTTTGACTGCTGAGAGTTTGAGGTTAGTAAAAATGGAGGGTTACACGAGACAACAACGTGTTTTCATTATTGAACAATATCTTTAAAAAAAAAAAAAAAATGAAAATTTTAGGGGTGCGGGGCCCCTTTTAGGGGGGCGGGGCCCCTTTAGGGGTTCGAAATATACAAAATATGGTCGGAATAGTTTTTTAATTTCGTCAACTGTGAAAAGATTAATTGTAAAATTCAGAGGAATTGGATAGTTGGATTTTGAGCTGGAGGCATAATTGGACTTTTTTGAAAATGAGGCCTTTCATGCAGTGTCTGTTACTGGTGCTCGATATCGTGACATGATAATACAGTTCTTTATGTCGAAATTGGAGTACTTATTACAGTCCGTGAAATAATTCAATTACGGCATGAGACATTGAATGGTCGTGTACTCAGCCCACAACTACCTGTGCATTACAGAGTAAAATTAAACGCTGCATCAACAAAATTCAGCCACATTTATGCAGATTGTTCATGGAAAATTCCGTCAAATGAATGCGTATGTGCCAGCAAAGCTGTCGATATCCTTTGTACTTTATGATTCAATAAAAATAATAATCTAAGGATTTAAAACTATGTTTTCTATTTCACTCAAATTTTGAGTTAATTTCAAGACGCCCTTTATATATACGATAACGAATTAAAAATATTCTTCTCTGAATCCTGTAAATGTGAATTTTTTTATTTATCATAATTTCTAAAATCTAAGTAACTAATTTTTAAATTTACCGCATATTTATTTTATAAAAAAAAATTTAAATTTAAATTACATTTTATTTAAAAATTTACAACGAATAAAACAATAGTACCATTTTATCTTGTAGTTCCAACAAGTACCATTTTATGCTTCGTATACAAAACTGAACATATTTTTCAGCTTTTCATCAATAGGAATTGTTGATTATACAAGAACTTATGTGTAAGAGAGGGAAAGTATAATAAAATAATAAACAATGTTTCAAATGACAGTGAATTCGACTGCGAGGAATATATCATATCAGAATTTGTAGGTTAAATGCATGACTCATGAAGCTAATTTTCATAACGAAGGGACGAGTTGGTTGTATTATTAAAATATTAATATTAACCATACAGTTGTTTCACTACAAATCTCAATTGACATTTGAATCTGCGTTGGTTAGAACGAGAAAATAAGAATTTTTGAGTTTTTTTTTAAATAGAAAAATACAAAGTTCTTACTTGTTTTGATTTTGATATCTAAAGCGACGGAGAGGAGAGTATATAGTTTAGAAAAAAAATATTAAGTGATTTTTACACTCAGCTTTTTCGATCCATAGAAAACAAAAAATGTTGTTGTTGTTATGTGGTGGATAGTATAAAGAATTTAAGTGAATGTTTATCAGCTTTTTCAGCTTTTTATCTCTAACTAAGATAGAAAAATGAGATTTATTCTCTGATTTTCTTTTTATTGCTTTATTTAAATTTACCTCGTTTATACCAGCCGTTGATAAAATCATAATTATAATAATTATTTTTTGTAATTATTTATTAGTATAATTATAAATGAATATGTGTTTGCTTTTTTGTGATACATTTAACAAAATGTAAATTTGTTAGTCAATTCTCAATTTGTTCTATATTCTATAATTTTAAAGGCAAGCACTGCATGCATTGTATTTATGAAGAATACGCCTCTGATGTATATATATATATATATATATATATATATATATATATATATATATATATATATATATATATATATATATATATATATATATATATATATATAAATGTGTGAATACATGAAATAATCATTAATTGACACGAAAATACAACTTTGCTGGTTTACATGCATGTTTACAAACATAAGTGTCATTTTCGCAAAACCAAAAAAAAAAACGGATAAATCTTTGCGATTCTTCTAGGTATGCTATTCAATAAATTATTGAAAAAACTGATCAAAATTGGCAAAATTTCGACAGAAGTGGCAGATAACTAGAGCAAGCTATAAGCAAAGGTATAACATTTTGTCACATGGTAAGTGCCGCAGAATTAAAATGAGTTTTTGCCTAGAATAAAATTGAAAATAATGAAATTCGACTTGTAAATAATGAACTGCCATTTTAAAATATAGTTATCAATTAATTTAAATACGTATTTTGTTCGTTTTATTTTTTATTACTTCAACAGTTTACGATAAAATGATCAAAAGATCATATAATAATCATATAATGAAATACAAGATGATATTAGATCTTATAGATTTTAAAGGGAAATGCTAACAAAATAGTTAAAAGCAAAAAAACGATATTGAGAGCCATATTAAATTATTGCCGGCGTACGAGTCGCATTATGCCAAGAAATAGATGTCGGCTTAGTTCTTTTTTGTTTTATCTCACATTTTTTCGATCTTAAGGTTTTAACGTTTTTTGCTGTTTTGAAAGTATCTCTTTTGTTTGCGCTAGTCGGGATAGTCCTATGTCTTTTACTTTCTGATATTGAGATATTGAGTTAATTTTTGTTCTATTTATTTATCCATCCAGTCAGAGCTTCGGCATGGTCATGTTAAGCCGGCTATGGCTCATGGTACGGGGTGGGATTTGCCGAAGATGACCAGATGACTGCTAACACGTTGATTTTGTTGTTTTGGTAAATTTACCACTAGCCGTTTTCATAAATTGTTGTTGTACTAATAATTTGGTATTTTATGTGCAACCACGTTACACTTTGTTAATATTATTACAATAAATATTTAAGGAATACTTCAGCTTCTATCCTTTGGAATTTAACTTTTTTATCGATTTATGAAATATTTTTTTTTTTTTTTATTTAACACCACATGTGCCCGTTGGCCGAAATGAATTTTTCTCTATACAATAGTTTATAATTTTAACTTAAATTATATTTAATTCACTATTTACACTCTTATAGTTCTTATCTTATATAATTTTTATACACTCAACTTTTATAAACTTTACATTTTTCTTAAAAACAATTTTCGTTCTTTAATTAATTATTAATTAAACTCGTATTATTTCGAATTTTGAAAAATTGAACTAATTTTTCCCAATTATTGGTTCTTTTATATCTCAAATTTAAGAAATTTTATGATCGCTTTTTAATTTACTTGTTACAATATAGTACCATACATACGTATTATATTGCAGAAGAGGTGAACCAATTCACTTTGGAACGGTTTAGACCGGTACAATGTTAAGACTACGTTTCTTCTTGAATGTTCTATAATGACGAAAGTTTCTTTGTTATATATCCATTGATTTATTTCAAAAATATTAGAAAACAAATATTACTTCATTTTTAGTCAATTTAGTGAAATACGTTTTACTGATAGTTCCTTATTGTTCCATATCATAAATATTTTAACTTACTTTTTTAACTTACTTCTTTTTTGGACCACTTGTCCTAATTCATTGAAACCACCTTGTGTTACGATCTTTAAAATGCCTTTACCTAACCCAAAAGCAATAATTCAGCTTTGACTACATTTGTAGGTTTGTTATTTACATTCTTACTGGGCACCGCACCGTACAATTTTGTAGGTTATTGTTTGAATCTCATTCGATTTAGACTATTATTGGGTTGGTAAAAAAGGTGATTTAAATATATTAAAATACTTTAAAGACATTATGTTCTTGGCAACCGCGCACAAAGAACATACAGTGCAATTTGGCTCGAATAAAATAGTAGTCGATCTAAAAACGATTCGCCAGTGCCCAGTACCTTACTAAAAATTATAGAATCGATAGGAATGATTCACCTAAGGTGACTGATGTTTTTTGGTGTTCGGAGTCATGCGTTCCGCAAAACAATAATAAAATCACGTCGTTGGCAGTTATTCATTTTTAAAAGAACTACAAGCAATTAAACAACTATCGTAAACTGGGTGGTCATTTTATGGTGGTATATCACACTTATATAAATTTATATTTATATATATATATATATATATATATATATATATATATATAAATGTATATATATATATATATATATATATATATATATATATATATATATATATATATATATATATATATATATTATATATATATATATATATATATATATATATATATATATATATATATATATATATATATATATATATGTATATATGTATATATAAATATATATATATATATATATATATATATATATATATATATATATATATATATATATATATATATATATATATATCCAGAAAAAAAAGGTATTAAAGATACTACACTAATTTAATAATTTTCAGGATTAATTTTCGGCCAATAAACTTCAATATTATTTTAATGTCTAAAAAGTTATTGATAATTTACAAAAAAATATTAAATAGATATAATAACTATTGTAGTGAAATCAACAACTATATGATTTAAAAATAATAACTAAGGAACTATTGGAAGTACAACTTTTGGATTTTTTTAGATAATAAAAATAATTATTAAAGTTATTATTGCAACAACTTAAATGATTTAAGGAATAGCTAATGTAATTGTTATACGAACAACCGAATTTATTGGTTTTATAGTTTATTATTATTTAGTTATTTGATCAACATATGATCAATTTTATTTCAATAAATATAAAATGGTTTTTCTAATAACTAAAAGATAACATAGTTATTAATAAAATAATTTTAGAATTATTAAAATTAAATTGTTTAACACTTTGGACAAATAACCTTTTTAGTTATTGAAACGATTAATTTGGGTATAATTTGTTATCAATGTATTTCCTGAAATATGGAAAGGTGTAATTGCTTAAAAGAAACGGTGGATTCGGTCGAATTCAATTGTTTAATTATTTTAATAAAATTCAATTTCTAGTGTTTTTGGGCAGTTCAACAAATAAATTAGGAAAATGTAGTTTGCAAACATTTTTCTAATCTATATACAAATAAATAAAATATATCAGATAGATAAAATATTTCTAAATTAACTAATAACTCTAAATTTATTAGTTTTTAAGCTAAAATTTGTATTCTTAGGATCTTTTAGTTTTGTTGAAGTGTAGAGTTGTTTTGTCTGTGCGTAATATTTGGGTGGTCTCTTTTAGGGTTTTAATTAAAATTTATATGTTGAACGATCAATTTTATTTAATAAAATGAAGTTATATAAATTATATCTGTACTAGAATAGCTCTGAAGATTTTGTGTTAAACCCAAAAGAATATCCGTATGCTCAAATACGTGACCTTGTTGAAAGCTATCATCCCGAAGATGATGGATGCCGGCTTCTCCTACAAATTACATGTTTAAACGAAGATCTTAAGGGCCGTAAAATAATAAGTGACAAATCAAGTATCGCTGCTGCATTTAATTTGCGTACAAATGCCGATGTTATTTAATTAATTTCGATATCTTTATATTTTATATTTTTATATGCTGTATATTCTTACGTTTCAAATTTGAATTTTGGTGTTTATATTGTTATATTATTGTATGTTATATTATTTCATATCTTTGAAACCATATCTTTTATGGTTTATATTACCACTATAGTACGGTACTAAAATAACACCTAATTTTTAGCAACAACGCAATTATTACAGCATATGGATTGCATAATTATAATTTTATAATATTACAATTAATTAAATTATAATTTCAGATTGAAATTAATTCTATTTCTTACAGCCTATGGCTAAGAGCAATTAGTGCATTAATAGATTTTGTTTTCAGAAAATCTCTGCAGATTACAGATGAATGGTGGCACATTGGGGTTGCTGATAAGAGATGGCAGAATGCAGAGCAGTACAACAAAAATGTGATTGTCTTACACTAACAGTAGTTTGAATATTGGATACCGAGAAATCGGAACAATTAAGTCATAACTAACATACTTTTCCTTTCCCTAACCCACAAAAATTTACTAACTATTGGCCGCCAAGGTGTCTGTAACCGGGTCGATCTCAATAATTTAACTAGTATCCTTCCATATCCTTCCAAGTATATGTAAAAACGGGTGTACTGTGGGCCCGGCGCTTTCCGGGATATCCTGCTTAATGCTTGGCAGTACATTCAAAATCAATCAATCAAATAATGAAATTGAGAATAATTAAAAGTTGATGTAATATAATTTTAAAACTTTGAAACATAAGCAAGTTTAGTGTTTTTAATCAGTTGGTGGCCTGGTTGATATGATATTTGTGAATTTCGAAGTAGGAGTTAACTCGGTTACATAAAATGGCTTATTTTTTAAAAAATTACTTGAAATTAAAGACCTTCGGTTTTCGTTGAAAACTTGTGCTTTACTAAGCACATCGAGCAATGTGTCATTACATAGACTTTATTTCATGCTGGGTATTCTACATTTTCCATTTGAAGAGAATTAAAATCTAGTAACCTATTTAGCGAATTTGAAAAAAATGTACATATATTCTCTATACTATATAGATTTTTAGTTGGGCAAATGACTAAACGTGCCTAAGGCAATTTTTAACATAATTTTGATGCAAAAATCACACCAAGCGACACTCTGTATACGTTTTATAAATAAAACTTTTAAATTACGATAAATACAGCTAAATATTAATTGTTTCGTTAAGTAATTTAAAAGCTTCATCGACATATTTACATACATATTATATTTTTTCTCAAAAACATATTTTCATTTCGATTCTCGTCGAAATAAATTATGCAGAGACGTACATAAAGCATCGTTTGTTTTAAAACAAAATTTGTGTATACCCATATAAATATATGGTGAATGAAAATTTGAAAATCTTTTTGAAGATAAAGAATATTATTATTTAATTCAAATGAAATCCTTTTTTGTTTTTGCTTTATTTTATTGACGATGGAATGGCAAAAAAATAAAATAAAAATGGAATCATGTAATGCTCGAATATATGTATTTTCTAAATAGAATATGTAATATACGAGTTTTATTTAAATTTTTTGTTTTGTTTGCGTCTTTAAGCTTAAGACATAATATAATATTCAATGTGGACAAAATGTTTGTATGTATACATACGAATCCATACATATAAATACAGGATGATTCTTAACTTGCAGTACAATCAATTCAAAAGGGTGATGGAAAATCTGAATTGAAAATTATATGAAAGCACATATCCTATCTGTAACCGTTAAAAAAATAATCAAGTTTCTACCAAACTATTACTCATATAGTGTATTAAACCCGCAGTGCAAATAATATGGTAATTTAATAATAAACACACTTCACAGTAAAAAAAAGGTGTGAAAATACACTATTAACTGCATAGCCAGTTTTTTTTTGCATATTTTCAAAATATTTAGAAAATGTAATGTAATTTTGAGGGACTCTTACTGTTCAGTTTCATATTTCCGAATCGGTGAAAGCAAACTACTTACAAAAGTACTTGTATCTATTCTCGCAACTATCATGCTTATAAAGGGTGTTTTTTTTATAGAATTACACAAGTTTAAATCATAATAAAACAAAAAAATATATTTTTAATATCAATGAAACGGGCTTTATTGGATAGAAAATTTTATGACATTACATAATGTTTAAATATGATTTCAGCCATGTGGTCCACGGCTGGCGCGTACAAGGCGCAATCTGGAACACCAATTTTCACAAACTTTTCGCAGCATTTGCGGCCGTATTTCGCTAATAACTCTTCGAAAGTTGATTTCCAGGTGTTCAATTGTCTTTGGTTTATCGACGTAGACAAGTGACTTTACATAACCCCATCCAATGGGGTTAAATCACTCGATCTTGGTGGCCAATTAATTGGACCATTATACGAAATCATTTTTTTATCAAAAGTTTGTTTGAATAAATCAATTGTAGCGCGCGCTGTGTGGCATGTGGCTCCGTCCTGTTAGAACCATATGTCAGCAAGATTAATGCCAGCTAATCGAGTTACGAAAAAATTCTAATCATGGCCCTATACCGCTCACCATTGACAGTAACATTCTGATCATCATCGGTTTTTGAAGACATATGGACAAATCACCCCGCCAGCCCATAGAGCGCACCGAACAGTAATTTTCTGTGGATGTGATGGTGTTTCGACAAAAGCTTGTGGATTATCCTTACTCCAAATCCGACAATTCTGCTTATTTAAGTACCCATTCAACCAAAAATGGGCTTCATCGGAGAACAAAATTGTGAATGGAAATTCAACCATTATTTTGATAAAAAATTTCAACAATTTGCAAGCGTTGCTCTGATGTAAGTCTATCCATAATGAAATGTGAAACCAAACTAAACAAAAAGCTATACTATCAGATGTTAAATGGGTTGTCAAATCAAGCAGTGTTGCCAACTCAAAGTTGTGAACCTATAAAAAAAAACACCCTTTACGATCGATGGTGTAGAAAAAGAAAGCACTTACGCATAAAACTTACGCTAGAGTATTTTAGTTGTAAAAATAACAATAGCTGGCCTTGACGATTATTTTCGAGTTTTTTATTTTTCGAGTTATTTATGTTTTATATAAAAAATAGATTTTTTGATTGTTTATGTTGTGAATTGTTTATGTTGTGATTGTTTATGTTGTGAATGAACATTATGTTTAAATGTTTGTTTATGTTGTGAATGTCAAACGGATTACAAAGGAAATGGTTAAAATATTCGCAATTTATAGGTAAGGTGCTTTAAATAGTTTAGCCATCAGGAATTTCCACATAGTCATATTTTGTGTATGTAATTCTTGTCCTGTTTCTGCGGGACTTGATGACGCATTATATAACAGTTTTCTTGATGATGGTGTACCTGTCTTGTTAAATAATGTACTATATTTTATATGAAGTCAGTAATTTTGGTTATAATTGATTTCACTCTAGCTGAATTTAGCAAAAGTCCTCACGAATTTTTAAATCCTCTCGACTTTTTTTTGTGCAAATTGATTCCATATCTGGGGTGAAATGTTATAAATTCGAACATTTTTGGCACGGAACGAAAAGGAATAAAAAATTTAAATTTTTTTTTTGAACCCTGCTATCTTTTCTGGAGCCGAAGCACACCCAACTTTTTCGCGGTTTTTTTATCATCCTACCTTATGCCGTCACCAGCCAAATTGAGGACGCACGAATACAGGTTCGCTTTAAATCCATTTGCTCATTACATTGCTCCGCAGCCAGCCTGTACTGACATGGACGATGGTTCGGGATTCTGCACTCCAACAGGGGATCATAGTTGCTTTCATCGCCATCCCCGATCGAAATCAAATGATGAAAAATCCTTTTTAAACCCTCCTCCGTTAGGATTACAACCTGGTACATTTCGACCGCAGCATTATCCACTGCGCCAATTGCGCGGTAAATTTTAAGTAAAATTATAATGTAGATAAATATTATATAAATATAAAACCAATAATTGCAATAAACATTTACCTACTTTTTTTCGTCCATAATATTGTATTATATTACCTTTCCGTTGTAATAATTTAGTTAATTCTTATCCTCGTCAAAATCCATTTCACGTAAATTATTTACACATAAACCAGCATTAATAACAAACATTATGTTCGTTTAATTTACTCATTTCCATATAATTTTCGAAAATGGTTCGTTTAAAGTATCTATCGAAAACGGCACAACATACCGACTATCACTTTTTTCGATGCAATAATCACTATCGAAGCGAATCGAAGTGGTGTCATAACATGTCATTCCAGGTATATTTAGAGAGTATGAGAATTATTTAGAAGCCGGATATATATATATATATATATATATATATATATATATATATATATATATATATATATATATATATAAATATATATACATATATAGATGTATCTCAAACAAGAATTAAACATAATTCCAAGTTCCTTAAAATACTTATTCTTTAATTCAAAAGAAATCTATATCGCCATATAATAGGTGTGGAAGAATATATAAGATTTGACAAGTTGGAGTCTAAGTTTACTATCAAAACATTTCGTAGTAGTCCACAAGGTTCTTAGTAAAAAGATAACTTTATTGCAGATCGCTTCAATGTGGTAATTCCAGCACTAGCATTTGTTAAAAATCAATCCCAAATTATTCACAGAATCAGAGAAATAAATTTCATTTCCTAGTACCTTATAATTTTAGGCAGACCGTGTATATACCACGAATTGTAGAAGATATAATAATACACTTAGTTTTTTCACTATTCAGTTCCAGTTTATTAGCTAATGACCATGTTGTAATTAGGTCGATATCAGAACAGATTCAATTCTGTTTGAAATATCACAAAATTTACAAATTCTATAAATTTGTAAATCATCAGCAAAGAAATGATATTTACATTGAGAGATAACTGTTGTTAGGTCATTTATTTACATCATACAAAAAAGGATCTAGCGCTAATTCCTGTGGAAAAACCACAGTTCGTACTGTAAACGTCAGAGACACTTAAATCCGTCCTAACTGACTATGTTCGATTTGAAGTAAGAAAACATTAAAAGACAAACCGACACTGAGAACTTAAAATTGTAACGAAGTTTACTAGCAAGAATTGAATGATCAATTTTGTCAAAAGCTTTACTGAAATCTAGCAGAATCACAGTACATACATTACCATTATCAAAAGCCCTGCAGATGTCGCCGTTAATGTGAAGTAAAGCTGTAGTGGTAGTGTAATGACGTCTGTAAGCAGACTGGTTCTTTGATAGAAGATTTATTGATTCAACATAGGACAATATTTGTGACTAAAATATTTTCGAAAACTTTAGACAGAGCTGGGAGTAAACTTATAGCGCAAAAATCAGATAATGATGTAGCTTTTTTCTTCTTAGGAATAGGAAAAACAATTGATTGTTTCCATATCGATGGAAAAATGAAGAAAGTGATAAGACTGTTGAAAAGCAGCAGATAGCAATCAATGCTTGGCAAAATAAATTTTACAAATTTAACTGGTATTTCGTCAATCCCCATAATGGCATTTGATTTAATAGATCTAAAAGCATCCATAAGACCAACGATATCAATATTATTGAAACTAAAGATGTCCTTCAATGATCCTAACCTCATTAGTTCCTCAAATAATGCACCATTATTTGTAAAATACTTGTTGAAGTCATTAGGTGAAAATTGAACTGATGATGTATTTTTTGATGATGAAGGAAAGGAGTTTTAGATTTTTTCAGAAAACTTTGGAGGGTAGGGATGGATTTAAAATATAAGCAAAGTATTTAATCTTTAAGCACGTTTGATAATATTGGTAGTTCCATTTCTGATTAATAAAGCAAGTTCCAATTTAAATGATCACATACATCTGGTAGCTTAATTCCACTATAATCACTATACTCAGTATTAGAAATACTGATACAGTCCAATAATGAGGATGAATGTGAAGTGAAATATGTAGGCTCATAGTTGATAGGCATGAGTAAAAATTCAGTTAGTAATCTTTTAAATTTTTTCGGTGTCGATTTAGCAACATTTAGATCACTATAGGTAACACTTTAATTCTCCAAAATATTCTTAAGATCATCAAGGAAATATATATATATATATATATATATATATATATATATATATATATATATATATATATATATATATATATATATATCACAATTTTATTTAACTGCTTTGCATTCTGTTTTCTGTATTCTGTCATCTTTTCCATAAAAACAAAATTTATTAATGGGCTAATTTCTCGAAGCTGTAGACTGATAAATTAACTTAATCTTCTCCTGAAAATTATAAATAATTAATCCATAATATAATAACATAATAATATAACAATATAATTTCTACAAGCCGTAAAAATTATAATATAAATTAGATTTAAAAATAATTGATAAAACAGTGCAAATTAATTGAATTAACCGTTTTATGACCAATACTTTTACCACTTGACACAAATAAAACTGAAATATATATTTCACAGTAGCTGCAAAATTATGAAGCGATGCTCTACTATGAATGCGAATCATAGGCTACGTACTTTTGGAATATGCAAATGTAGTATTTTTCTAACAACATAATAATCATACCACTGGCTTTATGTATTGGCATAATTTTGGCAAGTTTGTGTTTACATAGAAATTTGCGTTATATAACTTACAAATTCAGTTATTTTACAGAAACATTTTTGCAAACATTTTATTGGTAAATGATCACTGCTATTTAATACATTCAACAATTTTGAATAATATTTTAAATTTCCATAACAGAACACAGCCGTATTGAAAGGAAAAACTACATCATACGAGAGTTCTTAGGAATAGAGGCCGAAGAAGTGACTAGCTGATTAGAAATTACGGCGAGATTAACATTAAAAATATTATCAATTTTATTGTAATTTGTGATAACTAAATTATTATCCTCAATAACTGAGATCTAGTTTCACCATAGATTAAGATATAATAAAGATGGCCCATACAGAAGTAACACGTATTATTATTCAAAATAATAATAGAGAAAGTAAAAATAAAAAGAAAAAACTTGATCATCTTCACATAAGGGATCACACGCTGAAAAAGTCGTTGTTCTGGCTCAGTAAGGACAGCAATTTCATCGGGAATTTTACCCGGATCCAAATTGTTCCAATACGGTTTGGGTGGACATTGAGTTTTTGTACTACTCAAGTGCGTATAGCAACGGTGGCAAACAACTAGCTCGACCTTATTTGCTAGTGTCTCAGGCAGGTATTTAAACTTTCTTACCTGGTTAGGCTAGCACATTTTTTGGCAGATTTCACAAGTATTATCACAAAAAATGTTGATGGCTTTGTAGAAATCAACCGCCTGCGCTAAACTTTCTGCATAAGCATCACAAAGACATTGAAGCCTTTCTACATGCTCTTCGTGAGTTTCGATCGTTCTTGCTAGTGTATGCTGTTGAGCATTACTAGCACGGCGCGAATTGCTGGGGTCGTCTGATTCGATCGCTCTTGCTAGTGCACGACGCTGAGAGTCACTAGCAAGGCGAGAGTTATGTGTATCTGGAGTCTCGATTGCTCTTATTTGAGCTACTCCGACTCTTTTGGCTAATTTTATGGATTTAATAACGACATCCTCTTTCTGCTGCTTCTCTCCTCGCTCCCGTTTCTCCTTCTCCAATCGTCGTTTTTGCTGAGTCGCAGTCTCATTGGCCATTTTATATCGTCGCTATAATGTTTCTCTTTTTACTACTTACACTTTTATTTTATTTTCTTATATCTCTTTTTCCTCTACCTTTATTATTATTATTGTTGTTGTTATTTTTCACTCGCTCAGAACAAAACAAAAAATCAACATTTCACAGAAAATGTGTTAGATATGATTTGCCTGGGTTCCATTTCTCGTAGTAAATTCAAAAAATCGTAACAAGGTGTTTACATAAATTTATAAGGTTAACATTAATCTAAATTAATTTAGCGTGTAGATAGCTAAAAGTATTAAAAGATTGCATCCAGTTCTGAGCTATTCTGAAAGTTTCAGAGCTCTAGTTAATCGAGAAGTCAGTTAAAATTCGATTACAAAATTTGTACTGCACAGACCCTCAGACGGACAAGAAAGCAACTTAATAAAAACATTGTAAAAATAGAACCAAGTAGCCTTTTTATGCAATGAAATCTTTTTTTTTTTTTATTATTTAATTTATTTTATTTTACCGGAGCATTACTGCTCATATAATCAATTTTTTTAAATACATTTTACCATCTGCGCATTGTATTGCTCTATGTTACCCTGTACCACGATGACATGGAAGATGGATCGGCCCATGAGTTCTGCACACCAGCACGACCTACCCGATCGTAATCTTTGTGGGAAAAATTTCCCTTTTGTATCCTGCCCCTGTTGAGATTCGAACACGGTACCTCTCGCTCTACAAAGATTTCAAATGAAATCTTTGTAGATGAAAAATATATTTTTGTACTTTGTACAGCAAACCAAAATATGTTTTAAAATAGTTATTAAAAACTAGTGGTATACTTCAGCATACTAGAGGTACACATTACTAACTTTTAATTTTTGTTCTAATTGGGTAATCTTTTTATATCTTAATCTATGGTTTCACGATGTTTTATTGAAAAGTAGTTCTTCCGTTTAAATCCATATCTTTTTGTTTTGTTTTGCTTGAGCCATATCGATAGCTTGTTTTACTGTAATTGGGATGTTTTTAGCTTATCATTCTCAGACCAAATAAAATTACGAATCAATTTATATTAAAACTTACCTTTTCTTTTATTTATATAATTTGTCTTATTTCATTATTTAATGTTTTATATCATTACATTCATTCATAATTTTGAAAATGGTTTATTAATTACGATTTTACGTATGTACATTTTTGAACAGCAGCTTTTGTTTTAGAGAACAACTCCGTTAGGTTATTAGAAGATACAATATAAGCAAGATCGTTTTAAAAGTTTTTAAGTTATGAGTAAAGTACAAAGTGACTATAATTTTACGTTCTAGAAGCTTAATTGTATCTATAATAGGTAGAATATGTGATGTTATATAATGTTTAGATCAAATTAATGTCCTCCGACACCTTCTGAATTTATTTTACTTAAGAGTCACGCTGTATAATGTATATATATATATATATATATATATATATATATATATATATATATATATATATATATATATATATATATATATATATATATATACATATATATATATATATATATATATATATATATATATATATATATATATATATATATATATATATATAATATATACATTATACCATTATATAGTTTAATGGCCTAGATATATTGTTATAAGAATTCAAATTAATCATGCGAGATGTTTTGTTGTTTTCCATATCTCGTCTTGTATACTTGTACATAATATGTTATATAGTGTTTTCATACTGAAGAGGATTTAATATTTTTTTATTTTATTTTGCGCCATTGTGTTTTCTATATAATTTGCATTAATGTCGTCTTTTCAATCAGAATTATGTGTTGAATACTGTCGTCATCATTGTTGTTATAATATAATTTGTAATCATCAGTCTAAAAATATATTCCCGCAGTATGATATATGTAAAGGATAATTGTTAGTGTCGTGTATCCAACGAATACATAATTTCTTTGTGCTACAATGGCGTGAGCAAAAAATAAATAAAAATTAATTAACGGACAGTTTTATCAGCTGGCCAAATAAATTTTACTTATTATTGTTCATATGTGCTTAAAATATCTTGCAAGTTATGGGATAATAAAATGAAATGGTCCCATATTAAAATGTTTATTAAAATGGTATTTATACATAAAAGGCTACAGAACCATCCCAGACTACAATGTAAAAAAATTTATTTACCTATACACATTTTAATTGACATGGAAACAAGATTTAACCTTTATCTCATATACAACTATTTGTTAAATTAGTTTTTAGGTTTTAATTGTAATTGAAACATAATTTACAGTCTAGATAAACTATAGAATTTCATCGACATATTTTAAAACAAAGGGTTAGGTTTTATTAATTAACTAGCTTATTTTTTGTTCTTAGAATATTCAAGGTTAAAACATTTTTTGATTGTGTGGTAATTCTTAAAAAAAATATATATTTTCTTTTGAAACACTCAAGATGATTTTAAAGGAACTAATTATGACTGCTAGACTAGTTCTAGAAAATTTTTAAATCTTTTAAATGCGTCTTAAGAGTTGTCGTTCAATTTATCGTTTAATATTTGAGTTGTTGCGTAACCCAAAAACCTTTGAATTTTTGGCAGAAATTTTTTTCTGGATGAAGGAAGTCCGCTTTATGCTGTTATCTTTGATACAAACGTCGCCAGTCATCAATTTAATTTTTGTAAAAAGTTAGCTGAAAGCCGTTTACCTAGATAACAATACTTTAAAATTTCGGGACCATGATAGAAATCGCCGTGTTAACTACGATGCCGTATTCAAAACTAGTAAATAAAATGTCTCTAATTTACTCAATGCACAACTTGTAAAATTAATTTTTGTTTAGTTTTGATCGATGCATTTTTTTGGCCAAAGCTCTCCCATCTTTTTCGCAGATAATTTAACGTTCTTCTTACGCCGTCGCCAACTTAATCAAAGACGCACGAATACAGGTTCATTTTAAATATCCATCTTCATATTGCATTGCTCCAGCCAGACTGTACTGGCATTGATAATGGGTCGGCTAATCAAACACGATTAAATGCTTTCACTACATCCAAAAAGATGCTTGGGTACGTTATCCTCAATTCTCTTTAGAAGTAGTTTATCAAATATCTTTGTTATAGTGAAATATACTGAAGTATAGTGGACTATTGGTTAGCTTTCAGGCCATGATTAATGCTCACTTCTGCTGCCTTCTACTGCCTTGGAAGGTAGCTCTATTTAACTACAACATTCATTATGGGTACTATTTTGCGTATTGATTTTTTTTTTGATTGTTCTTTAATAATTTCCTCATTTACTAAAACATTTGTACGATTCTCAGTTTCCGTTGGTCACAAAATCAATAAGTTTTAGAGCCATCTTTTCTTGTCATACGTCAGAGTACCACTCTCCATTCCATACATGACAACGAACATGATACCCTGTACAACTTCACTTATATATCATATGTTTTGTTTTAGACTCTAAGCAATAATTTTATAAATTATAATATAATAATATAATAATATAATAATATAATAATATAATAATATAATAATATAATAATATAATAATATAATAATATAATAATATAATAATATAATAATATAATAATATAATAATATAATAATATAATAATATAATAATATAATAATATAATAATATAATAATATAATAATATAATAATATAATATAATATATAATAATATAATAATATAATAATATAATAATATAATAATATAATAATATAATAATATAATAATATAATAATATAATAATATAATAATAATATATAATATAATAATATAATAATATAATAATATAATAATATAATAATATAATAATATAATAATATAATAATATAATAATATAATAATATAATAATATAATAATATAATAATATAATAATATAATAATATAATAATATAATAATATAATAATATAATAATATAATAATATAATAATATAATAATATAATAATATAATAATATAATAATATAATAATATAATAATATAATATATAATAATATAATAATATAATAATATAATAATATAATAATATAATAATATAATAATATAATAATATAATAATATAATAATATAATAATATAATAATATAATAATATAATAATATAATAATATAATAATATAATAATATAATAATATAATAATATAATATATAATATAATATAATAATATAATAATATAATATAATAATATAATAATATAATAATATAATAATATAATAATATAATAATATAATAATATAATAATATAATAATATAATAATATAATAATATAATAATATAATAATATAATAATATAATAATATAATAATATAATAATATAATAATATAATAATATAATAATATAATAATATAATAATATAATAATATAATAATATAATAATATAATAATATAATAATATAATAATATAATAATATAATAATATAATAATATAATAATATAATAATATAATAATATAATAATATAATAATATAATAATATAATAATATAATAATATAATAATATAATAATATAATAATATAATAATATAATAATATAATAATATAATAATATAATAATATAATAATATAATAATATAATAATATAATAATATAATAATATAATAATATAATAATATAATAATATAATAATATAATAATATAATAATATAATAATATAATAATATAATAATATAATAATATAATAATATAATAATATAATAATATAATAATATAATAATATAATAATATAATAATATAATAATATAATAATATAATAATATAATAATATAATAATATAATAATATAATAATATAATATATATAATATAATAATATAATAATATAATAATATAATAATATAATAATATAATAATATAATAATAAATAATATAATAATATAATAATATAATAATATAATAATAAATAATATAATAATAAATAATATAATAATATAATAATATAATAATATAATAATATAATAATATAATAATATAATAATATAATAATATAATAATATAATAATATAATAATATAATAATATAATAATATAATAATATAATAATATAATAATATAATAATATAATAATATAATAATATAATAATATAATAATATAATAATATAATAATATAATAATATAATAATATAATAATATAATAATATAATAATATAATAATATAATAATATAATAATATAATAATATAATAATATAATAATATAATAATATAATAATATAATATATAATAATATAATAATATAATAATATAATAATATAATAATATAATAATATAATAATATAATAATATAATAATATAATAATATAATAATATAATAATATAATAATATAATAATATAATAATATAATAATATAATAATATAATAATATAATAATATAATAATATAATAATATAATAATATAATAATATAATAATATAATAATATAATAATATAATAATATAATAATATAATAATATAATAATATAATAATATAATAATATAATAATATAATAATATAATAATATAATAATATAATAATATAATAATATAATAATATAATAATATAATAATATAATAATATAATAATATAATAATATAATAATATAATAATATAATAATATAATAATATAATAATATAATAATATAATAATATAATAATATAATAATATAATAATATAATAATATAATAATATAATAATATAATAATATAATAATATAATAATATAATAATATAATAATATAATAATATAATAATATAATAATATAATAATATAATAATATAATAATATAATAATATAATAATATAATAATATAATAATATAATAATATAATAATATAATAATATAATAATATAATAATATAATAATATAATAATATAATAATATAATAATATAATAATATAATAATATAATAATATAATAATATAATAATATAATAATATAATAATATAATAATATAATAATATAATAATATAATAATATAATAATATAATAATATAATAATATAATAATATAATAATATAATAATATAATAATATAATAATATAATAATATAATAATATAATAATATAATAATATAATAATATAATAATATAATAATATAATAATATAATAATATAATAATATAATAATATAATAATATAATAATATAATAATATAATAATATAATAATATAATAATATAATAATATAATAATATAATAATATAATAATATAATAATATAATAATATAATAATATAATAATATAATAATATAATAATATAATAATATAATAATATAATAATATAATAATATAATAATATAATAATATAATAATATAATAATATAATAATATAATAATATAATAATATAATAATATAATAATATAATAATATAATAATATAATAATATAATAATATAATAATATAATAATATAATAATATAATAATATAATAATATAATAATATAATAATATAATAATATAATAATATAATAATATAATAATATAATAATATAATAATATAATAATATAATAATATAATAATATAATAATATAATAATATAATAATATAATAATATAATAATATAATAATATAATAATATAATAATATAATAATATAATAATATAATAATATAATAATATAATAATATAATAATATAATAATATAATAATATAATAATATAATAATATAATAATATAATAATATAATAATATAATAATATAATAATATAATAATATAATAATATAATAATATAATAATATAATAATATAATAATATAATAATATAATAATATAATAATATAATAATATAATAATATAATAATATAATAATATAATAATATAATAATATAATAATATAATAATATAATAATATAATAATATAATAATATAATAATATAATAATATAATAATATAATAATATAATAATATAATAATATAATAATATAATAATATAATAATATAATAATATAATAATATAATAATATAATAATATAATAATATAATAATATAATAATATAATAATATAATAATATAATAATATAATAATATAATAATATAATAATATAATAATATAATAATATAATAATATAATAATATAATAATATAATAATATAATAATATAATAATATAATAATATAATAATATAATAATATAATAATATAATAATATAATAATATAATAATATAATAATATAATAATATAATAATATAATAATATAATAATATAATAATATAATAATATAATAATATAATAATATAATAATATAATAATATAATAATATAATAATATAATAATATAATAATATAATAATATAATAATATAATAATATAATAATATAATAATATAATAATATAATAATATAATAATATAATAATATAATAATATAATAATATAATAATATAATAATATAATAATATAATAATATAATAATATAATAATATAATAATATAATAATATAATAATATAATAATATAATAATATAATAATATAATAATATAATAATATAATAATATAATAATATAATAATATAATAATATAATAATATAATAATATAATAATATAATAATATAATAATATAATAATATAATAATATAATAATATAATAATATAATAATATAATAATATAATAATATAATAATATAATAATATAATAATATAATAATATAATAATATAATAATATAATAATATAATAATATAATAATATAATAATATAATAATATAATAATATAATAATATAATAATATAATAATATAATAATATAATAATATAATAATATAATAATATAATAATATAATAATATAATAATATAATAATATAATAATATAATAATATAATAATATAATAATATAATAATATAATAATATAATAATATAATAATATAATAATATAATAATATAATAATATAATAATATAATAATATAATAATATAATAATATAATAATATAATAATATAATAATATAATAATATAATAATATAATAATATAATAATATAATAATATAATAATATAATAATATAATAATATAATAATATAATAATATAATAATATAATAATATAATAATATAATAATATAATAATATAATAATATAATAATATAATAATATAATAATATAATAATATAATAATATAATAATATAATAATATAATAATATAATAATATAATAATATAATAATATAATAATATAATAATATAATAATATAATAATATAATAATATAATAATATAATAATATAATAATATAATAATATAATAATATAATAATATAATAATATAATAATATAATAATATAATAATATAATAATATAATAATATAATAATATAATAATATAATAATATAATAATATAATAATATAATAATATAATAATATAATAATATAATAATATAATAATATAATAATATAATAATATAATAATATAATAAAATAATAATATAATAATATAATAATATAATAATATAATAATATAATAATCATCAAACCAGACATCGACAACAAACTAACCCGGACCCAGAATCACCTTCCAGCTCAGAATCCATTTAGATCAACATAAGCAAACTCGCAAACCGCATTCAACTAGCAAAACACTCCTCACCACAAATCCTCAACCAACTCAGCTACAATAGCAGACATCCCTCCCTCAGTGCAGTCAAAAATCTAGATAAAGGTCGTAGTGTAGTTAAAATCAGACTCTCAGACAAACCAACACCAACTGCACACATCCGTCACACTACTGCAATCACCAAAGGTACACCACACCCATAATCTAACAGATTGGCAACGGGACTCCACAGTTCCATAAACCACTGAAAATTAAAGCCCAACAAATATCTCTCTCTCTCTCTCTCTTCACCATGATGATGGCCAATTTTTCCAATTGTCTGTTTTATTTTGTTGGTGATATTAATATTTTGTTACCCTTCAAAAATGGCCTACTGCATCCCACTTTGCCACATTAGTAGCAGTGCTTGTAATATTAGCTGCTTCATGCATCTTGCGGACACTAGATCACGATGCTGTAACTCCTGTATAGTGATTTTTAGCCTGCATCTACCCTGTTATGCTTGTCGCATTACTCAAAATGCAGCGTGTGGCGTCCTTACACAACCATTCTGGTTTATATTCTTTAAAATTAGCATTTTCATTCTCTTTTGTCTCAACATACATACTATCAATTCAGCTGTAAAATTTTGCATACAATATAAACAACCCAACCACTGATCAACGAATTAATCCACACATACGAACAGATACTGGTATCACAGTATATACACAAAAACATTTAAATCTTTTCATTTTCCAACTTAATTTGATTTAAAAAAAAAAAAACGAAAACGAAAAAAATCTAAATTAAAAAAAAAGACAAATATCGTTTACAAAAAAAAAATAAAGTAAAATAAAATAAAAAAAAATAAAGTAAAATAAAATAATCTTAGAATACAACACAAAAAAATCCCAAGATAAAAAAAAATTACCTAATTTGGTATTCAGCTTTTATATCATCAGTGTTTATCTATACAGTCGATTTAACAGTATTAGAAGGATCAATTTCCGTTCAAAATCCATTTTCTTTTTTTGTTGTTGTTGTTGTTGTTGCGATTGTTGTTGTATTATTTTATATTTATATTGTTTAGCTTGCGCCCTGATATAACATTTCTTTCGCTTCGTGTAAGTAATCTTCGAAAATACTTTTTGCTATATTATATTTTGCCTGCTAGTTATGTTAGTAGCTGTTTCTTATTTTTGAGGGTGGAACATTGTTTTAAATTTTAAGTTTTTTAAATTTTGTTCAGCTTTACTCATCTTCGTTGTTGAACAAATGATCTAACAAATTTGATATAAATTAAAAATGAAAATTATACGCCATATAATGACATGAATACTATTAATTTATTCCTGCTTTGATTCTATTTTATATGTAGAGTGGAAATTTATTTTCTGCGGTTCAGTTAATTTTTCCATTCCATTTTATTTTCCCATTTGTACTGGTACTATTATGTAGTTATGAGTTTGGAGAATATCAATACCCATGCATATACAGATATAAATAGAGAAAAGTTATATTGAAGTTCAATTATAAGTTTTTGCTCGTTTATATTTAATTTCAGTTTTTTTTACTCATAATATAAAAAATTATTATTAATAGTTGTAATAAAAAGTTTTTAATTAAATTTACTATTAATACAAAGTACGTTTTTTAAAAACTATTTGTTGGTGTTCTGAAACAAAAATATTTCTATATATAAAATATTGGGTACACTGTAATTTTTATTTTATTTAAAACTTCGAGTTTATTGCGGTTCGATTCGTTTATGTCCATGATATTTTTTAATAAATTTTATCAAACGTCAGAACTTTGTTTACCATAAATAATGAGAGAGCAGTGTAGTGGAAGTGTAGTATGATGTTCCCAAAATACAATGTTTGTTTAATTTTCTAAGGGCACGATTATATGATTATACAAACTTTAGACGTCCTGCATCAAGTCATCAAAATTTACATACTAGAGTTCATGCAGCTACAATAAACGTTATTAATTGTATAATATACAATACAAACAGCCATCCATTGTTTAAGTACTTCCAGTTGAAATTAATACCTTTGGCATGTATTAATTCGAGCATACAATGTATGCTCGAATTAATACCTGCCAAAGCTTCAACCGATGGTTCAATTGTGGACATAACAATCACATATTACTTCATCCTAGCAATACACAAAGCGACAATCAACAATTTAAATTAAGAAATTCGCCAAAATAGAACCAGCCATCTTCCAATCATTTCACCATATGTTCTGAGACTATAACCAAAAAAGAAACCAGTCTCTCGTCAAGCAACAAAACCATTAAACCAAGTATCAACAATCATCCGGTTCATCAACAAGCTATCACCTACTATCAACAACTAGTGAAACTATCATTAAATCAGCAACTTTGAAGCCAAAAAATTCATTCAATCATCACTGTGCTCCGGACGACTTGAATTCGGAAAATATCAAATCGGCATTTAACAGTAACGCACTAAATGCATTGCTGTCCACTGTAGGTACATACGGCGAGAGGATTTCTTGATTCCGGTTAACAAACAACCTTAATAAGTATCAGGGGAGAACATGTAGTCGAAATAATAGCGTATATTAAAGTTGTTGCGGTTAAAACGTAGTTGAACTTGTGTCAAGCACAGGAGGTAGACCGTAACTGGGTTCGTACATAATCTTGATGCTATGACGTATTAATGTAGTGGTTAACGGCAAGTTTATCCGCGTAATAAATCTATATTAGTGCTTTTTACCGAGTGCTGTTCTATACAATTACTTTGAACAAAATTAGAATGCTTTAAGTAGGCCATTTGTGCCTAAATATTCTATGCATGGAATAATGCAGATAAATTGGATGGAGTTACTTATATTGCTCTTTCAGTCGCTTTCCGAGAAACTAAAGCTTTTGGACTCTCTAACCAGTTTAAAAGCCTTAGTCGACCAGAGATCGCAGATCTCCCTGATTACAGAAGAAGCGGTTCGACGGCTCGGTCTGCCACTTCAACAAACGACCGTTAAAATCTCAGGAATCGGGGCTAACCACACTAGTACATCAACCGCTATGGTACAATTATGTCTTCAGCCACACTTCCCATCCTCTTACCGGCTAAAAATTGAAGCATACGTATTGCCAAAAATCACCATGGATGTTCCAGAACGTCAAATTAAACGAACATCAACAAATAACAAGTGGAACCGATTATTATTCGCGGATCCTCAATTTGATACACCCGCTCCTATCGATATTTTGTTCGGAGGCGACGTTTACGGCGACCTCATCAGCAACAAACTAGTAAGAGGAAAGCCCAGTGCCATCAAAACCAGCTTCAGGTGGGTGATCTCCGGGCCAACAAAAGTAACCACCACATAACATTTAATAAAAGTTCATAGCGGGACAAAGGTGGAAAAAGGTATGAATCGTTTCTGGGAGTTAGAGGAAGTTCAAGAACTTAACGTCATCAGTTCAAACACGGAATGTTAAACTATGTTTCAAAAGACCACAAGGCGAGATGAAAGTGGGCGTTACATTGTTCAGTTTCCATTCATGGAGGAAGAACTTGACAAATTAGGAAACTCCAAACAACGAGCACTATAGCGTTTTCTGCAGCTCGAGAAAAAATTGGAGAGAAACCAGGAATTAAGAAAACTACAACCTGTTTATGGCGGAATACATAAGTAAGGGTCACATGAAACATGTCCCTCATCACGGAGGAAAATACTATTTACCCCATCATGCAGTGTTGAAGAAAACTCCAGAAGCAATTGATTCGGGCGGTTTTCGACGCATCGATGAAAACATCAACAGGCATAAGCCTCAATGACACGATGCGCATTGGACCACCACTACCAAACAACTTATGGGCCATATTGCTGAAATGGAGGGAACATCAAATAGTGTTTTCCACGAATATCGAAAAAATTACCGCCAAATTAAAATGAATGAAAAACACCAACCGCATCAAAGAATCCTGTGGAAAGAAAGTAAACATCAGCCGTTATTAGAATTCCAATTAACCTTCGTTACCTATGGAACATCAGCTGCACCATATCTGGCAATTCGATCTTTACATCAATTGGCTGAAAATGAATTCAGCAGTCATGCCGAAGCCAGTCACATCCTAAAATTTTATGTAGATGACGTGTTAACTGGTGAAGACGAGGCTCTACACTTAAAATCTCAGCTTAATCAGATACTTTGCAAGTGTGGAATGGAGTTAAGTGGAATGGATAAAGTATAACCAAGGATAAAGTACTGATAGGTGATCTGAAGTTCATGGACGAGCAGGAAGTTAAAACCCTGGGAATACAATAAAATTCTGCCGGGGACTATTTTCTATTTCACGTGGACATCGCACCCAATAGCGAACTCATAAAGCGTCAATTCCTGTCGGAAATTTCGAGAATCTTCGATCCATTGGGTTGGCTGACACCGCTGACAGTCAGCTGTAAAATAATGTATCAGACCTTATGGAGTCTAAACTTAGACTGGGATGACACGTTACCAACCGAGTTCGCAGTACGCTGGGAACGGATGAAGCCAGAGCTGCGGACAACGCGACTCATTCATATCCCTAGGTATATCCATTATTCCAAAGACAATTGTTTGATTGGAACTTCATGGGTTTTGTGATGCGTCCGAAAAAGCATACGCAGCAGTAGTTTATAGTCAATTCGTGGTCAATAATCAAGTGGTGGTGAGTCTTTTAACTGCAAAATTCAAAGTCTCGCCTAGAAAAACAACCGTAACTATCCCACGTTTAGAACTTTGTGGAGCAGTATTGTTAAGCCGACTAATCCAACAAGTTATTAAAGCTCTCGACGTAGACATACATGCAGTAACACTATGGTCTGATTCTACGATCACGTTAGCATGGATGCGAACACCATCGTGGAAATCCTTTGTATCAAATCGAGTGAATGATATTCAAACTAATACTATTATGGCCACCTAAAGACACGTCCGATTTGAAGACAATCCAGCTGATTGTGCATCTCGTGGGATAACCACACAAAAACTAGCATCCTTGACCAAGTGATGGAAAGGTCCAAACTTTTTAGAAACTTTTGAACCATCCCTTGACGAAACGCTTTTTGAAACATCTGAGGAAAAGAAAATAACGGTGGAGTTAAGGCAAGGACGAGCTAATGGTGCCGCCCCAAGAGCAACAGAGGCAGCAACCCAGACGGCAAGTCAAACAAGTGCGAAGTGATGTCACTTGTAACAAACGAGGATTACTCTACACATGTGTGCTATTATGCATATTTAGCATAGTTGATAGCAAGCCCTGGGAAATGACTTCAAATATTACTCAGAAGACTGTCCCGGTGACCATCAAGGACTGGAAGAATTCAGGGATATACTTTAACAAGGTAGCAAAAGTAGAGTTACTAACAATGAAGTGAAAACTCATAATTCGATACGATCTGACCAGTTATTGGAAAGAGATCGAAAGTGTGGAGATTCGATTAAAGTTATTAGCAAAGACCTGTAAAAATACACATCCCCTCAACTATAATCTTCTTACGCAACAACTACAGTGGCAGTTTGACAACATCAAACAAGACAATGAATTTCTAATGCTTTCAATTGGGGTTGGTTATCAAACATATAGAAGATACTCAAAAAGGTTTGCTCCAAGTACTGACGGGAGCAAAAAACCACATAATTCATCCAGTTTTGCTATCAGCGAAACACGAAATATCTATTGTCCAGGACATGGACACCTTCAGTTACACAATTTATATCAATTGATGACCGTCAGGACAATAGTGACCAAGCCTAATGCAATCATCGCTTTAGAGATACCGTTGGTACACTCATGGGATTATCAGCTCTATGAAGTGATAACTGTTCCAATTATTCATAAGAGTTCACAATTTCGGATCCACCCATCTACTAAATACATCCTGGTTGATCGGTTTCGAGGGCACTTTGAAGCCGTTTCATCAGAGAAATTTACTGCATGCCAAGAGTTAATCGAGAACTTATTGCTATGTGATATTTCCACATTATATACTCGACAAGGCGAGCATATGCGATGCGAAATATTAATGTTCTTGAACGCACCGGTTCAACACGAAAGTTGCGTTTTGGAGACAACAGCCATACAGAATTATTTCATCAAGGTATAAGCACCCAACCAATAGATTTTTGGGGTCAAACAGAAATCAACCGTTGATCTCCTCTGTGATACCGTAACGTATCCACTTATACTAGAGAACACTGGTCTCATTACATTACATCCAGGCTGTGTATTTCGGAGTAATGAACTGCCCGTACACACTGTCAACTCCAAGACCAATACTTGAGACGAATCCTTCATACCAGCCATCAACATTTCATTCAGTGCCGATAAACCGGAAGCCATCACGATGTCTCGTTTTAACCTATCGGACATTACGACCCCGGATATAACTGCGTTAGAAAACGCATTGGAAAAACAGCAAAGCGATGAGAAATCCAGGATAGGCGATGGACACTCATCGTCTGCTATGGACACTCATAGTCCTGGCAGTCATTTGGGGAATACGATACATCAGACAAGAACGTACAACAAATGGAACAGGTGCAATCATCATTAATTCACCACAACCAGCGTCTCGCCGCCCCCAGCATGTTCAAGAGAACAATAAATACATATTTATGCACCCTATATGTTGTTAACATCCGACTTATACTTTAGGTTCTCTAATTACTTTCAATTAGAATTTTTTGATGAATTTGCAGTTGTTAGTGTTTCCAACTTGTATATAAACGGTGTAAATATAAATAAATAGACAGAATATTTTTTTACCACTCAAGCGAAAAAATTATTATTATTCTCATTCCACTACAAGCATTCCCCCACCAGCGGTAAGTTTGCTTAAGTGTATTACAAATCCACCTTTAGTTTACAACAAGATTTAGACTTACAACCTAAATCATACTTAAGAGAGAACTCTATAGGTGAGATTTACAACGTCATTTAATCGCTGACAATCTAATTTATATACACTTTATTCGATACAAAACTTTTAAATTAGCACAAGTTAGATTTTAAAAAATTGATTAAACATTACAAATCAATTGAATTGACTGTTTTATTGACCTATTCAAGAAGCAGTTTAATTGAATATAAAATCGTTTCATGCATCGACCGATTTACATTTTTTTTTGTGCTGAGTTGGTTATCAGATATACCAAGAATATGGAAATGTATCATAGGCAACAGAACGTCTTATATTCTAAAGCACTTTTCAATAAGGTTTTCATTAACAGCATCTGATGATTGCTGATTTCTAATAACCTTCGTTTCTTTACTTATAACTAATTATTTTGGCTCTCTTTGGATTAGTTGGTTTCTATTTTGTAACCTTAGAGTTTCGAAATAACTGGTTAATTTTATTTCTTAACCTTTGAAGTTCTTTAGCTACATCACATCCTCTATAGTTTGCAGTATGGTGCCCTTTACAGTAGATTTTATGTAAGATATTTTGTTTTTCCCCTTTTTATTTATTTATGATTGTACACATAAGTACGAGAGTCTTATTTTTTGACTTAAATCTTGTCAGTTCTTCCTAGATTTTGTTGATGTGGTTTTTGTTTTTCGGCTGGTATGCTTTTCGTTTTTTGAAGTCTTTTGCTTCTTTTCAGTAACCGCCATCTGTTTCTTTCACGAGATCTTCTATATTAGTGTAGAACTCGATGTTATATCCGGAGTGAGTATTTGTTTCGTTATAACTTGTCAGAGGTGTTTTGGAAGTTTCTATTGGATTAGGGTACCATCGGGAGTATTTCTTTTTTGTTGTATACTAAATTGCCTTACACTTGAAAGGTGGTTTTTTGTTCGCTGTATCTTTCCTCTAGCATTTTGTTAAATTATCGAATCAATACGGTGCTCATATGGCTGATATAAATACGAGTATGTATATTGTATAAGCATATTACGAAATTGGATGATTAAATAAAAAATGTAATAGTCTGGTTAAAAAAAAGCGCTTTAAAAAAACACAATTCGTACCATAAGCGATCCCTTTAATATTTTCACTTTGCGCTACCATTATTTTTGTTGTATTAAAAGTTTTCAATTAAATTCCGAACTTTTTTTATTTAAATTTTTTTTTTTGTGAAATAATTTAAAATTAAAATAAAACAAGCGAACAAAAAAATAAAAGTTTCTTATATACAATATATAAATATAGAAAATTTCAATTTCCTATTTTCTTAATTTTAAAGACTAATCAATTTTAAAACAAAAAAAAAAACCTAATGTATATACCCTTACATCACCATCCTTAGCCGCCACTTTCGTTTGTTTAGTACGTTAGAAATGGCTGAGCAAATTTTTTACTTTAAAATAAAAACACAGTACTCGTCGTACATTGACAAAATAAGGCATTGAAACAAAAACAAAACAAAAAAAAAATTAAAATAAAAAACTTAAGTCTTTTAAGCTTTTTATTTCACTTCATTGACAAAAAAAAAAAAAAATCGAGTAAACGAAATTGTAAAATTGTGAAACTTTCATGATTGCTTGGAACTGTAAAAGATAAATGTGAACTTTCAATAAAATAAAAGTTTTCTATATTTTCTAGTCGTTTTTCATTAAATTTGCTCTTGCGTTGGTAGTGATTTTGGTTTTGTTTCTTAAAAAAAAAAAAAAAAAAAAAAACGACGACAATGTAAAAGAAAAATAGAAATTTAAAACCATTGATTGGCCTATTGTCATGGCATTAAGGAGACGCCCGTATTTTTCTTTTTATTTTCACTGTTTTCATTTTTTTTTATCTATATGTAAGATGTTTACTCAACATTTTTTTTTATTTTACGTGTATGTGGTATCAACTCACAGGTAGTACGAAAATATAAAAAAGGTAACCAGCAAATTTTAGTTGCAATTTTTTTTTTGTTGATTTCGATTCATTTGGCTTTTAGAAGTTTTTTGGGGTTTTCATTTTTGTTATGTACGTACATAGATTAAAAAGAATAGAAGACAAGTCTATATACACTTTTATTTTATCCAATTTCGTTAAAATTGTAAAGGTTTTATTTCAATGATAAGAAATGTATATAAAAATGGTATTTTTGTGGGACGACCATTTTATATCCGCTATATGTTGTTATAGTAGAATACACATTTGTTACTTTTCTCTTGGTAGTTTCAATATAAAATCAAAGTATATATGCTCTGCACTAAACCGTAAATGAGTAAATAACGTTTATTATTTGCACGACTTACAAGTCGAAATAAAACTTAAAATTCAACTATACACTTTGGAAAAATATATATTTTATATATGCTTTATACATTTTTAAGACTATCGAATGCAGCATCATATGCACAAATCAAATTTAAACATTTCTTATTTACTTACATGTGATTTAATCCACTTTATATAAAATTGTATTTGATCTCTACAATATGCATAATTAAGTTACGAATCTACTGAACTGCGCTAGTGTTCTCTATAGCACTAAACATTTAATTTAATTATATGGAGATTTGAGTGGGATTCATATGTACCATTAGTCATATATAACAGATACAAATTATTCTAGTTGCCTTTCTCTTCAGGATGCATATAAAATACGTATAGTCTTTGGCTCTTCGGTTGTTAAATCGTCTGCCAAAACTGGTTTAAAATCAATAAATTGATTTTTTTTTTAATTTCTATCTAATTCGTACAGTCCCGTCATCTGATCGATCCTAACTATTTTACCCATTTCGATAACATTTTATCATTTCTAGATCTGTATTTAAACAACTGATCCATGCCTACATTTTTTGTCATGGCAGTTGCTTACTATAACAACATATTTTGTATCATTTTGTAAAAATTTCTTAAAAACTTAATGTCATTATTTGTCTCAATAAGTCGTTGAACTCTTTTACAGTAGAATTTCACCGATTTCCTACTCTCCCTCAGACCAAAACAATTGTTGATCGTTGGTTCTGGTTTAATCGAACTTTTGATGCAGTTGTTAAAAGTTGAAGCACTTTAATCTTCACTACATGTATTTGAGAAGCTGGACTTGTTACGCAAATTAATTATATTTTTTCTCTGATCAATTCTTTTCAATGTATTGTAAGGTTAATTCGGGAACGGCATTGTTTTTTATCCTTAACCTTGTATTTGTTTGCGAAATGTATATCACAAATCCTTAAAAAAAATTATCGAGACTTAACTATGTCACATTTTAGTAACCAGCAGTTAAATTAGGGACTTTCTCGTTCCTGAAATTTAAAAAACTGTCGATTGGATGTTTCGTTTACTTAAAAAATGGATTAGATCTTCCTGAAAGATAAAATTTTCGGAAAATAGTTTGTATTTAAACAACATTTATTATGTCAAATAAGTATATTAAGTTTATAATGGATTTCTTTGGGTAATTTTTAATTGAAAAGTTTCTCTTAATTTCGATAAAAAAATCGATAGTTTGTATACTAGTCGCAAGATAATAGATTATATTGTTATGGATGAAATTAAATTGTAGACAATTATGAAAGAAAATTCAAAATTTAAATATGAAACATATAATGCCTTTGGTGATTATAGAAAAATAAAATTATATCATATTTCCTATATTTTTTTATTATAACAAAATAAAATGCTCGTCCTTAATGTCTTACAATTCATTACATTTTAAACTATGTATTCGGTCACTTTAATTTCTATTGTTATATAACTAAATATTACTTTTTATTTTTATTACATTATAATCTCTTATATATTATTATCATTATTATAGAATTCTCTTCCAACGAAGGTATGCATTAGTTTATATATATATAAATATATATATATATATATATATATATATATATATATATATATATTTTATATATATATATATATATCTTATATATATATATATATATATATATATATATATATATATATAAATATATATCTTATATATATATATATATATATATATATATATATATATATATATATATATATATATATATATATATATATCTTATCTACCATCTTATATTAACATTGTTGTTATGATTTTCATGAAAAAACTTATAATTTTTTTATTTTTTTATGATAACACAAAAATAGACATACACACGCAGTGAAAAAAAATACGAAAGATGCATATTCATACAAATAATTGGCCTTTTTTAAATCAAAACACGTACATAGACATGGCAATTTTATATAAAAAAAAACCTAAAGTAAAAAAAGATTTTCCTTGGGAAATATCTGAAAAGAAAACTACTAAAAATTGAAAGGAAATTTATAGGTACGTGCTTCCGGTTTTTATTCACAAAACATATAATAAAAATTACACAGGATTCTGAAAAGAATAAAAATATGAATTACAACTCAAGGATGATAAAAAAAAATGATGAAGAATAATTGTGCCTCTTCGTTACGATTTTTTTATGTTCCATAAATTTGTGTTTGTTTATTTTGTTATCTTAAGCACATTTTATCCTGCACGCCTATATCCGAATAGTTATATCATTATTCGACAGAATTTTGGTTTTAAATCCTGAATTAAAATTTAACAAAAATAATTCAGTTTAAATTAAATATACTAAGATTTTTTTCGTTGTATATTTTTTTTCTTGTTAATTAAGCACTGATTAGTGAATTGTAAATGAATTTAAAAAATTCAAAATGATCCACAAATCACATTTCTATTAATCGAAATTGTACTAGTTGAACAACGATTGTGTGATGTGACCATTTAATTGATTGATTGATTGATGAGAGTGTGCAGAAAATATGTTAGTAATGACAGAATTGGTCTGGTTTCCCTGTAGCCAATATTCAAACTACTGTTAGCATAAGACAATCACAATTTTATTGAACTGCTCTGCAGTCTATTTTCTGTCATCTCTTATCAACAACTCCAGTGTGCCACTATTGAACTGTAATCTGCAAAAACAATTCTCTTAAAACAAAATCTATTAATAGGGCTAATTTTTCCAAGCCGTAGACTGTAATAAATTAACTTAATTTTCAACTGAAAATTATAAATAATTAATCCATAATATAATAATATAATTTCTACAAGCCGTATGCTGTAATAAATTGGATTATTTTGTGCCTGAAATTTACAATTAATTAATTAATTACTTCATTAAAAATATGAAATTATAAAATTTATAATATAAATAAGATTTAAAATAATTTATTAAACATTACAAATCAATTGAATTAAAGGTTTTATGACCAATACGTCATGTAATCGCCGGAAATCTAATTTATATACACTTTATTTGACACAAAACTTTAAAATTGATACAAATTAGATTTAAAAAAAAAGTTGATTAAACATTACAAATCTACTGAATTAACCGTTTTATGACCAATACGTCATGTAATCGCCGGAAATCTAATTTCTATACACTTTATTTGACACAAAACTTTAAAATTGATACAAATTAGATTTAAAAAAAAATTGATTAAACATTACAAATCAATTGAATTAACCGTTTTATGACCAATACATCATATAACCGCCGAAAATCTAATTTATATACACTTTATTTGACACAAAACTTTAAAATTGATACAAATTAGATTTTAAAAAAAAATTGATTAAACATTACAAATCTACTGAATTAACCGTTTTATGACCAACGTACATGTAATTGCCGAAAATCTAATTTGTATACACTTTATTTGACACAAAACTTTGATGTCTATTGCTTGTCCTATATTTCTAAAATCATCCTGATCTAATTTTTTGGTATAGATCATAAACCGTTTATTAGTCCTCTTTTTTGTCTCCCGAAAATAGAACAATTACATAATATGATCAAATCACTAATCTGAAATACGCAATAGCAATCATGAAGCAAAATGTAAAAAAAGGAACAAAATTAGAATTGAACCATCTACTCGTAGTTTAAAAATTGCCGACACTGTATTTAAAAAAACAAATAGACGAAATAAATTAGCCCCCAAATTAAAAAAAAAAAATAAATTAACAAAACATAATAGTCATAAATAATAGTAGACTTAGATTATAGTAACGGTATAGTCCCAATTAAACGTCATGATGCAAGAATCATCACCAGCCATACAATATTACTGCATATCATCAGAGCTATGCATGTAACATTAATAGAATTTTTACAAATAGCGAATCGGGTAATAAGATTGAGACAAGAATCAGTAGCTTGTATCGTTATAGGTTAACAATTTTAAGGCACAAATTCGAAAATTTCAAGTAATCTATAACTATTTAAGCCCTAAAGCTTAGCTAAATTTTAACGCGGGCTCCACTTAAATGTATAAATAAATTTTGACATGTTTAGTTTTTTTTAGGCTGTGTTTTTTGGTTTTAAATTTTTTAGATTTTGGATTTTTGGCCTTCGTTGGTCATTATCTCCTTCACTTTTACGTGGTAAGTCGAAATCATGCACATTATAAAAATCATCAATTTTGCATCCTCCATTTTAACTCAAATATATTATAGTATTAAAAGAAAATAGCAAACCACAAAAGTGTATTACTACATTTATTGCATAGAAATTGGAAACAAATTTCGCTAAATTTAAAAATAATTTAAATTTACGTAAATCCAATTGAATATCTCGGTAACGGATTTGCCACATGAAGTCGTTTCACAAACAAAACTCCATATGAAATGTCAAAATTTCGTATTCATTTAATGTACCGTGCAGATAAATCGGCCTAAAAATATTGGAGACTTCATAGAAGTGCCATCTATTATACAATTCGACAAACTATATTTCCCATTATTTTGTCACGTCGAGCTGCGAATCGACGAGCGAAATTGTTTATCGAAAATTTTTTATCTCACTCTTAGCTACCTAAATTTTATGTCAAATTAGTATGGAAAATTTATTTTAGCTCGAGTTGCGTACCGTCCTTTATGGAAAATTTATCTTAGACCATTAAGGTCTAACTATTAAAATTATGTGTGTTTTGAAGTTCGAAGGGTTTCATGTGTGTTACCGAATGTATTGAATTATTATAAGTTCTGATGACGTTCGTCATTGAGGTATTGGGTCTTTATAGGATTTTTCGGTTTAGGTACCTGATAAATTTCTATGTAAAGTAGAATTTCAAGGTGTTGCGAAGAGCATTTTTAGTTTATGTCGTGCACATAATTGTTTAAAGTTTAGACTCTTGAACTCATTTCGATTTTCAACTACTACTTTTTCTGGAGATCCACGAACGGATATATATTTTTAGAATGGGTCGAGTGTGCCTATTAAAGTTTGACCGGGAAAAATTTGTTGTTTTTGGAAGTAATTTTGTGTTTTGATATGTTTATTTATAAAATTTGTAAAGGTTTAGTATATGGGTCTCTGTTAATTGTAGCTGTACTAATTTTTCATTCTAGCTATGCATATTGAACTACTGGTTTTTCACACAAAAGTTGCTTACACTTTTCAAAACACTTTATATATTGTCCATTTAGTTAAATTTTTCGGTCCTTTAGCAAATACTCGTTAAAAGTTTCATTATTTCAGGAAAATCTCTATTGAATTGAATTTCCTATGATATGATCGATCAGTCCCAAAAATGATTTAATCTGTTTTTCCGTTTTTGGAATAGGAAATTTTAGGATTGATTTTATTTTTTCTGGATTAGGTTTAACTTCTGTGGGTGTGATAGTATGCACTAGAAAAAAAACTTTTCTTTTCAGAAACTCTAACTTATCTAATTAAACTTAGCAGATCGCTTGTCTAAGTTTTTTGATCATTTTTTCTACATTTTAGATATGCTCTTCTAACGAGGTGGAGTAGATGATTACGTCATTCATGTAACATAAACAATTCTTATCATGGAGATCTCCTAGAATGTTGCCCATTAATCTTTGAAATTTCGATGGCGCAGTTTTAAATTACGCAGACTAGCCTCCACTTTAATTTTCGACTGACATCTTGCTTCTTTGGAACTATCAAAATTGGCGGTGACCATGGAAAAAAGCTTGGCTTAATAATACTTTGTTTTAACATTTTTATTATCTGAGTTTGAACCTCCTGCTTATGAACATAATGGTACCGGTAACTTTTTGAATATAAAGGTTTTCCATTTGAAAGTAGAATGTTATGTTTTACCTAATTGGTAAAAGATAAATGAAGATTTGCTAGGTGAAAGATATCACTGTATTTTCGCAACTTTTTTCAGAGACTCGTATTTTTCTTGATTTAGATAAGAAATTCTGATTAACTTCATACTGTCAGTATTGGGCTGGGAGATCTAAAGAATTTATTTATTAAACTTCAATGCGGTGTTCAAATAAAAACGTTACCAACCAATTGGTGCAGTGGTTAAGCTGCAGTATTTGGGACGGGTTGTACCGGGTTCGTATCCAAACGGGGGAGGGTCGCAAAAGGGATTTTTCATCACCTGATTACGATCGGTGATGATGAAGAACACTACTATGACCCCTATGTTGGAGTGCAGAATCCATGGGCCGAACCATCGTCTATGTCAGTACAGGCTGACTGGAACAATGCAATGTGCAGATGGATTTTAAATCGAACCTGTATTCGTGCGTCCTCGATTTGGCTGGTGACGGCGTAAGGTAGGGCGTTAAAAATTAACCGCGAAAGAGTTGGAAGAGCTTCGGCCCAACAAAAAATTGCAGGGTCCAAAAACAAACAAATAAAAACGTTTGTTCGAGATAAGGAAAATGTAAAATTCCCATTGGGGCATTCCAATTGTAAGAATGGTAAATTCCTTCAGGAATGATCAACTGTTCTTGTATAGTAATTGGTTTGGTGTAAATTCTCCATTGCAAATGTTGACTGGTATTTGAACAATTTTTTTTACCTTCCATTCTTCCAGAATTTTTAAAAATTCCATTGTTCGAGTGCAATTAATTCTTGGAAAATATCATGAAACTTGAATAAATAAAATTCGATAGGTGTGCCTGTTTTGAATTCTGCTAATCCCTCGAATATCGTTGATTCGGAATTCACATGCTTTTGTAAAACCGTTACTACGGTAATAGGTTTTATTTTAATTTTTTGAGATTTGTTTATAAATTTCGAATATTTATAAAAGATTTATCTGATCCAGCATCGATCAGAAATTTCAGGTTTTTATTATTAAGTTTAGGAAATAATGTATGAAATAGAATGGTTTCTGAAAGTATGATTATCGATAAGCCCGATAGGTCTTGGGAGGCATGTTCCTGAAAATGTTCACTAAATATTTCCTAAATATTTATATTTTTAAATCAAAACTAATCAAAATTTGTTTTTATTTCTTTCTAGGTAAGTGCCGTTTTGCTTGATTACTACATTTAGTTCCATCTAGTAAGTATTTTTTACTTAAAATTAATTAAGTTGTTTCTCGATATAGGTTGAAATACAACTATTCTATAATGTATTGTACATCATCTTTGTCGTCATGATAATTTGACTTCGGAACCAATTTGAAATTTAACAGTCTAAATGCGAATTGTCTTGAACGAACTGTCAGAAATATAATTATCACCATTGATAAAATTAAGAAACGCAATAGCTGTAATCGTGTTTTTTTCTAATATAGTAATGGTAAAGATACTCGTTTAATTGTTGGGCTAACTACCTATATTCGGTCATATATAATTCATAATAAGTAGTTTAAAACGTCTTGTTAGAGTTTCGTCATCATTTGATATACTAGTATATAATTTCAGAAGAAATGGTGTAGAAATTAGCGGTCGAACATTTAAATTTTTTTTTTTTGAAAATTAAGAAAATTATAATGTGACAAGTTCACACTTTAACTTCGGGTTGAATAATCCTTATTAATCCAAATCAAATGATTTACCACATAAAACGCTTTTATATATATATATATATATATATATATATATATATATATATATATATATATATATATCGATTAGAAAAAAATTGACTATATACATCGAAAATGGCTCACCTTAAACCACTTGTACGATAGGAAACTAATATAAGAGGCAATCGGTTAAATTAGCCCTGAGAGAAATACTTGAAATAAAATTATTATTGATTAAACCATTATTAGCTCGATGGATTAAAATTGACATTTTGAAAAATTAAGGAAAAATGTTGAACCATCAAAACATAATTTTATGGCATAAATTTCTTCTACTGTCCCAAAAAACTTTTTGGCGCATAAATGCTTTTGTCTTCTGATGATGATTTCGAATTTGTTTCTATTATTATTTGTTGGATGTTTGCCATGCAAATTTCTGTCGCGACTGATTTTATAATTTGCAGGATATACCTTCTACGTTTAGTCCTTGAATTCCTGCTTCATTTGCCATCAAGACAATATCATTTGTCATGTCCTTAAGATTAAAATCAACAGATTTTGCATTGACTGTTATTTATTGCATGTTTAATGTTATAAATCTTCCAGATTTTACATGAAAAAATGGTCTTAACCGCGGTAATTACACCTTGGTACTTATACTGTGTAAACCATGTAGTATTTGGTATAAAGAATCAACCTCTACATGTTCACACATATCTCTGAGTGAATGGGGGTAGGTACACTGCGGCATTATCTAAAAGTGAAAGCGCTTTATTGTCTTAATTCGTGCAATGTTTATATATTTTAAACAAAGTATGCAGTCATTTAGGCCTTTAGACCCGTTGCACATTTCAGCTAAGCTAAGCTAAGCGATGTGAAATATCTTATCGCTGTCAGGTTGTATATAACGTTTTTAAATGGAATGTTCCACAATTGAGCTAATCTATGTAAAATATGATTCTATATTTTAAACGATGCTAATAACTTAGCTCGAGTTGTCTTTGCCTTGCTGTGTCAGCTATATCGCTCACACATAGAATTATGTTTTTTTTTTATATATTGACGCATATTTAACATTATTTCATGTTAAATTTTAACATGATTTAAGAATAATACAAAACTAGGAGAAAGTTTTTGATTTCTATTTATGTTTTAGAAACCAGCCCTTTTCCATTTGTTTTAATGAGGATGAAGCATTTCAATTGACGAAGAGCTTCATGAGACCATATCCTGGTTGTCACACAGAACATAACACAGATTACAAAATTTTCAATTATAGTTTATCATAAGAGCACTTCAATCAATATAATCTGCTTTTGGGATTGTGAGTGCACGTTTTAGAGTTCATAAAAAACCATTCGAAGTTAGCCTTCGAAAAATGGATAAAATAATTAAAGCTACTTGCTTCATAATTATTTACGGAACAAAACAATAAATGGATGGTTTTGACTCTGCTGATTTTGACGATCCAGATAATCATGGAAAGCCCATGTAACAGAATTTACATCTATAAATGATGCTTGAGTTCATCTAAACATCTAAACATCTGATCTAAACTATAAACATCTGATGAAATCTCGGGAGTGAACATGCCGGCCTGAAACGTGGTGACAACTGTGATGATAATCCTGGTGATGGAGATTCACCTTTTTCCTCATATTCGCTTATCAAATCGAAAACTTTTCTTTTAGCTTCCCTCTGTATGTTAGGGGGAAAAGTCACAGCTGTTTCGTTCATTGACATAAAAATATTAAATCAAGCCTCGCAGGTCAAGAAATATTCCGTTCCCGTTTTTTATTCCGTAATAAAAAAATATACTCTCAATTATTGGTTCATTGTTTCGCGTGATGTTTGGTATGTGGCACCGTCTTTTTTAAACCACATGTCATGCAAGTCAAGCTCTTCCATTTTGGGCAAAAAAAAGTTGGATATCATCTCAAGGTAGCACTCACCATTCACAGTTACGTTGCAATTCGCATAATCTTTAAAGAAGTACGGTCCAATCATGCCACCAGCCCATAACCCGCACCAAACAGTAACTCTTTTTGAATGAATTGATAATTCTTGCAATGCTCCTGGCTGATTTTCACTCCAAAATCGACAATTCTGCTTATTTACGAATCCATTCAGCCAAAAATGAGCTTTGTCGCTGAACACAATTTTTCGATAAAAAAATGGATCTTTCGCCAACTTTTCAAGAGCCCATTCACCAAAAATTCTGCGTTGTGGTAGGTCGTTCGACTTCAATTCTTACACCAGCTGTATTTTGTAAGGCTTCACACCTAAATCCTTCCGCAAAATTTTCCACGTTCAGTAACAGAGGCCCAATTGCCTCGAACGGCGCCGAATCGATAATTGATGGTCATCACTAACACTGGCCGATACAGCTACAATATTTTCTTCAGTTCACACTGTACGTAAGCGTGTTGGTGATTTAATGTCCAACAATGTAAATTTGGTGCAAAATTTGGTCACAATAGCCCAAATAGCCACTTCAGCGGGTCGATTAAACTGAAAAAAGCGCGCGATGAACTTTCTTAACAGGCAACGCATTTTGATAATAAAATTCAATGATTTGGAAGCGTTGTTCGTTTGTAAGACGATTCATGGTTAAATTATAGACTAAACTGAAGATGTTTGACAGTGACACAAAACACGAAACATACGTGACCTGTCAAAATCAGTGTTGCCAAAAAGAAAATAGTTAAAAAATCACCCTTTATAATTTATTAATTTAAACATTTAAATCAAATTAAAAAAATAATTTTGTCAAAAATCTATTCCATCCATTCCATATCGTTTTTTTTATGATCGTTTGGTATATTCTGTAGTCACGTGACCAATTTTTCATTCCTTCTCTTCTTTTTTGGAATGAATAAAAAAAAAACACTCAATATTTACAATACTTTTGAGTCTTGATACCTTTTGACATATTTACGAAACGAATCTTATGTGGCTCGACCTTAATTGTTTTATTATTATTGGTTTGGATACGAAATTCTACTTTACAAAATTCTTTTTTACGTAATTCCGTTTTAAAAAATTCTGTTTCATATAATTCTGCTAAAAATTAATTCTGCGTTTTTTGCCGCAAAAAATTAATTGCAGAATTAATATTTACCAGAATTATGAAACGTAATTCTTATAATTCTTATATAAATACGAAATCACAAAATCTTGCCGTTATTGATATTTCTGAAGAATTATGTCAATTGGAAGGTGAATTGATGGTCTCGTGTCAGTTTGAGGTCGACAGAGAAAAGATAATCATAATGGGTACCATATCAACTCTACAACTCCTAGCAGAGTCAATATGCTGGATAATGAATAGTATTATTGAAATGGTACCGACCATAATGCGGCAGCTACTTTCTATCCATGGTACATTGAAAATGAAGTTATACCATTAATTTTGTTACATTTTGTTTAATGAGCCAAAAAATTTTAAAATTATACGACTTCTTTTATTGAATTAAAAAAATTATTTTTAATATTCAAAATTGAACCAACTCCACAAAGAACCATGTGTGGTTTTGAAAAAGGCATTATCTCTATCGACGAAATTTGTTTTCCTAAAGCAAATATAAAGGGATGCTTGTTCCTCTTCGGGTAAATTTTATGGCGTAAAATCCAAAAAGAAGGGATGAAAAACTATATAGAAATTCAGTATCATTCTCGTTGAAAATTATGATGATAGAGTTTAGCCTTTGTTCCGGAAGATAAATTTAATTCATATTCCTTAGAACTAAAAGAGAAGTTTGAACACAGAAATATGGAGTATTCCCCAAGAATGGAAAACAGCATTCAAGCGTGGCACCGACGTTTGCAAGTTGGCATAAATTTCTTCTACTGTCCCAAAAAACTTTTTGGCGCATAAATGCTTTTGTCTTCTGATGATGATTTCGAATTTGTTTCTATTATTATTTGTTGGATGTTTGCCATGCAAATTTCTGTCGCGACTGATTTTATAATTTGCAGGATATACCTTCTACGTTTAGTCCTTGAATTCCTGCTTCATGTAAAAAAATAGAATTAAGCGTGGTAATTGTACCTTGTTACTTATGTTGTGTAAAACATGAAGTATTTGAGAATACAACTACTACATGTTCACACATATCTCTGAGTGGATGGGGGTAGGTATTCTGCGGCATTATCTAAAAGTGGAAGCGCTTTGTTGTCTTAATTCAAGCAATGTTTATTTATTTAAAACAAAGAGTGGAGGTCATTTAGGCCTTTAGACCCGTTGCACATTTCAGGTAAGCTAAGCTAAGTGATGTGAAATATCTTATCGCTGTCAGGTTGTATATAAAGTTTTTAAATGGAACGTTTCACACTTGAGCTAATTTATGTAAAATATGTTTTTATATTTAAAACGATGTTATTAACTTAGCTCGACTTGTCTTTGCCTTGCTGTGTCAGCTATATCGCCCACATAGAATTATGTTTTTTTTATATATTGACGCATATTTAACATTATTTCATGTTAAATTTTAACATGATTTAAGAATAATACAAAACTAAGAGAAAGTTTTTGATTTCTATTTATGTTTTAGAAACCAGCCCTTTTCAATTTGTTTTAATGAGGATGAAGCATTTCAATTGACGAAGAGCTTCATGAGACCATATCCTGGTTGTCACACAGAACATAACACAGATTACAAAATTTTCAATTATAGTTTATCATAAGAGCACTTCAAACAATATAATCTGCTTTTGGGATTGTGAGTGCACGTTTTAGAGTTCATAAAAAACCATTCGAAGTTAGCCTTCGAAAAGTGGATAAAATAATTAAAGCTACTTGCTTCATAATTATTTACGGAACAAAACAATAAATGGATGATTTTGATTTTGCTGATTTTGACGATCCAGATAATCATGGAAAGCCCTTGTAACAGAATTTACATCTATAAATGATGCTTGAGTTCATCTAAACATCTAAACATCTGATCTAAACTATAAACATCTGATGAAATCTCGGGAGTGAACATGCCGGCCTGAAACGTGGTGACAACTGTAGTGATAATCCTGGTGATGGAGATTCACCTTTTTCCTCATATTCGCTTATCAAATCGAAAACTTTTCTTTTAGCTTCCCTCTGTATGTTAGGGGGAAAAGTCACAGCTGTTTCGTTCATTGACATAAAAATATTAAATCAAGCCTCGCAGGCCAAGAAATATTCCGTTCCCGTTTTTTATTCCGTAATAAAAAATATACTCTCAATTATTGGTTCATTGTTTCGCGTGATGTGTGGTATGTGGCACCGTCTTGTTGAAACCACATGTCATGCAAGTCAAGCTCTTCCATTTTGGGCAAAAAAAAAGTTGGATATCATCTCAAGGTAGCACTCACCATTCACAGTTACGTTGCGATTCGCATCATCTTTAAAGAAGTACGGTCCAATCATGCCACCAGCCCATAATCCGCACCAAACAGTAACTCTTTTTGGATGCATTGGTAATTCTTGCAATGCTCCTGGCTGATTTTCACTCCAAAATCGACAATTCTGCTTATTTACGAATTCATTCAGCCAAAAATGAGCTTCGTCGCTGAACACAATTTTTCGATAAAAAAATGGATCTTTCGCCAACTTTTCAAGAGCCCATTCACCAAAAATTCTGCGTTGTGGTAGGTCGTTCGACTTCAATTCTTACACCAGCTGTATTTTGTAAGGTTTCACACCTAAATCCTTCCGCAAAATTTTCCACGTTCAGTAACATAGGCCCAATTGCCTCGAACGGCGCCGAATCGATAATTGATGGTCATCACTAACACTGGCCGATACAGCTGCGATATTTTCTTCAGTTCACACTGTACGTAAGCGTGTTGGTGATTTAATGTCCAATAATGTAAATTTGGTGCGAAATTTAGTCACAATAGCCCGAATAGCCGCTTCAGTGGGTCGATAAAACTGACCATAAAATGGAAGAAGAGCGCGATGACTTTTTGAACAGAGCACGCATTTTGATAATAAAATTCAATGATTTGCAAGCGTTGTTCGGTTGTAAGACGATTCATGGTTAAATTATAGACCAAACTGAAGATGTTTGACAGTGATACAAAACACGAAACATACGTGACCTGTCAAAATCAGTGTTGCCAAAAAGAAAATAGTTAAAAAATCACCCTTTATAATTTATTAAGTTAAACATTTAAATCGAATTAAAAAAATAATTTTGCCAAAAATCTATTCCATCCATTCCATATCGTTTTTTTTATGATCATTTGGTATATTCTGTAGTCACGTGACCAATTTTTCATTCCTTCTCTTCTTTTTTGGAATGAATAAAAAAAAACACTCAATATTTACAATACTTTTGAGTCTTGATACCTTTTGACATATTTACGAAACGAATCTTATGTGGCTCGACCTTAATTGTTTTATTATTATTGGTTTGGATACGAAATTCTACTTTACAAAATTCTTTTTTACGTAATTCCGTTTTAAAAAATTCTGTTTCATATAATTCTGCTAAAAATTAATTCTGCGTTTTTTGCCGCAAAAAATTAATTGCAGAATTAATATTTACCAGAATTATGAAACGTAATTCTTATAATTCTTATATAAATACAAAGTTATGGAGAAATCACAAAATCTTGCCGTTATTGATATTTCTGAAGAATTATGTCAATTAGAAGGAGAATTATTGGTCTCGTGACAGTTTGAGGTCGACAGAGAAAAGATTATCATAATGGGTACCATATCAACTCTACAAATCCTAGCAGAGTCAATATGCTGGATAATGAATAGTATTATTGAAATGGTACCGACCATAATGCGGCAGCTACTTTCTATCCATGGTACATTGAAAATGAAGTTATACTATTAATTTTGTTACATTTTGTTTAATGAGCCAAAAAATTTTAAAATTATACGACTTCTTTTTTTGAATTAAAAAAATTATTTTTAATATTCAAAATTGAACCAACTCCACAAAGAACCATGTGTGGTTTTGAAAAAGGCATTATCTCTATCGGCGAAATTCGTTTTCCAAAAGCAAATATAAAGGGATGCTTGTTCCTCTTCGGACAAATTTTATGCCGTAAAATCCAAAAAGAAGGGATGAAAAACTATTTAGAAATTCAGTATCATTCTCGTTGGAAATTAGGACGATAAAGAGTTTAGCCTTTGTTCCGGAAGATGAAGTTAATTCATGTTCCTTAGAACTAAAAGGGAAGTTTGAAAACAGAGAATCCATGAAGTTTAGAAATTGGGTTGGAAAAAATTAATTCAAAGGCAACAAATCAGACTGTACATACTCTCTAATATTTTGGACAATGGACCAAAGCAAACCCGGAACGGAGTATTTCCCCAAGAATGGAAAACAGCATTTAAGCGTGGCACCAACGTTCAAAAGTAGTGGTCGGGAAACGCCATGTGGGGCTTTATAAATTGATAGGTGGTGTATCAAAGGAGATGATAATGGTGGAAAACATTATATTATATATATATATATATATATATATATATATATATATATATATATATATATATTTAAAAAAATTATTTAAAAACGTCGCAAGATTGGAAACCTTGATTTTTTCTTTATAAACCCCAAAATTTAATTTTTAAACCAATAGTTTTGTTAAAAATCAATTAAATAAAAATTTTTTCAATATATTTTTTGGTTATTGTGTGATTTTTGGTTATTGTGCTTGTGGGAATGTGTGTGTTGATTTTATAAAACAGAATTTAAAATACAAAATTTTTTAAAACCAAATTTTTCAAAAAAATTAAATTTCCAAAAAACAGAATTTTGTAAAACAGAATTATATACCGATCACATTACTATCATTATTTCCAATTTATGTTTCATGCCTAGACCATGTACAAAAAATAAACAAACTTATGGATGTATTTTAAAAATCAAAAAATTTTAAATTAGGTACTCGTAATTAATTAAAAAAATAAAAATAAATATATTCATTTCAATTTAATCTCCAATTTTATTTTAAAGAATGTATCAAATTACATAAAAAATAAAATTAAATCAATAAATTATATACATTGAATAATTAATTAAAATAAAATTTACTGAGAACCGTTTTTAATTACAAAAAGAAAACATTAATTTTCCAATAAATAAATTCTTTTGTATAAAATAAACATTCAATTGTTTAAATTAATACACCGCAAGATAATTATTAGTATATAGCTCAAGTACATACATCGTATGTATTATATATTATAGTTATTAGAACATCAACAAAGGCTAATAAAATAATCCTAGAATATTACATTTAATTAGTTTGATATTTTTAACGTTTTTTTTTTTGTATTACTTAAAAGAATAATCGCTAAAGGAGGAATTTTATATGTTTTTGCCTTATGTATAGGTTAACCAACGCATCATCACATTGATAATATGCACATAAAGCATTTTTATTATTCACATAAATAAAAATTTCAAAACCACATCGACATTTTTAAAAAAAAAATTATTAACGATTGCATTTGAATTACAAAAACAAAACAAATTGAAGAAACAAAAAAATTAATTAATTGAATTAAAATTGGAAAATGCATTTTTTTTAATTATACTTTTATATTTAAAATATAAACAATAATAAAATTTATGCATGTACATAAAAAAAAAGCAAATTGGTAATTTGAATTTCACAGTAAGGGCGAAAAACAACCAAATGTAAATAAAAAATTTTCCTTTTTTTTTCATTTTTACGAATTTTCAAACCACACCCAATGCAAAATAAATAAATTAAATTTTCAATATTAAAAATAAAAAAAATATTTAAATTTAAAATAAATAATTACAATTTTATAATATATAATGTTAAAAATTGATGTATTTATATTATGTAGATATATGTATATTTTTATATTTATATATACTGGCATACAATAATTCAATTGTATATCCGCAATTTTCGGCATCCGGTTCATCTATTATGGAAATTTTTAGTTGTCGGTTTATTATAAAAAAAATAATAATAACAAAAGTTAAAATTTTTTTATGTGAATTTTTTCGTAGAAAATGCAATTGGTTCATGATTTAAATATTAGAGTTTTAGTTTTTAATTCGATTTAGATATCCTACAGTGTATTTGCATGTTGAGTATGGAAAATTTTTTAAAAAATATGTAAATGAGTTTTCATGATATATGTTTCTGGTTCAGTACTGTAACAAACTAAATAAAGCATTCACGTTCTATAAATATTATATATATATATATATATATATATATATATATATATATATATATATATAATATATATATATATATATATATATATATATATATATATATATATATATATATATATATATATATATATATATATAAATATAAATATAAATATATATATATAAATATATATATATATATATATATATATATATATATATATATATATATATATATATATATATATATTATATATGCCTGAATTCAATAGGTTTGAGATAATGAGCCTAAATGCCCGATGCGTAATTTGGCGTAAATATGAAAATATAAAAGATTTGTAATGGGTCGTTGTTTTTTGTCAAATTCTATAGCTTTCTGTAGCTTTAGCAAAAGTACCACTGAGTTGCTTAGACGTCTCACATTGCGATGCTTCTCTAAATCTGGATCATGATTTTTAAATAACCATACCAATTGATTAGGCATTTCTAGACCTTGAGCAGTTTTAGTTATTCTCATCACTCGATCAAATCCATAATAAGTTCATGCAAATATTTTTCATTAAATTTGTTTTCATTCGCCAATTGTTTAATTTATGCAAATGACAAATCATCAACACCCTCGCTAGAAAAATTCCAAGCTAATATTCACTACTTGCTGTTTCCACATTGCCTTTTAGATTGAAACTAAATGCCGAACACAATTTTTTCTAACAAATTCTAATTCCTATTATTTTTAAGCAACTTTAAGTAGAGCATTAAATAGAGGTGATGTGAGTGGCAAAAAAAAAATCCCATGCCTCAAAAAAGACTTATAAACGAGCATGTTATCCATATAATTCCACTACAGCCTCCTTGGCATGTCGCAGGTCAAACAAAGGTTTAGTCAAACAAAGGTTGGATCGCTGGGCTTGAAATGGGTAACTAAAAAGAAAAAAAAAAAAAAAATATATATATATATATATATATATATATATATATATATATATATATATATATATATATATATATATATATAAAATATATATATATATATATATATATATATATATATATATAAATATATATATATATATATATATATATATATATATATATATATATATATATATATATATATATAAATATATATATATATATATATATATATATATATATATATATATATTTATATATATATATATATATATATATATATATATATATATATATATATATATATATATATAAATATATATATATATATATATATATATATATATATATATATATATATATATATATATATATTTATATAAGAAAGTGGTAGACTAACCTGTTGTCCGGTTGGTTGGTGACTTCTCGGTCCATGTTTTCCGTCCTTTTCATCTCCTAGGCACTGACCTGACCAGAGGGCCGTGATTGATGGAGATGGCACATCTATATATCAAGAAACAAAACAAAACATAAGAAACACATCACAAGAAAAATGGAAATACACCACACAGATTTGGCCGACACAAACTCTAAGAAATGAGCCAGCCCACACACAAATCACATAGATGAACACCAAAATGAAACGAAAACAATAACAAGAAAGTGTAAACATAAATTATTTGTGTTGTCAAAACAAACAACAATCAAAACCGGCATTGACATTTCGTACTTGACGAAAGTGTACAGTACAGGACAGCAATGTCGGTGAACCGTGGGTAGTGCAGTACACGGATAATTCACAGCTGGCAGGTCGAGCAAAAATAAGGGTTGTCCGACGCGGTGGAAAATTGATAAAAGGAGACGGAAATGAGAAAAGGACTCTTAGGTGTGGTACCGTGGTGGAAGAAAGGTCGAGTTTTTTTCGTTTGGGATTATTCTTTTTTTTGTCTTTTGTTTTTTCGGAGAGAAACGATTGTAATTTTTTCCTGTAAAGAAGTGCTGAGAAAAATGACAGGATTCCTTGCGTGGAAGTCGTACAAGTAAAGAAGAAAAGTGGAGTGAGACGAGACTACCACGTGCAGCCAAACAAAAAAAGGAAGAGGAAGCGAGAAGGTGGACAATGATACAGGTGAGTGCCATTTTACTTTTCCGTCCTATTTCCACGTGTAACAGTGAACTCCTCCGAACCCATAGTGACCCCAAAAGTGTTACACCCAGCCCGAGAGTCTCTAGCCAACCGCAAGGCAGCTAGCCACGATTCGTGCGCGCAGGCTGGCGCCCAACCTTAAGGATAAATAAAAAATTGCCTGCTAATTTGGGGGAACTGAACCAGGGATATACATACTGGGGGACCGTCGGTGTGATTTATTATTGGTAATGCTAAAATAAAATTTGGTACCTTAAATATAAAAATAAAAATAAACAAGTGTAATTATATTGTAAATTACTTGTTTGGTTTTTCTTTTGTGAACGCGCACGTCACAGACTACCTGCATCCGTAAAAACCTCACTGTTAAAAAATTCAACAAAAAGCAATATGGATACCGCAAAAATTATACCAGAATCACACTTATGATAAAGAACTCGACGTTTACGGTTGGTATACATGGAACATGCAGTCGCATAACCAGGCGCTTTTGATTGCACTGTATCAGCCATGAAAGATTATTGCTTAGAGCTCGTTGCTCTCCAAGAAACTCGATGGCCAAAAAGTGAAGACCGCGTGTCCCAAGGCTATACATTGCTTCACAGTGGAGATGACACCGGCAATGTTGGTGTTGGTTTTCTCTTTGGGCCCCAGGTGAAAAAGGCTGTTTCAGATTTCAAAGCAGTTGATAATATTATATTTAAGCTTTACGTTTACGCGTTCGACTAGCTAACCTGTTAATCACTTGTGTTCTTGGACCCAATGATGTAAGCCAATACTTTTTTTATAAAAATATTCACTTGGAAACTTCTATAAAAAAGTCATCGGACTGCACCGTATCTTCAGACCTAGGTAAATCGCCATTCAGGATCATGATGGAAACCTCCGTGTTAACATCGATGCAGTGATCGACACTTGAAAGGGGCATTGCTCTGATTTACTGAATGTTTATAACAAATGTCAAATGCTGTATTTGAAAGTTATCAAATACAGACTGCAGAGATGTGCATATAGGACCCATCCTACGAGGAATTCACACTGGTCATGCAGATATAAAACGAAACATTGACATTTGGAGGGGATACTTTGTGGAACTATCTTTTCGACCTTATTCGATTAGAATGGCAAAGCGAAGTTATGCCTGAATGAATGAAAAGTGACCTCGTTGTACCCTATTCCTAAAAAAGGATATCGCTCAAAATGCGAAAACTATCGCACCTTAGCTCTCCTTTGCACAGCTTACAAATTACTGTCTTAAATAATATTGAAGAGTCACGTCCCTGGCGAAAGAAATTGTAGGTGACTACCAAGGAGAATTTCGTTCGAATCGGTGATCAAGTCTTTTCGTTGAGTATGCAGGTGTTCTTAGATTCTCATCAAGCTTTTGTATCAATCCATCGGGATAGCTTATGGTTTGCTTTGCGATGTCTGGGAACACCTTACAATCGGGATACTTATGGTATAATATTGTAACTGTTTATGGTATAATATGGTATAATATTGTGACTGCCATACTGTCATTTTACATTTTGTTTGCGAAAATGTAAAATGACAGTATGGCAGTCACAATATTGTCAAAGTTGAGAACAAGCTATCATAAATTTTTGCAATTAGCTGTGGTATACGGAAAGGAGCTGCCCTATGCCTGATTCTTTTTAATCTCATGTTATAGTATTCATCTTTCGTAAAAATAAAACACTTCAGCACAACATCTTGTACCATCAGTCCAACCAGTTTCTAGCATATGCAGATGTTATCTGTGTAATTGGATTGAATGGCAATTGTGTCAAAGACCTACAAGAGCCATTTGTACAATTCTCAGCTTTCGTTGGTCTTCCAACGAATCATTGAGTCTAAAACCAAATATATGATCACTGGTTTTAGAGACTAGACGCAATAGATTTAAGTAGTGGTGACTATACATTTGAAGGAGTGATAAGTTTTCGATACCTTGTTACACATTATAATTATGTGAGAGAGGATACTAAAGCTCGTCTTGACGCTGGCAACCGTTGTTTATATGCCTTACGTCCACTGGTAAAGATAAAATGCCTTGCAAAAGTTCGAAAAGCTGAAGTTGTATAAGGTGTTGATCAGACCCGTGGTCATATATGAGATTGAGAGTTGCACCCTTACGGATTGAGAGCCGCCATATAATTATTTATTAATTTTACAATATGCCCGGAGCCTTTGAAGTTTAAGATCATATCCGATTAATTGAATAAACCATTATAGTTTCGTTAAGTTTTTTAACGCTTGATTAAAGTGTTAAGTTACAATGATATTTCCAATTACCATTAAAAACAATCACTAGCTTCATAAAAACGTTTAAATTAGTTATTCAAACTTATTTTTAACACGTGTTAAAACTTATTAGATTTGGTTTGTATTTTGTAGGGGAAACTTTACCAGCTCCAATAAATTTGGCTTCGAAACGGTGAATTTCCACACTTTTAACTAAATATACATGAAATGTAAAAAGTAATTTGAACCATTCATTCATTAATTTACTTTCAAAAATTTGTAAGATGCGTAAAGGCTTCGTTAAATACTCGACATGTCATTTGAACACAATAATTAATTTTTATTGGTTCGTTTTTAAATAACATTATAGTTGAAATAAAAAAAAACTATTTGTTTGGTTCGCTAAACTAGAAAAGTTTCGTCAAGTTAACTTAACGAAAAAGTGTTTTTGGAAAATAAACAAATTAAATGGTTCAAATAAAATTCTATTGATATAAATAACCTTTGATTTAACTATTGTTTATATTGGTAATTTTCTATAAGTTATTTTCGTTAAGTTCGTTTTTGAATCGTGTTGACTCTTTTGTCCAAACTTAAAAACTTGAAAGATATTAATATCATAGCACTGATTAGTCGTGACTCTACAATTGTTAATTCATTTTAAATTAGGCCTGCCAGGTAATAGAAGTTTGAAGTGAAAATCTATCAAATAATTGGCAACTATTTCGAAACTGTTTCGATGAATAATTTTGATATATTTTTACTTTTTAAAAACATTTAATATTTAAAACTAATTTGGCGCCGGCACTGTCTTAAGGAATACCAAACTTAACTACACGACAGTCGCTGACACTATTATTTAAAAATACATATTGTTTACGATCAGTAAAAAATAGCTTTTAATTAATTTATATGATAATCCTCTAAACCCGTATCTATAAAGTTTACACAACAGTTTTCCATTTAAGTTTTGCATTTAGCGTCATCCCTAGATATTTTGCTGTATTTGCATAAGGGACTTGTTTAGAGTTTATTACGATTGGTATACTGACATAGTTTGTTTTATTAGTAAAATTCACATGAACCGACTTTGTTTCATTGTGCTTAATTTTCCATTTCTTCATCCAGTATCTAACTGTATTAATCGTTGTTTGTAATCTTTTTCTTTAGCTTGCGTTACATTACTCCCAACTGCCAAAATTGCTGTGTCTTTCAGCAAATGTAGCTATGGTTGTTTCTTTCAATAGTGGTATGTCTCGTGTATATAGGAGGTATAAGATGGGCCCAAAACGCTTCCTTCGGCACTCATGCTGAAATTTTCTTTAGATTCGAATATTCATCTTCATATTTTACTCGGAAATGCCTGTCGGTTATGTATGATTTTAGGATTTCATAATGCCGTTTGGGAAGATCTCGATGTAACTCGATGTTTACTTTAATCCTTTGTGCCATACACGTTCAAATGCTTGCGCTATACATCCAAGAAGAGGCTTGAACTAATCTTTTTCGTTTCTAGATTACATTCTATAATATCTGTGATTCTGTGAACTTGCTCTACGGTCGAATTTTTTTTTCTGAATCCAAACTGATAAGCAGGTATAAGAACATTATCCTCTATTATAGGCTTTTTGGTTGTCTCCAATAAAAAATCACCCCACACAATAATTTAATCCAAAATTTATTTTGTTTTAATTCAATTATTTATTTATTATAATTCACAATTTTATATGACGTATATTTTACTTTTTATTTTAGTATGCTACACACTAACTTGTGGATTCCAACCCAATCGTAAAAAGACCGAAAAAAAAACTAAAAAAGAAAATGACGATGCGTTTTTATTTTGTTCTTAATTTTTGACACGTTCATTACCGTCGGTATCGTAGAGTGAGCATATATACACACTGTTGATAACTTCAACAGTGTCGATGCTCAATGGCATTGATGCGCAACCGTAGATGTCGTATGGAAAAGGTTTGCGTGTTGAATATTGTGTCGTAGCTTAACAATATTCAATTTGAATTATACGTTGCTTAAATAAATTATATCGAAATAATTTATTTATGAACGCTATATTACCCCCCGCGCAGTTGAAATGTCGTGAGAAGAAGTGAGTAAGTAAGGTGAGACGAAGTAAGTGATTGGCGGATCTTGACCTGTTCTTGACTTCTGTTTTTGTAAAGATAGGTTTGCCATATAATTGTTACCCCTAGTTGTTTATTACATTATGTAACGACAACAAACAAATATTTTCACGTGTCTTGGGTCCCACGAATTTGTCTTTCAAATTCTTCTCCGAAAGTGTAATAAACATTTGAGATCGAGTTGTAATTTTACAGTAAGTATTTTAAAGAAAGTAATGATCGTTTAAAGTAAAGCCAGTAGTATATAATAAATTGAACCGATTTATAATCAAATAAATGTAAGTAATTTATTAAACGTTGAAACGAACTGTTTTCCGTGATCGCGCTGATTGTCGTCGCTCAGCTGACGCTACAATCCCGTATGCGGGCTTCAATCTGTCGATCGAGATTGATTGATGTTTTCCCTTTACGTTGATAACAAATTGCTTTCGTAAACGTCGAATTACTTTATACGGACCTTCGTATGGGGGTTGCAAACCTGTTCTGACTCTGTCGATTCGAACGAACACAAACTCACAGTTTTCGAGAGATTTTGGAACGAAAATATCTTTTTGAGGTGATTGACGAGTCTGTGTCGGGATTAAATTTTGCATCGTGGTGCGTAGTCTGTCGATTACTGTGTCGGGAGTGATTGCTGGTGTCGGAGGATTTTCGATAAAGAACTCACCGGGAAGCTTGATGGTTTGTCCATAAACCATTTCTGCTGGTGAGCACTTAATATCTTCCTTCACCGTTGCTCGAATACCCAGTAATACTATTGGAACCTCGGAGCTCCAATGTATGCTATTTTCGCGAGCTTTTAATGCGGCTTTTAGCTGTCGATGGAATCGCTCAACCATACCATTCGCTTGAGGATGGTATGAGGTTGTTCGGATACGATTTGATCCTAAAAGCTTGGTCAATTCAGCGAAAAGTTTTGATTCGAATTGAGTTCCTTGATCGGTAGTGATTTCAAGTGGAACTCCAAATCGGGAAATGTAATTATTAACTAAAGTGGTCGCGATAGTTGCTGCGGACATATCGGTCATGCAGTAAGCTTCGGGCCACCTAGTAAATCGATCGACACAGGTTAGTAGATAAGTATATCCATTTGACGGTGGAAGCGGTCCCACTATATCCATATGGATGTGCTCGAATCTACCTGATGGAATTTCGAATCGTCCAATAGGCGTCTTGGTATGCCTTTGGATTTTTGAACGTTGGCAGGATAAACAAGATTGTGCCCAATTCGACACATCTTTGTTTATACTTGGCCAAAAATATCGAGCAATGATCAATTTACGAGTTGCACGGACGCCGGGATGTGAAATGCCATGTAAAGAATCGAATATAGTGCGTCGTAGTGGTTCTGCGATGTATGGCCTGTTGTTGCCAGTCGATGTTTCGCAGTAAATTTCGAATCCAGGCAGTGCAAAAAGTTCTAGTTTCATCGATGAACTAGTGTGACATTCGGAACCAGTCAATAAAGACTGAAGTTCTAGGTCATCTTTTTGCGCCTTCATGATTATACTATAATCGAAGTATTTTTCGTTGTCGTTTGCACTAATTTCGGCCGAGCGGGAAAGTGCGTCTGCGACCGTATTATCTTTACCTTTCACATGTCGAATATCGGTGGTAAATTGACTAATGTAATCCAAATGACGTGATTGTCTTGGATTACGTTCAGTTTTGGACTGAACTGCTCTGGTTAGAGGCTTATGGTCGGTGTAAATGGTGAAATCCCGACCTTCGACGAAATACCTGAAGTGTTTAACTGCCAGATATATCGCTAATAATTCCCTGTCGAATGCTGAGTATTTCGTTTCAGCACCCGACAATTTTTTTGAGAAAAATCCCAGTGGCTCCCAACAGTCTACCTTATACTGTTGTAGTACTGCGCCCACAGCTATGTTCGAAGCATCCGTCGTTATGCTGAACTTAGCATCATTCATCGGATGCGCTAATAAGGCTAAATTACTTAAATCATTTTTAAGTGTCATAAAAGCACTCTCGCAATCATCCGGCCAAGAATAATTCTTGGGGGTCTTGGGTTTTTTTACTAAAGCAGCCAAGTGCGAGTGTATTGGGGCGAGTTTTTCAGCCAATTTAGGAACGAATCGGTGGTAGTAGTTCACCATTCCGATAAATTGCTGAATTCCTTTGATCGAATTTGGAGCTGGGAATTGCGTAATGGCATGAATTCTGTCTTCTGACGGCAAAATACCATTAGGCGTAATTTTGTGGCTAAGAAAATCAAGAGTTTTCGCACCGAACACGCATTTCGAGCTCTTGATATGCACGTCAAACTCTGATAGTCGTCGAAAGAGTTGATCAATGTGTAATTTATGTTCGTCTTCGTTTTTAGAAGCCACTAAAATGTCGTCTATATAGACAAATACGAAATCTAAATCGTGGACGACTTTGTTTATAAATCGCTGAAATGTTTGAGCGGCGTTACGTAACCCGAATGGCATTCGTGTGAACTCGTATAGTCCGAATGGGGTAGTAATCGCCGTCTTATGTACGTCTTCAAGTGCTACGGGAATTAAGTGATAGGCTCTAACAAGATCTATTTTGGAGAATATAGTCGAACCATGCAAATTCATCGAAAAATTTTGGATATGGGGAATTGGATATCGATCTGGTATCGTTACCGTATTTAATCGTCGATAATCTCCGCATGGTCTCCAATCGAGATCTTTCTTTCTAACCATATGCAATGGGCACGAAACGGGAGATGCTGATGGACGACAAATTCCCAGTGCCACCATATGCTGAAATTCCATCAGTGCGGCTTTATGTCGCACAGGATCTAATCTTCGTGGTCTCGACACAGGCAAATGTCCTGTCGTCACAATATTATGTACCACGGCATGTTTCAATGGCAAATTATAGTTTGGCTCGGCTGTCAAGGATGGATATTTCCTGAGCAGCGCACCATATCCGTTGTCGATTGAAAAGTGTACAGGAGTTGGTGTATCAATTCGAATGATACCGGCATTGATTGACAGCTTAGTAGCTGAATCAACCAGCCGTCGATTCCTAAGATCAACAAGTAGGTTAAATTTTACCAGAAAATCGGCACCAATGATCGGGCGATTCACCGCGGCTATTACGAAAGCGTGCGTGAATGTCCGCTTTAATCCAAAATCTACCTGAAGTAGTTTCTCCCCGTAGGTATCAATTTTTGTGCCATTGGCTGCTGATAATGCCAATTCGGATTTTCGAATAAAGTGAAATGAATTTGCGACAGGAAGCACCGAAAGGTCGGCTCCCGTGTCAATTAGGAAAGTCAGATTGTTGATTCTATCATGTAAGTGTAGTCGTCGGCTCATTTTAGGGAATTGTATTGCTGCCGACGCGACCTGTTTATTTATAAGTTTTTTTCGTTGTTGTCTCTCACGGCTGCGGACGTAGCCTGGCCAAATTTACATGGTGGTCTACAGCGTCTCGCTTGCGCTCCGAATTGCGTGTGAAACCAACACGCACCATTTGTAGGTCCACGACTTTGGGACCTCTCTCGCGATCTCGATTTTTCACTCGATCTATTGCGTGACGGGAATCGCCGTTCACGTGATTGATTTCTTCGTGAATGTGTCAATTTTTCGAGTGCGGTTTCGATTCTCGCTAATCTTTCTTCCACCGTCGAACTCGGGAACCGACGATTTTCGGCGCTGTTTGATCGGTAGGTATCAAATGGTGTTCTATTAAAACTACGTGATAGACGAGTTGATACTGCGTTGATTGTGTTGGTGCCCGGCAAGATCTCGTACATTTTGTCTGCCGTTTTAGCTGATTCAGCGATGTCAGTGCGGCTGTCTTGGGCTACCAACGCTAATTTGATGAGAGGTGGCAATTTTCGTATCCAGAGCGATCGAATAACTTTATCGCTGAAATTAGACCCTGCTAGCGTCTGAATACGAGCAAGTGCTTCTGATGGTTTCCGATCTCCAAGATCTTCCCCCGCCAGAAGTGCTTCGAGCTGTTTTTCGTCTGAGGGTGCCAACCTGTCTATCAATCTGTCGCGCAACGTTTCGTAGTGGTTCTCGCTGGGTGGATCCGCAATTATGTCCGGTACGCGGTCTATTATTTCGACTGGTAACGCTGATAGCGTTTTTGTGTACCGGCTAAGCGCGCTCGTCTTTGCGGCATTGAACTGGATCTCAGCCAGCTTGAACCATGTTCGCACATTGTGTTGCCAAAATGGTTGCAGTTGCACGACCGCAGCTGCCTCCACATGGACCGGAACGTGGGTGTTCCCTTCTGGTTCTGTGTCCATTTTCTTTGTTTCGTCGTTCGTCATTTTAAAGTGTTGAGTGAACAAAATTTGCTAAAAATCGTGCTAATGTTTTTTATATTGGAAGCGGAATTTTCAGCGAATTGGCAAACGTCACAGTTAAATATTACTATTGTTGATGCGAGGAGGAATTTGAAAAATAATAATTGCAACAAAACACGAGGGAGCGGAACGTTTGTAATTAAACGATAGAACGGGTGAGAATCAAGCAACTTGTGTGTTTCGAACGTAAAATTTACAATTTCGGAGAATATATTTTTAAAAAAAAACTTAATTGAATTTAAATAAAGCAATAAAAATGATTCTACGTTAATTTATAGCGAACAAAAAAATAATTTAATTAAATTTTAAATTATGAAAATGTTAATAAATTAATTGCTTTACAAAAGAAAAATTTTAATGTGAGAAAAAAAAAACTTTTGTACCGTTTGTTTGTTGTTTCCGCTTGTCCCCCTTGGTATATTTCGTTGGTTTGCCGCTTGTCCCCCTTGGTGTATCCCGTTGGTTTGCCGCTTGTCCCCCTTGGTCTCCAATATTACCGTGTTGTATAATTAAGTTCACGTTGTGTAACTATGGCTGGATAAGTGTGTGTGCTGCCACCGTTATATTGGCGAGCACGATGTATGAATGTATATGTATGTTTTGTGTACACTTCGTATGATTTTGGCTGCCTCGTTTGTATGTTTTACTCCGTAAGTAAAATTTCCGTTGAAAGTATTTCGGCTGCCTCGTGTTGTGTAATTGTATGATTTGTGTACACTTCGTTTAATTTGGGCTGTCTCGTTTTGTATGTTTTACTCCGTAAGTAAAATTCCCGTTGAATGTATTTCGGCTGCCTCGTGTTGTGTAATTGTATGAGCAAGCGCACGCTCTTTATTTTGTTTGGCTGAACGCGTTATGTGAGGTTACGTGTTCTCTGCGGTATAAACCGCCGTCGGGGTCACCAATTTGGTTGTCTCCAATAAAAAATCACCCCACACAATAATTTAATTCAAAATTTATTTTGTTTTAATTCAATTATTTATTTATTATAATTCACAATTTTATATGACGTATATTTTACTTTTTATTTTAGTATGCTACACACTAACTTGTGGATTCCAACCCAATCGTAAAAAGACCGAAAAAAAAACTAAAAAAGAAAATGACGATGCGTTTTTATTTTGTTCTTAATTTTTGACACGTTCATTACCGTCGGTATCGTAGAGTGAGCATATATACACACTGTTGATAACTTCAACAGTGTCGATGCTCAATGGCATTGATGCGCAACCGTAGATGTCGTATGGAAAAGGTTTGCGTGTTGAATATTGTGTCGTAGCTTAACAATATTCAATTTGAATTATACGTTGCTTAAATAAATTATATCGAAATAATTTATTTATGAACGCTATACTTTCGACTCTTCAGAAGTAGTTTTTCAAATATCTATTGGTCTAAATGACTTTTTATCGTTACTGTTTTTGTTTGGCTTTAAAATCATGATCACTTTTGCTACCTTCCACTGCCTTGGAACGTATCTTAATCTAAACACAGCATTGATTATGTGCAGAAGTTTGTGTATTGCTTTGTCTGGTAGTTCTTTTATAATTTGCCCAGTTATTAAATCTTATCCAAAAGCTTTTTTTGGATTTACATTTTTTATTTCTCCTTTTAACTCACGGAGCGTTACAGTTAGTATATCAAGTTCATTTAATCTGTGTACAAAATGAACATTTTCATTTGCAGATTGTCTGGGTAGTGGTTGAAACGTTTCTTCAAGGTGTCTCGCAAACATATCTGCTTTTTGCTTACTACTATGAGCCCACGTACCGTTATCATTTCTGATGGTAACGTGCTGTTAATTTTTTTGGCCTCTTAATCGATTTTGTTGCTTTCCATAGAGAGTATTCAGTGTCTTTTTGACCAGTATGAACTTACCAGTTCGCGGCTTGCTTTATCGCTTTCAGTTCTGTCTTTTTTGATCATATTGACAGCATCCTGAATATCTAAACCTTTATGCTGTAACCCAGCTATTATATCATTGGTTTCACAGGTATGGTGTATTCCTCTAGCCATAACCTTAATTGGTCTAGCTTGCTTATCTTCATAAGTATACCACTGAAACTTGTCATCGTTAAGCTTCATGGTAAGTGTACGATATGTTTCTGGGTCTGGTATATTTACCTTCCAGACATCGTTGCTTAACGCTACTAGCTTATAATCTTTATCCGTGATATTTTTCATCAAGACATTGATGGTAAGGTAGTCTTTGACACCAACTATCATTATATGTGGTGGCTTCAGTAACTTCCATATTTATTGTTACTCTTTTTTTAGGTTTCTTTGTCACGAGTGTCCACTGAGAATCACTTTCAAATTTCTCATTCGGATGAATTTCACGATCGAGTTCTTCTTCATCTGTGTGTTATTCGATGGTATCCTTATTGTTTGCATGTCGACCCGCTTGAATGATGCGTTAAAAAATCAGCACCACTGCTGAAACTTTGCGATCATTGGATAACGACGACGTAGAGCCCGCTTGCACTCTCTCCAGTCGCCGGCACTGGGTCTCTGTTCCCTGCACCGTACGTTTCCTCATTATCTATTTTCTCCATGATGGATTTTTTGTTTTGGGTTTCACACCCATATACTGATGACAAAAGTAAATTTGCCCATGCATTCAGTCATGCACTGATCATTTCCAGTTACAACGCCTGGGTTATTCCGTTTGAAATTAATCAATCAGGGCCTACCCTGTCGATCAATGTTTATACTTTTGGCGTTACTCAGGAAACAGCGCGATGTGCTTATACAACCGTCGCACCCCTTTGGTAAATGTAGTAAAGCTTATGTTTCTCATTATAGTTATCAAAACCTATAATTTCATAAAAAATTTCTAGTTCAATCGTAAATACATTTAAAGTACATTAAATTTAAAAAGAGTTCATTTTTTAACCTTACTGATCGTTTTATTTGTCAACGAGTCAAAAGCTTGTTAAATGTGCTTAATCATTGACAATTCAAGGTTTTACATTTTGGTACATATTATATATGTAATTTGAAAATCACTCAAAAGGAAAATTATCGTCTATTATACATATTACTGCTACGGATCGAAAAATCTTTCAATCTTTTCACAATGTCACGAAACATTTTATTATTCACCATATACAACATCAGTGTGTTCATCAAAATTTTATGTGTATATATACGAAACCCAAAAATTTATATTACATATTCTGCACAAAACAACTATAATTTAATGGGTATTTATATAGACGCCATGTTGCTTACTTTATTACATGTATACAGTGCCTAATTTAAAAATAAATAGCCCAATTTAATCAAGGCTGAACTTTATAATGTAAATCCAATTTTATTTTTTATTTTTTCATTCCAAAAATTATTTTATGCTTTGCTTATCTCAAACAATTTTCCTTCGTCTTGTGTTGTGTTAGGTATATAGATTTTTCAACAAAACGCAAAAATAAAAATTTCACGTGACATGATTTACCAAAAACATGAAAAAAAACAAAAACAAATAAATAAAAAAAATTTATATAAATTATATAGTCCCGTAGAGAAAAATTATTAATGGTTAAAACATGTTTAGGGATATAGGGAATTAATTTTCTTTGCCAATATTCATTCTGATATACGAAAAAATTTAAAGCTTTTACTTTTTCCATCTCTTAATTCTTTTCGCTTTTTCTTTATTTTCCAACACATAACAAAACTTTTGCTGTTTTTATTTTAATCTGCCATAGTCTGTTTCTTATTTTTGTTTAACTCTTGTTTGTTTACTTTACTTATTTATTATTATTATTGTTTTTTTTTTTTAACATTTCTGCTTAAGAAAGCAAATGAAAAGTTTTTTTTTATTCTTGTATGTGCTTTTCCATTTAAAGCTTATTTTTAAAGTTTTGCTGGTTTTTTTTTTACTTCAATCTAGTCGGAAACAAAGTTATTTTTGTGAAATGAAAATTGTCACGTGTACGTAACTTCGTCGAATCGGCACTATATAATTCCTTTATCTAAAGCTTGTGTGATGTTTTCTTTAAGTTTTTTTTATATTTTTTTATTGGTACGCTACTAGGTATGTTAACAAAACGTAGTATACAAATGTGATGGAGGTGTAAGCATACAGTTGACATCATATACATAAACATGTTGTGTCGGCAACATTTGTAGATGAACGTTGAATATGAAAATGGTTTATGAAAGTTAAATTATTTAAATATTAAGCTACATATTTAACAATTTTTTCATCAGCTATGTATTTGTATGGGAATTTTCTTTAAGAACACCTTGATATATATATATATATATATATATATATATATATATATATATATATATAAGATAAGAACACAAAGAAAATTCTAGAATACCAAAATGAAGAAGAAAAACTAAACTAAACGATAAAAATTTATGAAAAGGGTCGTTAATACGTGACTGAGTTTACCAATAAAACGTGAACAGAGAATTAAAGAAGTTAAATATTTTCTTTAGAAACAGTTTCACTGCTATGTATATACATAAACATGTTTGTATGTGCACGTCCCTATATATGTACAACATACTATATATAATATATACATACAATTCAATAGATCCGTATTATTTTTGCATTTGGTTTTAATTTTATTCAATATTTTCAGTATTTTCATTGCTCCAAATACTGTTCAAATTGATAGAATATATAAAAAAAAAAATAAAAAATTAAATTAATAAAATATATCAAATATTCAATTTTATTTTTAAAATATTTTAGATTGAAAAGAGTCTATGTATAGGTTAAATTTTAGTCAGAACTTGATTGATTTCCCAAAAGCGTTTGTAGCTTATTTAATTTTAGCATGCGAAAATATATAGGGCAATGGAAATATTCGTTTAATTCAACAACCGAAGCTAAACGGAATTATAAATAAATCCAATACAAAATGCAAGAGCATCGGTTGATAGTATTAAAGTACAAACTTTCAGAACTTTAACAAAATAGGAAAGGAAAACTAATTGGCACCGTTTGCTTCGTATGCATAAAGGGCTCGTTTTCAGAGAGAACGACTATTCAAATAATCGCGTTAATTATACAGAAACGCAAAATTTTTATTGCGGTATAGTGTACACAGCTTTACTGTCAAATCATGAAAACCAACCTACGGTTTTGTCAAGAATGTCTAACTAATTCATAGGTTCTATGCTTAAATATTTATTTTTAAATAAAAACTCCGTAATTAAAGAAATTTTCCTGATTTTTTTGGCTATACGGTTTGAAGGTGCTTCCTGATACAAATTGTCACGCTTCGTCACTGATATATATATATATATATATATATATATATATATATATATATATATATATATATATATATATATATATATCCATTTCCATTCATTAAATTATGGTTTGGCTTAGTTAACTTTTAACATCTGATACAAGATATAAGTATTGATGTGTTTGGCATCCGTCTTCTACAATTTTTTTCAACTTTGAAGTTTTAACCCCCAGTTTTAATTCCTTGATAATCTTGGCGCTAAATTGCATACAATTTCTCAAAGATCATATAACCACTGAACCATAAAAAGTTGTTAGTGAGTTTGGTGAAAAAGTATGCTGAAACGAAGAATTAGCGTACAATATAGGGTCAACGAAAGTAATTGTGTGTTTTAACGATTTGTTAATCAGTGACAAATTTTGTGATTAGTCAAAACAACATATTCATGTCAAAAAGAATATTCATTATTTGTGTGACATTAAAATGAGGAATGATATGTACATTCAACCAAAGTTCTTTAAAAAAGAAGTAATCACCGGTTGTTGTAACTAAAATTTCGTAAAAATTAAGAAAGTTCTTAAATTATTTCTTCAAATAAAAAGATAATTTCATTTAAATGAAAGAAATGTTCTTTTATTACATTTATTTGATTCAATGAAATAATGCGTCAAATCAGTTAATATCAAAATCGTTTATATATATATATATATATATATATATATATATATATATATATATATATATATATATATATATATATATATATATATATATATATATACATATATACATTCCTAGGTATATAATTATAACCAATCATTTAAAATTTAATGAAATAAATAAAAATATATAAGTAGGTCCTAAATAATTATTTTATAAAAAATAAATGTTTTATTTTAAATTCAACAAAACTTACCTAATAAACGTTTTTAAATACACAAATTATACAAAGTATTTAGCAATTTCCATGTGTTATGTTGTTTAAATTTAAAATTAGACAATTAATATGGATATTTTCTTCGTCATATTTAGTACAAATTGTATACAATTAATAGGGTATATTACAAGTTAACAGTATTACAAATTTTGAAGCAAATATCTACTGCGTCAATAAATGTCGTCATATGATATTTTACGCCATCATATAGTAAACCAGTATTTCTTTAGGTTCTAAAATGGTCCCAGCTACTATTATCAATGGTTAAATAGGCTTATTATTATTCATTCGCATTAATTCCTCTTCGCAATTCCCAACCGGTTTTCTTTCAATAATGAAGCTTTTTCAGAATCGCGAATGGAGTGTCTAATGATGTCTACGATCTTTGTTGTGGGAGTTAACATGCTGTTCAGTAAGAAGAAAATTGCCCAAGAGCAGCCATCTAATCCAATTATTAAAAATAGTAAGAGTTGTACCAGCATTTATTACGCGTTGTAGCCTATAATTTTAGTAGCAGCCCAATGATGCTCTAGATCTACCCATGAGCAGTTATCTTTTTTAATTTCATCTATATTTAGCTCAAGTGATTCTTAAAATCCAAATTATAATAAGTAAACTTCTTGTAATTTACAAATTTTCCGATGAACTTAAAACTAATACATATCTCACCTAATTAAAATGGGTACCGGTCGAAACTGGATATTTTACAACTGGATTTGACGAAACAGGATAATTCAAAACTGGATGTTTTAAAACGAGATAAGATATAAAACGAGATATGGTACAAAACAAGATATGGTACAAAACGAGATATTGTACAAAACTGGATATTTTAAAACGAGATAAGGTACAAAACGAGATATGGTACAAAACTGGATATTTTAAAACGAGATAAGGTACAAAACGAGATATGGTACAAAACTGGATATTTCAAAACAAGATATTTCGACATGTGATTTAAACTTAAAATGATTTTTTAGGAAAGTTCTGGAATATGGCCAATAAGGAAGGAACTCGGCGAGTTCTTAAGCGATTTTGATGAAATTCTATATGTAGGATGAAAATGAAATTTTAAAATAATCTTTTTTTGGAAAGTTCTGGAATATGGCCAATAAAGAAAGAACTCGGCGAGTTCTTAACCGATTCTGATGAAATTCGATATGTAGGATGAAAATGTTGATGAAAATTAATTAATTTTTTTCACATAGATTCTCTTAAGTGAAGAAAAGTTATATAAAGTAGAAGAATAAAAAATAGTTGAAGATACATTTTACTGACAAATACTCGATCAAGTCAATGATTATTTTAATAAGATGAGAAAGGCAGCCATTAAAAAACACTAAGTGAAAGAAAATTCTATTTCTCTCCTTAGAAATATTCAAGTATGCAACCTGACTGGCCTTATTCCAGAACTTTCCCAACAAATCATTTTAAAATTCCATTTTCTTCCTACGTATCGGATTTCATCAAAATCGGTTAATAACTCGCCGAGTTCCTCCCTAATTGGCCATATTCCAGAACTTTCCTAAAAAATCATTTTAAGTTTAAATCACATGTCAAAATATCTTGTTTTGGAATATCCAGTGTTGTACCATATCTCGTTTTGTACCTTCTCACGTTTTGAATTATCCAATTTTGAAATATCCAGTTTTGTACCATATCTCGTTTCGTACCTTATTTCGTATTGAAATATCCAATTTTGAAATAACCAGTTTTGTACCTTATCTCGTTTTGTCAAATCCTATTTTAAAATATCCTGTTTTAAAATGTCCAGTTCTGACAGGTTCCCAATTGAAATACATGTTTTGCTACTAGTTTTGAAAATTTAGATGAATAACGTCGTTTGGGGATTATTCCACTATTTTTGAGCTGATGTTGAGCGTTATAAATTTTATCATAAATTTTACCTTGTGGTTTTACTTGTAATTTAAATTTTACAATTAAATTTTACGTTATTCAGATAATATATAAACATGTTTTAATTTACATTAAACTCTGATGGAAATAAAAGTACTATGTTTTGTGATATGGCTTCGGCAAGGTTTACCGTCATCTTAATGTCGAATTTTAGATCATAAATTTGATCATTAAATCAACCAAAATTAGACTGCGAAATTGGCCATGCTTTAATTTTGCTTTCCAATTTAATTTGTACCCTTAATTACATTTTATATTTGTTTGTCAGTTGAATAACGTGTCGTTCGGTTATATGTTTTAAAACATCGAAGTCTGTTATTTCATCTGCAAAGAAAGTATGATATTAATATTTGTTATTTAAGAACCTAAATTTAGCAATTTCATTTAAATATTGCAAACAAGTTGCTTAACTCCAACGTATAAAGTAAATCTTTGATTTGTTCTGTTGCAATCGTTGATAAATTATTTTCCTCAAAGTTTTTTGCATCTTGGATATTAGCTCGAATAAAAATTTGGTTTGGAATCTACGATGATACGGGTAAAATGACGGTGTAAAGGGAACCATTGTCAATTATTTGATATTCGGCTAGCAAAATTTCAAATCTTTGTAAATTTTGAGTATCGTCGATTGGTGTTTCGTCTCCCATGTTTATGAATTTTACGCTAGATATAGTATATGTATAGAACATAAGGTTAATAAAACTTTATAGCTAAATTAATTAAAAGAAATTTAATTTTTATTTAATTTTATATGCACTAAAATAATTTTTATTTTTTCTGCTTCCTTACTTTACAGCACCAAAGTAATTAAGTAAAATGCAACGATCCAATATACTTCCTTTTAATTCCTTGTTTCAATATGAAGAAATTTTCGTCAATTTACAAAAAAATTCTTCTTTTTGGAGAAATTTAAAGTTATAAACAAAAAGAGTCTTTAAATTAAATAAATTTCGTCAAAAATGGAATAAAAATCGAGCAATTAAACTACTCAAAGTAATTATTTCTTCCATTTGACGAATATTTGGTTTTGCAAGTGAAAAATGAGTAACGGAAAAATAATTTAATACGAAATACAACTACTATTAGACCGATGAGTTTTTAGTAATTCGTTTGAAAATTAGTTCTTCCATTTAATTATTTTATGATTAATTTCAATAAATGTTTGACCAAAATTATAGTTAAACGGACGATACTTTCAATATAATTTAACGAAAGTGATTTGTTAATATCACCGACGAAATTTTTTTCAGTGACATTTTAGGGTGACAAGATCAGGGAAAATAAGAAATTCGTTTAGAAAGATAAAGATTTCATTTGAACTTATTTAAGAAAAAGAAAATATCTTGTGCAGCCAATCGGTAACTAATTTAGTAATCAGTTCCCTGCATCTTCTTCTATATATCGATATACGTTAAACCCATGGCGGCTGAGGCGGTGTATGATCTGTTTAGAAAACCGTATTGGTAAGGTGACAGAAAATTGTATTCATATGTTGATTCAATTCTTAAGGATAATTCTTTCGAATAATTTGCAAACTGAAGACAATTACAATATCGGTCTTTAATTGGAAGTTAGTTTTATATCCGGCTTTAAATATAGGAATTATTTGGAATTATTTTAACATTTTTTATCAAAGGACTTTATGATGATATTAATTCAGAGCATAGATCAAATTTAGTTAAGTAGCTATCACTGGTATCGGGTATCGGTATATAGGACAAGTCAGGAGTACATGACTATTAGCAACGTTTGAGCCGACATTTTTAAAATAATTATTAAACATATCGGGCTATCATACGTAGTTCCATTAATATCTACTATAATTTGGTTAACAGATATTGTGGCATTGAACCTACTAGTATTACTTAAAAATATTTTTGTAAGTTTATCCATTTTAAATCCTATAAAATATTATTTTTACAACAAATAAAGTATACAATAAAGTCGTTCTTAAAGAGGTTAAAGAGGGTCCTAAAAATAGTAACGCAATAAAGGGATAGTGTAAAAAAATAATCTCTCAACGACAGTTACTTATCAATTAAAAATGTATAAATTGATACTTAATTGTTTAAAGGAAGAACTACTAATTAGTCACTATGTAACACAACATAAACAAAGTGTTTTTTACAATGTGTATATTCAATAGATTGTTAATGTATTACAATATTAAAAAATAATAATAAAAAACAAAGATGCATCATCCATCTTATATCCCTTGTACTTTAGATGCATAAAATAACAATAAAATATCTATGATGAGATGGGTAAGAGCATATCATCAATGTTTAAAAAAAAATACAAAGAAAAAGCTGTTGCTTAATACTGAAAATACTTGCTTCTATAGTTTTTTTTAATCTGTACTATAAAATAAATTGAAAAATATGGTTCAAACAAGACACAGACACAACATCTGACAAAGTATTTATATGAGTTTTTGTTTACTTTTTATAATCTAAATTGATGATATGGATAGTCGATTTTTTGTTGAATTGTTCACTTCAATTTGAACTATATAAAAACTATTAAAACACATAGATTGTAAATTTTAGGGGATGATTTAAAATTCCTATATCTTAATTCTGTACACATCATTGTACGATACACATCTTTGAGTCTTCTTAATCGTTTACATATATGTACTTTTAAATGTATAATAAAATAATAGATAAACTTAAATTAGACTTTAAGCTTTTATTCGAAATTAAATGTTTGGGCCTATATTACAGCTTTCTTACATGATTCTTTTTTTACATAGCTTAGTTGCAATTTACAAAAAATAATTCCCTAGGCTGAATTTACATTCGTAGGATACAAACTCTATATAGATCCTGGTTTAGTATATTGGTTAAGTATAATTAACCACGTATCTTTTATGGTTTGGTGACCTAATGTGCAAAGTGGATTTTCTTTCCTTTTACCAATAGCTCGATTAACATTTTTAGTTCTATTTTCTCTGGATCTTTACTATAGATTCTCTATATTTTCTGGGTCTCTGGATTTCACTAGCATTGAAAGTTCGCGTGTTGTAAAAACTGTTTTCTTAGTAAGAACTGTTTGATGTTTTGGAACCATTAAATACCCAACACTGCCAGCCATACCGCGACTCATGTATTCACACTAAACTTTTGTTAAAATGATTCCTGTTTTAAGATTTCTTTCATGCTACGAATGCAAATAGAAATTGATAATGAGGTCAATCGTAAACTGTGACTCATTCGTCTGTAAAATATTAATGTTGGAAATAAAATTCGCATCGTTCATTTGTTCTATAAAAATAATAAACTGTTTTTACAGGCCCGTACCGCATCAACATTCTGGCTCTATCGGTTTCGATACCTTATTCTTATTATTCTAGACAACTCGAAGAAGACAAGTTGTTCTCTACTCAGAGAAGCCATCATCGCCAAAAGTGATCTCTGAATGGTGGTTCTCCTCTCTGTGATCGTTGAACTATACGTTTAGGGTCGCCTTTCAGACCGTGAGCGCGCCAGCGTACTCGTTGTGCTTTTCTTTCATAAACGTGGTTAGGAATTTGCAGTAAATTCCTGGCGGTCTCGTGGTTGAGCAAATTGCAAAAATGTCTGATAGTTTGTTACCTACTTTGACACAGCATTGTGACTTCATTACTATGTCATTTTACAAAAACGCATGAATTTGTATGGTATTCCCAGACATTGCAAAGCATACCATAAGCTATTCCGATGGATTAAGTCATAGGCCCGCTGAAAATTCAAGAACACTTAAAGCACGTCACGAGTTGCTTCGTAATATTTAGAAAAAATTAACCTGAGTCTAAAAAACTTGATCAGTGATTGACTAATTCGGATGAAATCTTCTTGGTAGTCACCTACAATTTCTTCCGCCAGGGGAGTGATTCTATCCTATATTATGTAAGACAGTAATTTGTTTGCTGTGCAAAGGAAAGCTATGCTTCAATAGTTTTAGCATTTTAAGCAATCTCCTTTTTTAAGAATAAGGCCACTTTCTATTCATAAGGCATCACTTTTCTTTACCATACTAATCGAATATGATCGAAAAGAAAGTTCCTTAAAGTATCAAGATCATACGAGTATCAAGATCTAGGAATCTGCAACCAACCTCAAAAGAACAGTTTCTGTTTAGTCTCTGTATGGCCAGTGTAAATTCATCTCTATGCACATTTCCGTAGTCTGTATTTGATAATTTTCAGATACAGCATTTGACACTTGTTACCGCCTTGACTTTCCCAGACTTTCATCCCAGGAAAATTTAACGCGCGTAAAAAACACACCCCAGACTTTTTTTCTCAATAAATGTATCGTATATGTAACTACATAAATAAATATTGGCCGGTAAGGCTGTTGATATCGTATATGTAATATGCATTGGCCAGTAAGGTTGTTGATTTTTTAATGTTTTAACTGAGTCATCATCTGGTGGAAGTGGTCGTGCATTTTGGAGGCTGATAGTTTTCTAGGTTATGTATTCCGGTTTTGGATGGTAGTGTGGCTTGGGTTTCGTGCTTTGGGTAAAAGTAAATAGGTACAGGGTGTGTTTTTAAGTTGAATGCATGATTTAATCGCTGCCGTCACGTTCGTTTCGGTGGTTGGTTGGCTTGCAATGGCTCCGTAACGTTTTGGCAATTAAAAGGATCCTGATGCCTGGTTTTGCTGTAAGAATGTTATTTTTCCTCTCGATTGATGCTTCTAGGTTTTTTTGGAGTGTAGTATAGAGTATAGAGTATAGTATCGAGGTATAGAAATCCAGCGGAATGTCATTATCACTTTTTGGAAAACCGTGTTGATAGTTTTTGTCAGATTTTGATTTCACCTTATCTGGTTTTGATCTGTCTGTCGATCGGTTAAGCGTTTATGGCGATTTCCGGTAGTAATACAGTTTTTTTGCCCCTGTGTCGACAGGGATTCTTAGGATCATGTTGTTATTTGTTGGTATGCTTGAGAGGCACTAGTTGTAAGATGTCGCTGTGGTCGTCAGTGTGCTCTATGATTTCTCTATTCTGTCGTTCCTTGTGAAGTGTTGTTTGTTTTTGTGGTGGTTCAAGCGAGTATCAGAACAGATTGTTGATTTTCCTCGCGTTGCCCGCTTCAACGATGAAAGTTAGTGTCGGTAGTATCGGTTGAACTGGCCTTGCATATTATTATGTGTTATGTTATAGTGATATAGTATTGTTATATTATTATATTGTTGTACTGTTCTAGTTTTACATTTTGATATTTTTACATTTTTATGTTTTTATATTTTTACATTTTTATATTTTTATATTTTAATGTTTTAATATTAAATATTTTAATTTTTTAATATTTTAATATTTTTATTTAAAATGAACAACAGTATGCTTAAGAACTTCTGGCAACATGGAATAATTTTGTAAATTGCAAGCGAAAACTAATGCTATTTATTACAGTATACGGCTAAAAGCAATTAGTTCATTATTAGATCTTGTTTTCAGGGAGCAGATAACACCTTTATTTGATCTGTAATATTTAATCACATTTATAAAATTTAATTTATATTATTTTGTAATTTTTATAATTTCATATTTTTATAAATGTAATAAATTAATTAAGTGTAAATTTCAGGCAAAAACTAATCTAATTTATTACAGCCTGCGACTAGCGGAAATTATATTATTATATTATCAATTAATTAATTTGTAATTTCAGATTAAAAATTAATTCAATTCATTACAGCCTACGGCTAAGAGCAATTAATTCATTAATAGATTATGTTTTCAGGGAACAATTTCTGATAACAGATGAATGGTGGCACACTGGAGTTGCTGACAAGAGATTCTAGAATGTAGAGCAGTTCAGTAAAATTGTGATTGTCTTATGCTAACAGTAGTTCGAATATTAGGTACCGGGAAACCGAACCAATTCTGTCATTACTGACATACCTTTCCTTTCTCTACCCCAACAAAAATTTACTATTGACCGCCATGGTGTCTGTAACCGGATCGATCTCAATAATTTAACTAATATCCTGCCTCATCCTTCCAAGTTTATGTAAAACGGGTGTACGGTGGGCCCGGCCAAATATCCGGAAGATCCTGGTGAGTCCTTGGTCATACATTCTAAATCAATCAATCAAAAAAATGTATAGGCAGCTTTTTTGAAATGCATATTCCTCCTCGATCAATATCCGTCAAAACTAAGAAGCCACCATGGTTAACTTTAGGAATTCGTAATTTAATTATTCAAAGGGATTATGCATCTAGGAAGTGGAAATGTTGCAGATCTGAGGAAAATAGGAATATGTATAATTGTATTCGCAATAAGGTAACTGCAACACTAAGGCGAGAAAAACTAAATATTTAACTACTGAATTAGGTGATTTTAATATATCTCAAAAACAATTTTGGGAGTTAATTAATAAAATGGTCTTAAAGATTCATCTTCAGGTATTTGCAGTCAGTGCTCAGCTAGTGATTTTGCTTGGAAATTTGATTCTTGTAAGCTAACTTCTGTAAGTGGTACTAGCGCAAATACAAATTCTGTAACGACCAATGCTAATGCCGGATTTTCATTTAAATGAATTGATGAGGTTGAACTGGAAAAAGTTGTTATGTCGGTTACTGGGAATAATATTGGTCTTGATTTAATTTCCTTTAAATTTATCAAAATGATTTTTCCTTTAATTTCAGAATATTTTTTGTACATCATTAATAACGCAATAACTTTCTCTTGTTTTCCTGCGTTATGGAAAGTAGCCAAATTGATCTCACTTCCAAAAATAAAAAATCCTAAATCTGTATCTGATTATAGGCCTATTAGTACATTATCAGTTCTATCGAAGGTATTGGAAAAACTATTAAAAAAGAAGATTGCGGGATATTTAGAGGAGTTTAATTTATTGGATCAATATCCAAAGTCTGCCTATAGATAATAGCACAACCTCTGCTATATTAAATATTGTTGATGATTTACGAAGAAATTCTGATTCAAGTAATGTCACCATTCTTTTTTTGTTAGATTTTAAAACGGCTTTCGATTCCATTAAGTTCAGTATTTTGCTGCCGAAGCTTTCTAAGATTTTTAATTTTTCAGTGTGTATATATATATATATATATATATATATATATATATATATATATATATATATATATAATATATATATATATATATATATATATATATATATATATATATATATATATATATATATAAATTACAGATTTTTAAAAAATATTTAACACTAAAATTAAATTAAATAACCGTTAAACCTACAAAACAGATGATCTAATTGATAGACCGGGCCTAAATCTTAAAAAAAAACAATGTTATCATGGAAATTGTTGATGCAAGACTTGCTGATTTTAACGGGATTATACCGAAATTAAAATTATTTAATAATCCATCTGTCAATATTCCAACAAACTGAAATTGTTCTGTAGTTTGCGGTTTTTTTTTGTTTAAAATGAATATCAATGTTTAAAAACTCGAAATTGAACATAAATTTCATGAACGATAAAATTCTGAATGACATTTTAAGAATTGTCTTTCGGTAAACTGTAAGAAATAAGTGTTCGTATTAAAATAAATATGTTCATTATTTTATGTTGCTTTAAATGAAATAACACTTTTAAAGGGTTTCAAAGATATTTAGGTAGGTTTTGTTGACCATCCCAATTATTTTAAATATTATATTTATAAAATAATATTTATAAAAAGGTACAATAAAAATGCGTAACCAATTGTAGTCTAAATACTATTGTGTATTCTTTTGAAAGCACCTTGAAAGTCCTGGAACATTCAGTATATATAATTATTTTTAATTGTTATTTTTGTAAGCTAAAAAATGTAAAGTCATTGAAAACTGAGCTAAACAATATAAAATATGTAAATTTTATGTTTATGAATTTTGCTGTCATTACCAAAACAAAATTGAGTTTTCTTTTTAAATTTTACAAGTCGCGAGGGAAAACTTACTTTTTTTTTTGTTTTTAATTTAAATTAATATTTTCAAGATAATAAGACTGGGAATTTGTTTAAAATGTTTTTTGGGGATTTCTTTATTATGTTTAAGACGCTCTAAAAATCAAGAGCAAATTAGATTAATTTTGGGTGTTTAGGTGTATTGATTGACTTCGAAATTGTGGAAATTGTTATCCAATCAAAATGTGTACATGCGGACTAGGACATTTTTTCACTAGTTTTTGACTTATATTACCATAATAAAATGTGTCATACTGAATGGAAATTTTGTTGTGGTTGTTGTTGTCATATGCATGCATAGAAAAAAAATTCCACAAAATTTTAATTTAATTATTTGTAATTGCATTGGGAGCAAATATAATATAAGCACAATGTACATACATTTTTTTGGTACAAGATTTTTTTTTTTTTGGATAAAAGTTTATTTGATTTCAATCGAAATGCATTCAGCGCTCCTAAATTTAACCGACATATACATAATATAGGTACATATATATGTATATTTATACTTGTAGTAATGTTAAACATAAAAACGTTTCAATTCAATTTTTTAACAACATATACACAATTTCTGATAAATTTTTATTGTATTTTATTTTTGTTTATAATTAATGTAAAAAAAAAAAAATACTGGAAAGAGTTAAAATTAAAACGACTAAAATTGGAAATAAAATTTTCATCTGAATAATTGGAAAATTTACAATAATAGTAATACAACAATATTAAATGTATATAATATATTCCCATTGATTTTATTTACATTTCAAGCATTTTTTTTTGTATTATTTTAAATTTTTTAAATTTTTCAAATACAAAAAAATATTAAAACGCATTTCAGTATTTATGCATGGATAAATACGGCGTTTTTCAATAGGGGCACTTGATCTTTCGAACTATATTGTAACATTTATAATAGTTGTAAATGGTTGAACTAGGAGTATTTGTTGTATCTGTATGTTGCAATCTGTATGTTGACAATCTTACCAAAATGTCCTTTTAAAAAACCCTTTATATATATATATATATATATATATATATATATATATATATATATATATATATATTTATATATATATATATATATATATATATATATATATATATATATATATATATATATATATATATATATATATATATATATATATATATATATATATATATATATATATATATATATATATATATATATATATATATATATATATATATATATATATATATATATATATATATATATATATATATATATATATATATATATATATATATATATATATATATATATATATTAAGGTTTCTTATTTTACCGATTTTTGAAAAACCGGTTTTCGGTAATTTGAAATATGGAAAATGTTTAAGAAATGTTTAAAAAATTCAAAACTATTTAATGCTTCATCCAAAAGCCGTGATATAATTACAGTGCGAAAACTACCACAGATTAAAAATGATTTAAAAATGTTTCGCTATCTCATAATAGTAGGCTTAAGGGACTGTTCACACTAACCGCGAAATGCGAATAAGCTGTTTTTAGAATTTTATGACATAAAAAATTATTAAATACAAAATGTTTTTCTATTTATGATACTCTTACATAAAACTAATTAATGGTAAACTAAATTTCTTTAAAAAAAAGATCAAAATAATGAAAAAAAGGAAATTCGTATTTAATATGTCATAACCCAAAAATTCGTTGTTGTAAAAATTACTTTCCACTCGCGTTCCACATAATTTCAGTAGCACGAATTTTGGTATTCGTACTAATTTTTCAAATCACAATTCAAATTCTATTCAGTTGTTTGTGATATCGTAAAAAAATATTTTATCTAAATATTTTTTAAATTAATTTGCCTAAATATGGATAAATTACAAAAAACTGACTTTGAAGAAAAACTTATCACGGAGGTAAGTGTTCATCCGTGTTTATACAATAAAACAGATTCGGAATACAGCAACCGAAATAAGCGTAACAAAATATGGGAGGAAATTTCTCATTTGCTTGAATATCCAGGTAATGATTTATTTTATATTTATTAAGTAGTAAATAAATATTTCTGTATTAATTATAGAATTATAATTAATACAGAAATATTTATTTACTACTTAATAAATATAAAATACACAATGCAAAATTAAATGGAAAAATTTAAAGGATACATTTTTTCACTATGTTCGTATGGAAAGGAATAATCCTAGTGGCAGTGCAAGGGAAAAAAAATTAAATGGTTGCATTACGATGCATTACAATTTTTATTACCGTGTTTGGATGCACCAAGGTATGTAGTGTTATTAAAATAAATTGAATTACAATTTTATAACTCACGTGGTATAATAATATGCTGTTTCTTGTAGCACCATATCAAATTATGTGGGTAATACCGAAGAAGAGAGTAGCCATCACGCCGAAGCTTCTGAAGTTACCACAATAACAAAAAAAAATAACAACAAAAGAAAAGAAACTAATGTGGAAGCTGTATTATTACAGGCCATACAGAGCTTTGATGAGAAGCAGCCTGAGCCCGAACCATCATCTGAATCAAAATTATTCTTAGATAGTTTAGTTACCAGGTTTGAACAACTATCCCAGTGGAAACCATGCCGTTACAATTAATTTACAATTATCTGAGTAGCTTTCTATCCGTTTTAGTAATATACGCCAAGTTTGAGCACAAATTCCAAAAGCACTCTCTACTACACGCCGAGCCCGACTTAATCTGTAACCAATACACATGAAATAAACCAAGAAATTTGAAAATTTAAAAATAAACATCTGTACCTATAATTAAACATCCTTCTTGAATCGGTTAGGTTTTTGCCAGGAAATGGTCTTAAAATGGTTTCTTTCAAGCCAAAAGCCTCATCGGCAATTATTATATTTGGTACTTTTTCAGTTTGGTTTGGCAACGGTATATTATTTGGTAAATTAAGCTGTTGATCGTTGCTGAGCCACATTTTACCAAATGAAGATTGCGAGAATATAGTAGAGTCTGACATACTTCCATATCCTTCAATGTCAACCATAAGAAAACGGTAATCTGCATCTACTAGCGCCATTAATACTAGAGAAAATCTTTTTTTATAATTGAAATTTCGACTTCCGGAGTTCTTAAAAGCAAAAGCATCAATATGTCTGCCATCTAAGGCACCCAAGCAACTAGGAAAATTCCATTTTTTATAAAATTGTTTCCTAATACGAATCCAATCATTATCTTTTAAATATGGAATGGCAATTGGCATCAAAAGATTTTTGATGGATTTCAATGTTTGTATGACTATTTTGTGGACTGTCGAATGACCCAAGAAGAAATGTAAACCTAAATCCTTTAAAGTCCATCCCGATGCTAAAAATCTAATTAATAGTATAGTTTTGAAATTATATTCGTTTCTAATTTAAAATTCTTATTATTGTGCGTATTCATTTCTTTACCTTAATGTAACAACCAGTTTTTCTTTCGGATGAATTGATTCTCTATAATTTGTAGCTTTAGGTTGTAAGGATGATCCCAAATATTTTAATATCTCCATAAATTTATATCTGTCCATCCGAAAATAAGTATAATACAACTGAGGATACTTTTCTAACTCCAACACTACTCGCTTGTAACATCCGGATCGGGCTTTATTTTTCAAATAAGGATGCACCCAATATTTCCGTTTCTTCGATTGAATATAAAGATAAGTGCAACATATAATCTTTAATTTTCGCAAGCGATCTTTATTTTTGATTATGACCATTGCAAATAGAACTTCATTTGTTTATTAAATGTCCAAAATAAATGATGTTGACATAAAAATTCGCTCGAGTTTAGTGTGCATCGAATTTGCGAATTTGCGAATTCGCGTATGGAATATATTTGCAATTCGCGATTCGCGTTCGGTGTGAACAGTCTCTAACAGTTTTCAGTGCGTTAAGTAATTTGTTCAAAATTTTGGTTCTGTTACCCGTACATCAAATTACGAAAATTCCTTTTGCAGTGAATTCAATTGAGTTGGTTCAAGTCGGATAGCGATAATAATATAGCTGCGTTTAGTTCTTCAGATAATGTTTTTTTCTCCTTTGAATCTACTAGACCAATTTTAGTTATTCTTAGATGGAGAATCAGGAATTGATGCGGATTGTCGTTTAAACAAGTTGACGATAATAGTAGTTTTGAAGAATATTCCAAACGCTTATTTTGTTGCAAAAATCTCGTTAAAGAAACCAAATTTTTATTTCGCCGAGATTTTATTCTTAAAGCTAAGGCATTCATAAACATGAAGCTATAAGTTTCGACTCTTCCAAACTTTCTAATTTTTTACATGAAAACTTTAATATTTTTTTTTTTTTTTTTTTTTAGATTAACACATTGCCTAGAGATAATTCCCTTAATGGCTTACGCCACGGCAACATGGTGGGTTAAAACCCTTTATTACAATTAATTTAAAGACTGAATAAATGTAATTTACAATAAACATTACATTCATCACGTATGTAGCCGGTTTCAATTTATTTTCTCAGATTTCTGTAATGCATTGATTTTCATTTTAAGGTGAATAACGCTCACAAACATACAACGACCGACACATTAAAACCAATTTTATCAATGCATTATGGTCAGGGAAAACTACATAAAACCCTGACCGAGAAAATATTACAAGTAAATATAAAACAATATTTAATCTTCACGGGTTGCTTGTTTCTTTAAGTAGGCGTGAAGGTTCCTCTTGAACACCTGTAAATTAAATATTGCAGGAAAGACCGACGGATCTATTTGATTCCACAGAGAGGTGACTCTAGGGAAAAATGAAGATTTAAAATGGTTAGTTCTACATCTGGTTATATCTAAGGCGAAGCTATGTTGCTTTGAACCAAAACGAGTGGGAGCCCTGTTGACAAACGCCGCTGGTATTAGAGATTTAATTTCGGAAGAACAGTGACCAAAATAATATTTGTAAAAAAGCGATAAAGCACCTACTTTGCGTCTGTGTTCTAATGAGTCAATTGATAAAGCAATATTTTTATCGTTAATCATGTGAATAACTCTATTTTGAATTTTATCGAGACATTTGAGATTTGATCTTGGAGCACCACCCCAGACAAATGAATTAAATTCCATAATGGGCCTAACATAAGCCTTGTATAACTTAAGAACTTCTATAGGGGTAAAATAAAAGTTACACCGTCTAATGAAACCCAGATACTGGGTAAATAGTTTAATATGCCTTCCGCAGTTAAAATAGTGACATTTTTCCTACCCAGTGTATCGACAGCTATGTGTGACGATAGCAATATGTCCTTTATACTATGTAACAGCTGAATATTAACATCGACCAACAAAAACGATGCTTTTTAATCATCAAAACTTTCTAAAATGTCATCTGCCAATTCTAAAAATCTGTCTAACAACCCTAATTCTTTTCCAAATTTGTTTTTTCAAATTTTCTTACAAAAATGAACTTTTCACAGAAGAATTTTTATTATTTTTTACTTAATTTTTTTACTATTTTTAAAACTCCAATTGGTCGATGGTTTGATGGATATTAAACCATGCTCCATAAATTGTCTTATGTCAAACCGGTTCACCAATGCATTTTTAATTACGTGAATAGTGTTCCGGCATATACCTTAAAGGCTATTCCACTTAGTCGGAGAGTTATTCTAGTATTTTGAAAAAATAATAGAATCGTTTCTAACGATTTTTTTTAATACTTTTGTTAATACGTAACAAAACCGCAGAAAAAGATTCATCACGTTTAATTTTAAAATATTTGGTGGTTTTCGCCCAGGAGGTGGATTTGGACATTGATCTTCTTTCAAGATTATCCTTTCGCTGTATAAAATTTATTTTGTTTCAATTATTATTTTCTAATTCTTTTACAAAATGCTCAAATTTGCAAACGCACCTATGTTTGGACAGGGCTATTATATTATTAGTTCTATATTTTGGCAGATTTTTTAAACTATTTTTGGAAATATCTGTTATTTGTATTTTCGACAGTTTATTTGTCCTCCTTAAAATATCAATATAAATTTCAATTTGAATTTGAATTTTGTTTTGAACCTTTCGGTCAGTGGAATTGACTCATATATGTATACGATTAAAAATAATCATTTGGTATTCATTGAATTAATAATGGCCACAAGTTTTGCCAAAAGCTTATGAATTTTTCGTAGAATAACCGAATAATGAATTTAGAATAATAAATATAAAAAGTTTAAATTTTGAAATATAATGAAAATATTACCATGAGCTGCCTTGCTTTTCTAAGAATTACAAATTTTGTTCCGAGAAATTAAAATTAATATAATTTATCTGTTTTGGGGTTAAAACCTTCCCAATTTTGTCGTTTTTAAATTGTGAAAAACTAAAATAAAATTTGTTTAAAAACTACCCGTCCAAATGGACGATTAAAGTCAGTTTAAATATCAATTTAAATATTTCTGTAAATTTTTAATTTGTGTTCGTTAATCTCTTAAATGCTTCCTTTGTACTACGTTGCTCATAGAGACTTAATCGCTTTCTTCAATAAAGTTTTCCTGCTTCTTAGTGGAATTTATTTTACTTTTGTATATTTTATGAATGTTTTGAAATTACATAGCTCTTTTTTGGTTTCTGATTTTTCGGGTTTCAAAGGTATATATGGCTAGTCGTTCCACTTATAAGAGATTTTGTGGCAATTTCAATTAGTAGAGGCAGCAGAAAGAATATTTTCTCAGTGTCTTCTTAAATGGTGTCTAACGATCCCCTAAGATAATCAATATCATTGCTACTTTAATATGGCCAAAAATTTGAAAAATATATTGACGAATAGTAATTGTCTTAGATGACAACTGACGACAAGGTCAAGGATAAAACAACTTTGAATTAGCAAAAGTAAATAACTTTATTATTATTTACATAATTTTCTTTTAAAGAAAAATATAAGCTATATTCAGATACATTTATATTTGAAAGCATTAAATCGGGACGAATCGACCTTATTTCGGTCCAAAAAGGGCATTTTTTAAATTCGTCCACAGATACGAAATATGTACGGCATGTAATTTTAATCATGTAGGCATTGTGCTATGGCAAGATAACTTTGCAAAGATCTACAAGAAGTAACATAACTAGTCGATGATTTAATTTAAAAAACTCAACTCATTATAATAAAAAGATTCTACATACCCAGACCAAATCAATAAACTTATCACACTTTTTATATTACTAATAAATAAAGTCTTAATACTATCATGAATTTTATATAGTATATAAATAACAAATAAAGTTTATTACCTATAATTTATACAGTAAGTATCGTATTCGAAAAAATACCCTAATCATAATTATTCAATTTATAACCGGAAAATTAGAAGTTAAAAAATCAACCAAGTTTTAACACTACACTATCGATTTTCAATTAAAATTACATTAAAATAATGAAATCATTAAAATTTTCATGAATAATTTATTTTCAATTTTAACAATTTTTAATTGGGCCGCACCCGCCCCTTTTATTCCACAAACGAATATTTTTTCGAAAGGTTATAATTATACAATTATTTAATTATTTTCTTTGCTACTTAATCAACCTAACGAAAAACTGTCACAAATTACTAAAAAATACAAAAAAAAAAAGTTAGTAAATTAACTTTTCGTTACCAACCTTTTTAACAATAAACTAAAAAATAACTCGTACCAATCGAAAATTGATAAGAAATTTTTATACAGGAAAGTATAAAAATAATATATAAAAGACACTTCTCCTTTTGAAAGTGTTTTGTTTGGACTGATTTCATTATCAGGTTTCTTTTTCTATACACAGCTCTTACAACATCAACAGCACTCACTATAACAAAAAAAAAAAAATGTTATTTTATTTTTGCTTATCAGTGAAAATATTTGTCCCCTAAAGAATTTTTTCTATTTTGTTTTTGTTTTTGTTTTTATTTTAACATTTTCTATTTAAGCAAATTAAATCAAACATGTACGCAACAATAACAACCCCCTAAGGTGACCCAGTTTACTTAGAAATAAAAAAAGATGAAAAATAAAAATGATGAACCCTTGATTTTGTAACATTTTATTTTCTGCGTTTGTTTTCATTTTGTGTGTGTGTGTGCCGGTGTGTGTGTGTATGTGTGTGCAAAATACTCCTTAACTCCTATATATAGTATACACAACGGTTGATTTTAAATGACGATGATGATGTTGATGGAAAAGTCAATGAATCATATTTTCCGTTTAAAAAAAAAAAAAAAAAAAAAAAATTAAAAACACTTTTTTTGTTGTTGTACGTAATATAAGAGAAAATTGGGAAAGCAAAGATAATGGTGATGATGATTTTTCAATGTTTTAAACGTATAGAAGTTACGTAATATTTTGTGTTTTTTTTTTATCGGGGAGGTATATCATCGTCGAAGGTTTAAAGAGGAAGAATAAAATTATTATAATACTTCAGATTTTCCATCTTAAATTGGATTAAACGAAGAATAGGCGCGTACTGTGTTTGTTAACGATTTAGATTTCGACATGTGATTTTTATTAAATTATCGTCGGTGTATAGCTACATGATTTAAGATAAAATGAATATATATATAAAAAATTCTCGCTTCTCGATCATGGCAAAATGGAAAATTTATTATTTTTGTGGTAAAGCCTAGAAAAGTTTTGATGTAGTGAAATATTATGATTCGTTTTAAATCCTTATTCCATTTCAAATATATTGAAACATTTAAAAATAAATGCTACTGAAGGATTGTGTTTTAAGAGATACAGACATTTATAAAGACAGGAATCAAGTAGTTTCCGGTTATTTAGTAGATATATCTATCTACTAAATATTGCTATATTATTTCTATTAAATAAACCATTCCCACTAAACTGTATTCCAATATCATTTATTTGTGAGATTCCGTCTAGATGTAATACATACCATCGGATGTTATTTCGGAAGTTAAATCACCTCAGATTAAATTCTAGCTACTTCCATAAAAAGTATTAAATTCTGAAACTTATTTTTTTTTTTTTTTTTTTTTTTTTTTTTAAATTCTATATTCAACAATATTACAATATAGAGTTATTTAACAAGTAAACAATAAAAACTTATTTAAAATAGTTTAATTAACATAAAATAAATACAATTAAAAGACGTGCTATCAAGAGAGCTATAAGCTATATGTGCGTACACGTTAAGTTTAGTATTCAATTAGTTAAATAGTATTCAATATCTAAATAACTAAATTAAATGAGCGATTCCAACAACATTTTTTACTGAAAAACTTGAAAGAAACGTTCAACTTCATCCTGCCGGAATAACCAATCCTTCAACAACCTGTTAAACTTTTTAACAGATTGATCATTCTGAATTTCAGGTGGTATTTTGTAAAAAAACGTCGGAGCACTAGAATTATAAAAGTGTTTAAAATACTCCTTGCGGGTGAACGTAATAGATCGAGAACTTTTATCTCTTAAGTCATACGAGTGTACTTTTACTAAGTTGTGCCCACTGCCCAAAAAGAAGAGTTTTAAGACTTTATATACATATAACTAGCGAAAAGGCAACACCTGACTATTCCTGAATAAAAGTAATAAACGGATGGTGTTTTTTCTCTTATAAATAATTCTTAAAGCAAATTTTTGAGCAGTTATTAACGATTTGATAATGGTGAGATAAACTCCACCATAAACAAGGAGGCCATACTCAATCTTTGAATTGAAAATTCCATAATATACTTTTAGCAAAACATGTCGTGGACACATTGATCGTATTAAATACAGCTTTCTTAATGAGTTATTTAAATATGCTTTAACATTATTGATATATTTCTTAAAGTTCAATTTACTATCGATCGTTATTCCCAAGTATTTAAATTCATTGACAAATTGGAATTTAAAGCAATTGATAGAATCACTACCGCTTTTACACTGTTCATCGTGGTAAAATACAATTTTAACCGCTCTTGGTCCTACATTAAATAGCACGCCTCTAGATTTTTCACTTAATTTCATTTTATGATTTAAAAACCAAATACGCGCTGTTGCTAAATCAGCATTCATTTGATGTTCCAATTCTTCTGTGGTATCTGCTGAATAAATTAATGCAAGGTCATCTGCAAATGCAACAATTTTACCGTACAATTTTAAATTTAAAAACGAATTAATATAAATTAAAAAAAGTAAAGGACCAAGACCGAACCTCAAAGGACACCTGAAATAATTTCATTAAATTAACTAGAGCAAGAACCAATTACAAATTTCTGTAGTCTATTTTGTAGATATGATTTAAGCCAGTTATACATGAACCCTCTGAATCCAATACGCCACAATTTAGTTAAAGTTTTTTTTTTTAGTTAAAGTGAATGATCTACGGTATCGAAGGGCTTAGAAATGTCAAGAAAAAGCACACTAATGACTTTACCATAATTTAAGGAATCATATATCGACGAAAAAATACTAAAAGCGCAGCTTCAGTACTTAAGCCCTTCCTAAAGCGAAATTGACAGTCACTAAAAAATTGTTTACTATCCAGGTTAGTTCAACCACTTTTGAAAATATTGGTAATTCAGAAATTGGACGGTAGTTGGTTAATTTCTATCTATCATGTTTTTTTAAATAAAGGGGTGACATTAGCACATTTAAAAATGTCAGGAAATACACCATTAGATACACTTTGATTAAAAATATAAGCAAGCGGAAGACTATGCTTGAAACAGTTTATTTTAAAACGGTAGAGGATATTCGATCAGGCCTACTAGAGTTTTTGTTGTTCATTGATGCGACTGTATAAAATACTTCTTCAGGAGTAATTGCATGAAAATAAAATGAATAATTTTGCCATTTTATATAGCAATGAGATGTAGGGCTTGCGGTATTGTATATCAAAACACATTGACTTGTAAAATGATGATTAAAGACATTACATATATCTAAAGGCTTTGTAATGAAATTATCAATTTCGTCTAATATAAAAGATATTATACAGGTTCTGCTAGAATCCTTACATGCTAGTGAATTTACTAGCTTCCATTGCATTTTGCAGTCATTGGAGCAATTCTCAAAAAGGGTCATATAATAATTAGTTCGTTCAGCATCTATCATCATTTTGCTCATTTTGTTCATAATGTTAAAACGTTTTAATAGACTAGTATTTAACGGACGTTTTCTAAGTTTCTTAGATAATTTATTTTTCAAATTCACAAGTGAGTGAAGCTTGAAAGACATCCATGATGCCATTTTATAGTTTTTTCCAACATTACATTTTTTTGATACTTTAAAGCAACAATTGAAAGATTATTTGAATTATTAAACGTAAGTGTAAGTATAATTGGAGCCGATATGACCTTAGGAGCCGATATGATCAGATACATGAAGATTAACTAAATCACCCAGAATTTTGAAATTTTTCGATCCAAACCTGTAAAATGCATGGTCTATACATGACGAGCGACTATTTACTATACGGGTAGGTACATTTATCAAAGAACACAGGCCAAAAGATGAAAGTGACATCATGTAATTGTCTATTTCTTTATTTGACGATAAGATATCAATGTTGATATCACCTATAAGTAGAAAGTTCTTTGATCTGTATTGTTTATTTAGGATTGGTCGTAATTCATTTAAAAATCTGCACATAGAGTTAGAATGATAACGATAGATACATAAACTACTAATTGTGAATTCTCCCTTAAGTTATTTAATTAAGTTCCATACAGTCAGCTGTTACTATATCATAATTAAAATAATTCATCGTAATATGATATTACGAATGTCGCAACACCACCCGCACGATTTATATCATTACAACAACTAAAAAAATTATACCCGAGAATTTTATAAAAATGTACCTCATTATTAGTAATCCAGATTTCTGTTGAAAAAATTATATTTGGTACAATGACATAACTATTAAGATTCGCCAAAAGTGAAATAAAATTTGCCCGTAAACTTCTTATCTTAAAATGCATGACATGAAAATTTGAAAACTGTTTGGTGTTATCCACATTATGAATTAAATCACTATCTGCTTGAGCTTCATAAATAATTCTAGATTAAAATAAAATTAATGACTGCAACTGTGATGAAATTTGAAATATCAAATTTAATCAAGGTCAGACAGTGATTTAATTAGCTTGACATCCATCAGTTTCCTAACATAAATATTACCATTACGAATCCCACACATATTTAAATTTAAATATTTTTTACGTTTCCTCGCTTCGGCATACAGATGACTTAGTTAAATTTTCATTAAAGAAAATATTATTAGAAGGTAACACTCCGACACAATCAGTTAATCGTTTTTTTCGTTGATTAAATTTTATTAAATTAAGGCCTTGGTTAATTAATTTTACCATATTTTCAAGTGTACTATTTGCATTGAATGTGAGTAGGTTGGGCATGCCGTGTATTTCCAATGATTTATTCCGGTTAAGCTGTTCGATGCTATCAGTACGCCATTCTAAATCTGTTTGAAATTAACTTTTTATTTGCCAGTGTAAAATCTATTTCTTAGGAGCCGATGGTAGTAACATTGTTGCTACCATCGGCTCCTAACTAAATCAGTTTTGCGCAATATGTTGTGTATTGTGTACCCAATAATTTGGGAAATATTTGCGCAATTTTAATTGTGATATAAACTTGCAAGGAAATATCCACCTTTAAACCATAAAACATGAGCATACATTTATCGCCTTGACCAACCAAATTCAACAAAAAAGTATAACCAACTAAATTAATGGAATCTATTAGATATCAAATTGCATATATCCTTACGACTCTGATGTAATTATTGTAACAGTGTTTCTGTGGATCTTTAAAAATAATACCAATGATAACCGGTTACAATTTAAGAATGAAAATTAATGCACCTTCAAACAAACTAGTTATGTATGGTGATTTAAATCACAGGCATAATTCCTCGAATTGAACGAGTGCTAATTTGACAAGAAGAGCAATAAAAAGTACAATTTTTCTTATTGATTATTCTACTGAATAAACTCATCTTCATGTTTCATGATATATAAACCGTGGTCTTCGTTGGATTTGTTGCTTACCTAGCTATTATATTTGTTCAACATTTATCATGCATGTTGGAAATTATTTAGACAGAACTTAATTTCGATTATATAGATGATTCTAGAATTTTTTATCCTAAGATATTATTTCCCGGTTTTTTTTTCCATGAATTTTTGTCCTAACTTTTTTTATTCCAGGTAGTTTTTTCTATATTCATGTGATTTTAGCATATGTATAAGCGGCGTATTGTTGTTTATTGAGATCAGTTATATTTTAAACGCGAAAGAGTAAAGAAATATGAGTGTCATAGGCCCCAACAATGGCAAGCTGCTAATTAGTGAAACTTAAAGCGTTAATTCCTATTATGGTGGTTTGAAAGTTAACAGTGTTTGAAGTGGAACTTGTTGTAAAAGTGCTGTGTATTTATTTGTGGATGATACATTTTATTGAGATTAATTCACAAGCAAGTGATATGAACCCTGAATAGGTAAACATATAACAGCATAATAATATATCTTTTTCAACACACTCCATCCGTTTTTGTTGATTCATGCAAATTATTTAGCTTGTTATTAGTTTATTTTTCGAAGAATTCCCTCATCTGCGCAAAAATAACATTATACATATATAAGGGTATACCTATAGGTTCAACTAGGTATACAGCGCGAGCTAAGATAGTTTTTAACACGGTCTAATTAGCTATAAATAAAAAAAGGGAATCGGAGAAGAAATTAAATTTAATAGAACTTGAATTTAAAATGGATTCGAGTAATAAGGACAATATTATTTGCCGAGGAGCATGTATGACCATATTCATAAAAGAAGTTCATCTAAAGAAAACTTAACCAAAATAAATTAATATTTACATACAATAAAATTTTTATATTTAGCTTCGTTGATAGTTCCTACAACTACAGCCAATTGAATTATTTACAAATCCACAGTTCAAAATATTATATCGAACAACATTTAAGTTTTTTACGTGAAGAGGCAGCAAATTTACTAAGCATTTTATTATCACAGAGGTCAATTGTATCGAGCCGATACAGAAACTTTGCAAGCGATACGACTAGAAAAGACAGACTGTTAGAAAGTTTATCGATATGAGCTTGACCATAAAACCAGTTAAAGCAAATGTGCGACTTGTAATTAACACGATACCGTTGAAGTAGTAAAAGGTATGAAGGCGATAGTGGTACTTGCCGAAGCTAGACATTTCTGGCTTATTCTAATTTAGAGAACTCATTATAAAAATAGTCAAGCCAAATCTCTCAAGTTACAATTTATAATCCTTAACTTGGACGCTACTACAGATAGCAAAACACAATAAAATTAAATTTCAGGAAGCAGGCAATCGTATTTTGGTTTATGATATTATGACTTGAAATCAGGAAGGCGAAATCTTGGATCTTAGATCCAAGATTGCACTTATTTTATTCTTTGGCTTCCAATTGCGCAAATAGACATCCAACCATCTGATAATATTCGAAGACCTGCCTGAAAATAAAAGAGAGGTGGCTTCAAAACCATAAAAGAAAATAATGTGGCCATTGTTTAAAGTAACTTTGGAAAGCGAGCCAATAGCAACTAAACATCAAATTTCCTCGGAAGCCTCGCAGGTTTTTGATCCATTAGGGTGGCTAGCAGCGCAGCCATGTCATAATTAAGATACTTTTTCAAAGTCTTCAGCAATCACTAATTTACAATCCATGGTAGCGCAACCCAAATAGTGCGTCGTTACAACACAGGTTAACAATTCAAAGAAATCACAATTCTTTAAGCTGAAATCCCACATTTTGAGGACATGAAAACAAAGTCTCTAGACCTTAATATCCATTATATGGTATACACCCAAAAATTGACCACTTTAATACAAATATCCACATTTCTGTTTCACAATTGCTTTCAAAAATAGAAAGGCAAATTTACCCACCAATTTTTTTGAAGCATCACGCACATAATGCTGTTTCACAAAACAGCATTATGATTAACCCGCTCAGAGGCATTACTCTGAGGGGAATAGTAAACTGTTTTGATGTGTTTGATGTCGTACTCATTTAATAGTGATTGGAAGTCTTGCCCTACGAATTGTACGCCATTGTCGAAATGTATTGTTTGAGGAACGCTAAATAATGTAAAAATCTCATCTCGTAAACCATTTTCTATATTTAATGCCGATGTACCAAGCAATTGGCGCAATGGTTAAAGCTGCGGTGTGTAGGATGGGAGGTACCGCGTTCGAATCCGAACGGGGGCGGGTTGCAAAAAGGTTTTTACATCACCTGATTACGATCGGTGATGACGATGAACACAACTATGACCCCCTGTTAGAGTGCAGAATCCATGGGCCGAACCATCGTCCATGTCAGTACAGGCTGGCTGGAGCAATGTAATGTGCAGATGGATTTAAAATCGAACCTGTATTCGAGCGTCCTAGATTTGGCTGGTGACGGCGTAAGGTAGGACGTTAAAAATTAACCGTGAAAGAGTTGGGAGAGCTTCGGCCCCATAAAAGATTGCAGGGTTCAGACACAATGCCGATGCCTTAGATAAAGTTTTTAAATAAACAAATTTTGTTAGATGATCGAGAACTAAAAATATTGTCGTTTTAACATTTGCGGAACGTGGATATGGGCCCAATAAGTCTATATAAATTTTTTGCCATGGTCTTTCCGGTATGCTTAGGTTTCCTAATGGAGGTCTGGCGAGTTAATTAGAAGCCTTAGATTGTTTACAAATTTAGCAGTTTGTAACATAATGATGTACATCTATAGTCATTCCGATTCAGTAATATAGTCTACGAACTCGCTCGATGGTTTTCCGTACTCCCCCATCATGAGCACATTATGGTGATAGATGTTCGTTTTCCATTATACGTGTTCTCCTGGGTGTTGGAACCCATACTTTCCACAAAGGAATATCAATGACCTCCACATTTCGCTTAGGCTCCACTCTAATATAAATTTGGTTATTTCTAATGCAAAAATTTGAAAATTTATCCGGATTTTCCTCTATACGAGTTTTTAAAGTTAGATATTGGCCATCTGTTACCGCTTCATTACCAAAATTAGTGTTAAGCAGGCTATTATCAACCATTACTTCATTAATATTGTCACAGTAGATTCGCGATAATGCATCCGTCACCACATTATCATAGGCTTGGAGCTTGAAACTCCATCTGGCCAGTCTTCCACTCAGTTCTTTTTGCGTCATTAGCCATTTCAGGCTGGCATGATCAGCCTATCAGGCTGATCAGGCTGGCATGATAATGGTAAATTTATATCCTTCCATATACTGCCGGAATTTTTTTACACTTATAACCACAGCTAAATACTCTTGCTCTGTTACTGTATAATTCTGTTGTGCTGAATTCAGTTTTTGAAATATAAACGCAATTGATCTCTCACTATTATCATCATCTAATTAGAAAAGTATACCCCCAATTTGCTGAATACTAGCATTACATCGAATGTAGAACTGTTTGGTAAAGTCTGGGTTCGAAGAACAGGAGCGTGACACAAAAGGTTCTTTAACTTTTCAAATGCCAAATCTGCTTCTTTGTTCCATTGAAATTTTACGCCTTTGCGTAGTAAATTGGTAATGGGACAATTAGTAGATCGTCAAGATAAACAACAAATACACGTTCTCTTAACTGATGTGGTATAACGCGATCTATTAGTTTACACATTGTCTGAGGCGCGTTACACAAGCCAAATGGTATAAAACAAAACTGATATAGAGGCCGACCTGTTCAATTACCATTTTTAATAGATGTTCCTGAGTAGAGTGTAACAGGTGGTGGTTTGTACTTTATATTTCCGATATTTCGCTTATAATTTCTGTAATTTATTTTAGCAAAAGGTCGGAGATCGTTATCTATATTAACTCTGTAATTGATGCTATTGAACATGCGTTTTCAAACCGTTTTCTTTTTTTCCAATATTTTTGTATTCGTGCTAATCGTCTATTTGACAAAGTGATCTTACTTAAGTTAGTTGAAATTGGGTGATCAGCAGAAGTTATATAAGCATTACAGCTTATTTCAGGTTTGAGGTTGGTGGTTGGTTTGGTGTAATGGGGAATCGGGAGTGAAACATTTTGACCGAACGAGGTTCCTCCGCATAAGCAACATTTCCTATAGCTCGTTTTTTTTACATCTGTAGCAATCATCTACCTTAATTTTGTTGCATTTTTAGGTTTAAACTTTTAGTGCGATTTGTGTTTTTCAGTGTAGTTGCGGCTTGGCTGTCGGGCTTTCATTGATTGGTGGCCGATTTTTGGTCGACATGCATTGGAGTTTGGATGGACTGATTGTAGTTTTAATCAGATAGGTATGATGTGTTATGTGTGTGTGTGTTTTCTTTCGGACGATTGTAGGTGGTGTTGGTTAGGAAATTTCGTTGGTGATTCCAGGTTGGATTGGTGTTTTGGATTTTGTTCAGAGGAGTGTTCCCCGCAGGTTGAGGTAAGGCGGTTGTGTGAATGGGTGAATTAAGGTTGTGTGAATGGGACATTTATGCATGTGTGAGGGCTTCTAAATGGAAACATAATGGCTCAATTAATGGTTCCGCATCCATTGAGGGTGATCTTAAGAGCTGTGGTCTTGCGTGAGGTGAGGTGTTGGTGGTCTTGTTTGTGTTCTAGATAATCGGTACGTGTGAGGATAGTTTATTGGATTTCTTGGTTAAGGGTTGGATTTTTAGGATCTTGCTGGTACTCTTGGAGGTGGTGGTTGCGGATGGTTTGGAGTTGTTTTTTGCGCTGTGCGATCGTTGGATTCGGATGTGTGCGTTTGAACATGTGCAATGGTGTTCTTGTAATTGTGTGTTTGTGCTTGCTCGGGCCGTTGCATGTGTGTGGTTGTGTTGGAGTGATACGTTTTCTTTCATTATTGTTTGTTTTGTGTGAGGGTGCAGTGGGAGTTGTTCCGATGAGGCTTGGTACTGCAGAGAACTTGGTACTGCAGTGCAATCCAGTCTGGTTTTGGAGGTGGGTGTGTATTGGTGTTGCGTATGGGTGGTAAGGTTTGATTTTGTCAGTATATTATACCTGTTACTCGGATGCCTTACTTTGTTGTATTGTTGTCTGGTTGTATTGTTTTATTGCTATGTCATTTCATTGTTGTCAATTTTAGAATTTATATGTAGTATTGTTATATTATTTTGTTATTGTGCTTCAGTATTGTTATATTTTTGTGTATTTTATGTTTTTATATTAGATAAATTGCTGAATTTCTGTATTTTTGTATTATCATATTATTATATAATTGTGTGGTTATCTTGTTATATTGGAGTGAACAAGAAATATACATTTGGTGGTTGTTGGCGATTAGTTCGCTTTTGGCCCATAAGAGAGGTATGTATTTGTGACTTTCACGGTTTTGCTGCCATGGCCAATGAGCGCAGTATAAAATAGAACGGATGAGGCGTTTTGTTTCGGTTATATATTGCCCAAACGCAGAGAAATGTGAATGTGCAACAAATGTGGAGAGTCGCCCGATTTCACTTTCATTTGTCCGCTGCACGGAATGTGGAGTTGTTTTCTGTTGTTGCATGAGGAGTCGAGTCACAGAGTATGGGTGGTTGAAATGTGGATGACAGGATGGTCAATGGGATTGAATGATTTTGTTGCATAGCATAGTTGCAGTGTTGTTGAGGTTGTTGTTATTTTTGTTTAAGTTGGTGGGGTCTCTATGGGGTTGGGATCGAGTATTAGTGGTTAGTCTATTGTTGCTTGATCCAAATCTTTGGGAGGTTTGATTGTAAATTTGCTTTTGTAGACTGGAGAATTGTCTTGCTGCAGTGGGAGGTCTGTTCTTGTCAATTTTCACCCGGAAGACATTGCATTTTTACTAAGGGCCTCCAAATATGTGCTTGAAGTAACTTTTCCCAGCAGCATTGTGAGACCTTCTGTGACATTATAGCTAAAACACCCCAAATCATTACTTCACCTTCTCCGCTGTGCCGAGTTGGCATTTTTATGTAACGAAAGTCTCTTTATTTCTTACGTAGCTTCCATCTAAAGAAAAGAACGATTCGCTGTTTCATAATATTATCCGCCAGAACTTGGCAGGTTTCGCTAAATAAGTACTAGCAAAGTTTATTTAGTTTTTGATTCTTCTGGCTTATAAATGGCTTCTTTTTATATTCACTTCACAAAGCCATCTGTGTACAGTTTTGAGACTAATTTTTATTTCTCTTACATACTGATTATCTCACTTAGAACAGATTTTCCTGTACTCAGAGGGTCTCTGCATAAGCAGAGTCTTCCTCTTGAGGTATTGTATTTATTTTACGCTCCCTTCCTTTAGACAATTTAGGATTTTGGATTTTCAAATTTGGTACATCACCAAATTTATGTGGCAGTTTGTATCTGTATTATTAAAACTATATTATTATATTATTTTATTATATTATAAGGTAAATTTATATTTATAAGGTATATAAATTAGATTTTCGATGATTATATGACGTATTTGTCGTAAAGCGGTTAATTCAATTGATTTTTGATGTTTAATCAAATTTTAACAAATCTAATTTATATTATTTTATAACTTTTATAATTTCTTATTTTTATAAATGTAAATTACAGGTAAAAACTAATCCAATTTATTACAGCATATGGCTTGTAGTAATTATATTATTTATGTTATTATATTAATAATTAATTAATTTGTAATTTCAGATTAAAAATTAATTCTATTTCTTACAGCCTATGGCTAAGAGCAATTAGTTCATTAATAGATTTTGTTTTCAGGAAACCTCTGCAGATTACAGATGTATGGTGGCACACCATGCAGAGCAGTACAACAAAAATGTGATTGTATTACACTAACAGTAGTTTGAATATTGGCTACCGAGAAATCGGACCATTTATGTCATAACTAACATACTTTTCCTTTCCCTAATCCACAAAAATTTACTAACTATTGGCCGCCAAGGTGTCTGTAACCGGGTCGATCTCAATAATTTCACTAGTATCCTTCCACATCCTTCCAAGTATATGTAAAAACGGGTGTACTGTGGGCCCGGCGCTTTCCGGGATATCCTGCTTAATGCTTGGCAGTACATTCAAAATCAATCAATCAATCAATCAATCAATCTGTAGCAATCATCTACCTTAAAACCTTCACAAAAACTATGAGTTTTTTCCAATGGACATGTTGAAAATCGATGGCCAATATCTTTGCAATTCTCCAACAAACTATAAACGTGGATCGGTTCATCGCTTTGACATGATTCGGCTCCTCTTGTTGAACGTTTCTTTTTCCATCGCTATTATAACTGCATTTCGGACCATCTTGCTCGGGCTATTGTGTGAGAGCGTCGTGTGCGTGACTCGATTATCTAACGTGGGTCAAAGTCAAATGTATTCCACAGTTTCTCGAAATTATCGCAAATTTTCCTCAACGACCAACTAAAATCAATTTGCATAATGCTGAGTGGCATTTTTCAACGAAGGATTCAAATTATCTAGGAGTAAGTCTAATATCTCCTCCGGTGGTAAAACATTAACCAGACGATAGTTTGCGCCTTCAATTTCAGATAGATAATCATTAAATGATTCTTTTTGGTATTGCACTCCACTCGAATATATTTTCGGATCTCACGATCTCCTTCTAAACTGTTGAACCGATCAAGTAATGATGCTTTCATCTGTCTCCACGATGCGTTTTTGTTTTGTCTTATAAAATTGTAATTCCATTTGTCGGCTTTGTTTGTCAAGTAATCAACTCATAATTAGGCACATCATCGTGAAGCGCGTGTTCCTCGAGTCTCATTATAAAGTCTTGGACGTTTTCCTCTCCGTGCTTACTATCCCGACCAGAAAAACTTATTTTCCACCGGGTTGGATCTATTCGTTTTCTATATCCATGGTTAACATGACGTTTATTTCGTTTTTTCTGATAAAATACCGAACTTTCTTCCGAATCACTTTCCGTTTCCTTCGATTTCCTCGTTGGCTTCGTATAATAATTCATTGCAAATCTAGTGTTTAAAATTTATTAAAAAATAAATGACTTTTAGTGTTTAAAAAATAAAAAGCTTGATTTAAATTTTAATCGCTTCAAAAATACATGATAATGACATTTATCAAATAAATGAAGGGTTTATAGGGTCCATAAAATTTATGGACATAATTTTTATGTATGAGTAACAAATTTTTATATTCAGACACAATTTTTTTGTGTATGTATACTATCCGTGTGAAGCACGTTATAAAAATAACAACCAACTTTTTGGTGGATACGTAGTACGTACACGTAATCTGAAACTAACGAATATAAAATAGAGGAAAGAATACTTAAAATCCTGGCCTTGACGTGATCACCTACAAATATACATAACCCCCCATAATTAATGGGAGGTAGATATATTATTGAAAGCATTAATTTTTTGTAGTATTTTACTTCCAATTACCGGCGTTTCTTGCATATGTATAGGACGAAAAACTCCCTTAAGGCATTTTTTCATTATCAAAAGTAATTTTTTTTTTGATGTAAATATATACACATTTCGTATCAAATATAATTAATAAATGTTTTTTTTTATTTTCAGGTTACCTCGGTGAGTATAATTAAAATACGCTGTTAATACACTCTAGTGCTCAAAGCTAGTGCTATCGACATTGCCTTAGAATTTTTAACAAATTATATACTTATTTATTTAAATTTGTCTCAAGTGCCAAATTATTGTAAATTGTGTCATTAATTTAGACAAGTTCATCAAAAAATAACAAAAAAATTAAATTATATATATATATATATATATATATATATATATATATATATATATATTCTTGAAAAGCTTAAAAAGCTTATGTAAATTGATTTAATTATATCCGATACACAAAACGATAAAATAAAATGATTCAGCCAAATTAAAAACATCTTATTACCATTATGTAATACTTCTACTTCAGAAAAAGCAACACAAAATTATAAGAAAATATATATGTATATATATTTTTACTACATAAAAATTATATACGAGTACATAATATTTCTTTTGATCTAAAAGATATAAAAATTTAATTTTATTATTATTTTCTATTTGTAAGTTGTCTTAAATGTATCAAAAGAAAGAAAAATTCTGTGCAAGTTAAGATGGTATATACTATAATAAGTATATAGCAAAAAAATAAAATTGATGAAAATTCTTTTTATATTTTATATTTTTCGTCATTTTCAATTTTTTTTTTGTTGTGTCGTCTTAAAAATGGAAAAATGTCAATGCAATTATCGAAAGGAAAATCTGCTTTTATATTTCTTTTATTATTATTTTTTTTTTGTCTTCACCATTTTCTAAATTTTAATCATATCAAATTATTTCTTTACAATTCAATTCAATAAATCGAGCCAAATTCGAACTTTCTTCCGACATTTTCATATAATTGTTACGAACCATTAACATGTTCACCACCATATATTTTTATTTTGTCAAAAGACTTATATAATACTGTGTTTAACTTCCCTTTCGAGTCACTCAATGTGTTTAAAACGTTTATATATATAATTTAAAGAATTACAGAGTCATTATAATAATATTATATATAGAATAAATAGTAATAGTATAGTAATAAAATTATAAAAATAATAACCATAGTGAAAATAAACATATGCATTGAAATTTTAAAGTAAATAACTTTTCTATACCATTTTCATAATTGAAAAGAATTTTCTTTAATAAAAAAAAAAAATCATATGTTTTTCAATTCAAAAGTAATAAAAAAATGATTTTAAGTTTTAATGATGTTGCAAACAAAACGAAAAATAAAAAATGGTTGAATATTTAGTAGATATAGTTTTTGTTGTCTGCATTTATAAACATACTTGAATGCATTATAAAAAACTAAGTACTTTGCAAGTTTGCAAGCATATAGTTAATAAAATTACACAAATTACCGACGATTACGAAAGCAAACATTAAAATGATTGTTCATTTATTTACTATACCGGGTGTTTTTTTTAAGCTGCAACTTTCAAATATCTCGGAAAATAAGCACTCTACGAAAAAATGTTTTGGATCAAAATTTAATTATTCCGAAGGAGACATACATTAGTGCTAAAATTAATACCCCTCTTCCTCTCCTTGTAGATGGGGTGGAAGGTAACTTTGAAATGAAAATTGGAACCTCTATTTTTTATTGCAGATTCCGATTTTCCGGCTAAAAATATACATAAAGTGTATGTAATTTTGGCTAAAATCGGGTAACCGGAGGTGGGCGATCCTTAGGGAGTTTTTCGAATTTTGTAAATATTTCAAAAAGTACAGCACTCATGAGAACACTGTTAAGTGCAATAATGATGTATTAAAAAAATAAACAACAAAATAAAAATTCTGCAACTTCCGGTTAGCCGATTTCCACCACAGTTAACTTCCTTACGTACTTATTTTTAGTCAGAGAATCCGAATCTGTAATAAAAAATAGGGGTTCCTATTTTAATTGCAAAGTTATCCCTTGTCCCACCTACAAGGAGGGGATGGGGGTATTAATTTTAATACTAGTGTATTTCCCTTTGGAATGATTAAATTTTGATCATGAAATTTTTTTTCGTAGAGTGCTTATTTTCCGAGTTATTTGAAAGTTTCTGTTTAAAAAAAACATCCGGTATACTGTACTGTATATACATATTTAAGTACTGCAGAAAAAATTTCAATGATTATATTAGTTGAATCAAACATCTTCAACTTGTTTCGACTGCAGATTGGTTGAATCAAGAAAATGAGTTTCGATTTAAAATGTATCGAATTTGGATCAAATCGAGGTTGCATCGAGCATGTTATTGTTTCAGTACCATTATTTAAAATATTTAAGAACTTAACTCTATATTTCTAGTTTTTCTCACAAAACATTGGTTTTTATTATGTCCCTGTCCGCTTAAAATCATTTTAGTTTTAATTTATTGTTTAAATCGATTGAATTAAATAAAGTCATTTTATTTCACGAAATATTATGCCTGTCGTTAAAAATTGCTACACATCTTGTATTATTTCCATTGATTCCCGGGATAAAAACAAAAAATTGTTTTTTCAAAAGTTGCCATAGATTTCAAAATTTATAATTGTAAATAGAGGTAAGATGAAATAAACAAACAGGTAAAAGCTGCTTATGTTATACAAAACATATGTATTACGATTTAAAATCTAAATTGACCTTGTGCAACCTAGAAAATACCATTATAATGTTATATTGATTTGTTATTTCATATATTCTTAGAATTTAAATATTATTAGATGCTAAACTCCTGACTCCCACATTTAACAAACATGTTTCTATATATTTCTTGTACAATATTTTAAAAGTCGCTTAAAGGATTAGATACACCATGCGTTGGCGGCGGGTGTCGGATTTAAATATACATTAATTTGCTTTTGTACTAATCCATGGTTTTTTTTACTGCCTTAAGCTTTATTCTTAAATCTTTCCTGTCGATTGCTTCGATGCGTAGATCCCGAAGTAAATTTGTATCAGGTATACATACCAGGATGCATTTACCATTGTTCTTAGTATTTTTGGCTGCATTCGTTCCAATTTTATTATATTAGAAGTACAAGCGGACCCCATAATTGAATAACATATCTAATTCTCCATTTAACTAAGCATTTTGCTATTTCACCTAAGTGTTCCTGCAGATTTCTGGTAGCTATCTTGGGATTTTGATGTGCCGCTAGAATTGATGTATCATCCGAAAATGATGTTGGTAGGTCTGCGGTATAGATCAAATATAATATTAGACACTATCTTTTGAGATATCTGCATGAATTTGTATAAATTGGTGGATGCGCTATTGCATTCCCGCAAAAATTTTCGGTTGAGCAAATAATTTTTAATGATTTATAAAACCTTGCAGGTAACTGTGTTTTAATTTTATATGTAAGGCCTTCATGCCATACTTTATCGAAAGCCGGTGCTATGTCCAAAAACGCTCCAGAGCAGTCTTTTTGTACTGTTCTAGGGGGTTTTGTTCTAAGGTGTTCCTGATTTGAGATCCGACTCTGTGAACTTGCCTCACGGTTCCATGTTTTTCTCTAAATCCAAATTCATGATCCGGAATTATTTTTTTCTCATGTAGAATTGGCTTAAGTTTCTGAAGGAGCATTTTTTCGATATAGCTTTGAGAGTGTCGGGAGTAAACTGATTGGATGGTATGAGTTGACATTTTTTACATCTTTGCCAGGGTTTAGAATCATTATGGGTTCTAAAATCTTGATACATTGCTCATTTTACATTTTACATTTTACATTTTACATTTTACATTTTACATTTTACATTTTACATTTTACATTTTACATTTTACATTTTACATTTTACATTTTACATTTTACATTTTACATTTTACATTTTACATTTTACATTTTACATTTTACATTTTACATTTTACATTTTACATTTTACATTTTACATTTTACATTTTACATTTTACATTTTACATTTTACATTTTACATTTTACATTTTACATTTTACATTTTACATTTTACATTTTACATTTTACATTTTACATTTTACATTTTACATTTTACATTTTACATTTTACATTTTACATTTTACATTTTACATTTTACATTTTACATTTTACATTTTACATTTTACATTTTATATCATTTTATATCATTTTATATCATTTTATATCATTTTATATCATTTTATATCATTTTATATCATTTTATATCATTTTATATCATTTTATATCATTTTATATCATTTTATATCATTTTATATCATTTTATATCATTTTATATCATTTTATATCATTTTATATCATTTTATATCATTTTATATCATTTTATATCATTTTATATCATTTTATATCATTTTATATCATTTTATATCATTTTATGTCATTTTATATCATTTTATATCATTTTATATCATTTTATATCATTTTATATCATTTTATATCATCATTTTATATCATTTTATATCATTTTATATCATTTTATATCATTTTATATCATTTTATATCATTTTATATCATTTTATATCATTTTATATTATTTTATATCATTTTATATCATTTTATATCATTTTATATCATTTTATATCATTTTATATCATTTTATATCATTTTATATCATTTTATATCATTTTATATCATTTTATATCATTTTATATCATTTTATATCATTTTATATCATTTTATATCATTTTATATCATTTTATATCATTTTATATCATTTTATATCATTTTATATCATTTTATATCATTTTATATCATTTTATATCATTTTATATCATTTTATATCATTTTATATCATTTTATATCATTTTATATCATTTTATATCATTTTATATCATTTTATATCATTTTATATCATTTTATATCATTTTATATCATTTTATGTCATTTTATATCATTTTATATCATTTTATATCATTTTATATCATTTTATATCATTTTATATCATTTTATATCATTTTATATCATTTTATATCATTTTATAACATTTTACATCATTTTACATCATTTTACATTTTATATATCGATATTTTTATAATTTTGTATTTTTAACGATGGGATGAACTAATTAATTTGAAAATTTCAGTCAAAAACTAATTCAATTGATTACAGCATTACGGTATGCAGAAATTAGCCCATCAATAGATTTTGTTTTCAGAGAACCTTTGCAGATTACAGTTGAATGGTGGCACACTAGGGTTGCTGGTAAGAGAAAACATAATGCAGAGCAGTTCATTAAAATTGTAACTGTCTTGTGTTAATTGTTAATTTGAATATTGGCTACCGGGAAACCGGTGCAATTCTGTCATTACTGACATTCCTTTCCTTTCCTTACAGCACAAAGAAAAAGATAACTATTGGTCGTCAAGGTGTCTATAAGTGGGTGAATCTCAATAATTTAACTAATATCCTACCTTATTCTTTCAAGTATATGTAAAAACGGGTGAACAGTGGTCGGTGCTTTCCAGGATATCCGCTTAATGATTGGCGGTACATTCTAAATCAATCAATCAATCAATTAATCTTCTGACTTTGTATTTATGATGCCCATATCAAGTGACCTTATTTAATTTGTGGCATCTCGTGCTTCCTATAATTGAATATTTACCCAGTTTCGGGAATTTCATTCGTTGCGCCAATTAGCTATGTACACGATTTTCAACCAACGCCATCTTGAATGGCTAGGCGTGGTTAAATAATTTTAAAAATTATCTTCCAACCGAAAGAGGATATATAGACTGCGAATCATTAAGCCTAATGGTAAAACATCTAATAATCCGTTGAAAAAGCGATTTTATATAAATCCTAACAGCCTTAATTATAGCTTTCGCTTTTAGGATATAAATGTTTTATAATTGTTACTCAGTAGATAGCTACTTTAAAAATATCGTAAATATTTAAAGCTCTGTTACGAATCTTGAGTTATGATACTTCATTATAGTATTTTATATTCTATTAAAGACGAACCAAGTTTCTGCAATTCATAAAAACAACTTATTCAACACAACATGCCACATGCGGAACTAAAAAAAATTCTATTCACTAAAGCGAGTCAACAAGGAAATATTTATTATAATTTGATCATCTGAGCAAAACCATACTTCCATAAAAGATTAAAATTTTCCATTTTACAATTCTTTTATCAAATTTAAATCTTCTGCCTGTTTTGACGAAAATGTTATTAGTTTTTGAACTAAGTTTTTTTTTTTCATTTTGTCTCTTAAAAGTTTTTTTTTTGTGCATCACAGATCATGAAAATCGTATATCATAGCAAAATATCTTATTGAAATTTTCCATTTTCATGGTAGAAAAAAAATTTTAAACAAAAAAAAACTTTAAAATAAAAATGGAAAATCTTCGCTATTTATTATACATAGTATTGACATTTTAAATACCAATAGATTCGAACGATTTGTCACATAATCTGAAAATGTTGTATTCACAAATATGTATGCGGGTGTTGACCAAATTTGTTGGTTAGTTTTTCATATCGTTTACAAGAAAAACGATTTTGCGTTTTTTTGACTGTGTATATCATTTTACAGTTCATTGCTTTAAAATGTACATTACAACTTTCATAGATAGACAAGTAACTATGCAATATAATAATGTATCTAAGTATTATGTGTATACATATAATAATCCAAGTAAAATTCTATAATTACTAGAAGAACAAAAAAGAAAAATTATTACTAAATACATACTTGAAACTTTGACGCTCGCATATAATAAGAATTCATAAATGAAAATTTTATTTATTTTAATTTTCCGGTAATTTTATTTTTAATTGAAGAATTCTTTTTTTTTTCTTTACATTTTCATTAAATTTCATTAAATTTTTATGTGATTTTAAGTTGAGACTTAAGTTACTTATAATGGAATTTTTTATTTTGTTTTCAAAAATGTGAAATATAATGAAAATAGAAAATGAAAATAATAATTGATCTTGCTTCAGTATATATAATAAGCTTAAATGCTTTTGAATTTATTTATTTTTATAAAAATTTTATTAGTTAAAATATAATTTGAAAAAATAAATTAGAAATAGATGAAAATATTTATTTTAATTTGTTATAAAGAAACGTACCACTATACCAGATCTATATACATTCATGGTAAAAATGAAAAGTTTTTAAGCTGCATGACAATCAATTCGATGCGGGTTTTAGAAATTAGTTGCTTGTAAATGAAATTTATTTAGTTAAACAGCACAATATGGGTTGGGGTTTTGATATGTAAAGCTTATATTTTGCGTAAATTTTATCTAACAAATTAGCAATTAAAGCTGTCATTGAAAAGTAACGTCGCTAGGCTAGCCGATATTAAAAGCTGATCTCATGATTGAATAAGTCTCGGTAACTGTCGGTACCGTCGCGTTTGGGGTCATATATCTCATGCGCAAGATTCTTCTTTCGAATATTATTAACCAACTCTCATACCCATCCGTCAAACCATACATGATAAACGGTTTGATCAACACCTTGTACAACTTCAGCTTCTCCAAATTTGCAAAGTTTTTTGACTTAATACTTGAGCAATAGTGCTGTGATAGTTTTCCAATTTTGATCGATCTCCTTTTTTAAGGAGAGGTCATGAATCGGCTTCTTTCCAATCACTAGACATTGCTTCGCTTTGCCATACTATTCGAATAAGGTTGAAAGATAGTTCCACAAAGTATACTCTCTGAATATTAAGAGGTTGGAACTAATGTATTTTACCCATTTTAGAGGAACTGGGTGGCCAATCTGCACTCAACTCCATTATTATTTGTTTTTTTTTTATCTTCAACAAGATTGCAGCTGTAAAACAAGATATCTTTGGTTTCGTCATCATGGCCACACTCACAGCTGCTCGTTTCACTTAAATGGAACTTTTAGGCTACCTCTTGAGCGAACCAATAAGGTTTGCTTCTATTGGCCCAGTTTGTAATACCACGTTCCCGTAGGTCACATTTAGCCTTTTTCTTAACTTATACCTTGCAACTCGTTCTTGGAGCAATATATCAATTGGCAACTGTTGATACGGTTCTGTAGGATTGAGTAAAACTATTAAGAATCCCTTTTTGTGCTCATATTAATGTCGACCCAGCACAACCATATGTGTGTATTACAACCATTAGGCCTTCTTTTATAGTGTTGAGCGTCCTTTTTTTAAAGCTCCTTTTGACTGCTATCCTTTTGACATGTTAAAATCTACCCTAAGGCAAAGGTGGTTTTCCGATATCGATGCGAAGATTGCACACTTAAAAAATTGAAAATTGACGAAAGCTCCATCTTATAGTTTCAACATCAATTTTCATTTTATTTATAGCACACTCTGAGCTACTTCCTGAATGCTTTGTCTATAAAGTTTCCAGCAAACAGCATTACCTTGTCGTCTGGGAATGATTCTTCTTGGACATTGGCATTCATACTACTATTAAAACAATGTTCAAGACGTGTGGGCTCAGAACGGATCCTTGTGGGCACCATTGGGTCACACTCTTTTGGAGTGTGCCATAATTAGAGACAAAAGCGTTGAGATTCTTTCAGAGAAATATTTATTTATGATTGCGTAAAGATTTGCTAGACAGCCAATCTTTTTTAACTCCAGTTACTACTTTCTAGAGTAATTTGCCGCAGACTAGTAGTAGATTGGCTTATAGGATTTTGAGTCGGTAGGATCTCGAGAAAAGGAAAAACTTCTCTTTTCTCTTCAGAAAAACTTCTACTGGGCCCTTTTTAAGGCCATGCTTTTTGCCAGGTAAAAATGCCTTTTCTTCATATTATACTTTATTCCGCTTTTTTGGACATAGTTTATGGTCATGTCCGACCTCAGTGCGGTATCAGCAAGTTTGACCTTCGATGTTTGATCTTAGGACTTAGAAATGTGCCCAAAAACATGGCACTTACAGCACCTTGAGACTCTAACCTGGTCGGAAACTCGGCATAAAGACGACCCGATATATACTCTGTGTCCATTCAAAATATTATTCCAGGTTTTTGCGCCTTCTCAATGACCCACTGGATGATTTTGCTATTTCTAAGGCCAGTTTTGAAACCAAGATTAAGGTTATAACGACGGCGGACTGTTGTGTCGTTATTTTTAATTATTCAGATGTAGGTGGTGTGCGAAGCAAAGCTCAGTTTCGATCTGATGAGGAATCGTAATAATTTTATTAAAAATTATTTGTCATCTCATCAGGCCAAGGCGACCGAGTGCTATGTGTAAATGTGGTTCCGGTCGAAACTGGATATTTTATAACTAGATTTGACGGAACAAGATAATTCAAAACTGGATATTTTAAAACGAGATAAGTTACAAAACGAGATATGGTACAAAACTGAATATTTCAAAATTGGATAATTCAAAACGAAATAAGGTACAAAACGAGATATGGTACAAAACTGGATATTTCAAAATATGATATTTCGACATGTGATTTAAACTTAAAATTATTTTTTGGGAAAGTTCTGGAATATTGCCAGTTAGAAAGAAACTCGGCGAGTTGTTAACCGATTATGATGAAATTCGATACATAGGATGAAAATGGAATTTTAAAATGATTTTTTGGAAAAGTTCTGTAATATTCAGAACTTTCCTAAAAAATCATTTTAAGTTTAAATCACATGTCGAAATATCCTGTTTTGAAATATCCAGTTTTGTACCATAATCTCGTTTGGAATTATCCAATTTTGAAATATCCAGTTTTGTACCATATCTCGTTTTGTACCTTAACTCGTATTTAAATATCCAATTTTGAAATATCCAGTTTTGTACCTTATCTCGTTTTGTCAAACCCTATTTTGAAATATCCAGTTCTGAGTGGTTCCCGTGAAAATGCTATTTTACGATCTATATATATATATATATATATATATATATATATATATATATATATATATATATATATATATATATATATATATATATATATATATATATATATATATATATATATATTTATGTACAGTGTACATGTTGCGTTAGCGAATTATATGGATTTGCACGAAATATCTGAATAATTTTTAATTGTGTGTGTAGCAATGGTCGCTACAAGGTCTTGTGTGATTTTACCGTTATTATGGCCGACACTTGTTTTTTTCATAATCTCTAAGTTTTTTATGCGTTCCACCGTCATAAACAGTGACTATGAGTATTCTCTTTTTAGGTACCGTGTCTACAAGCCCTGTTTCTTCTAGGTCGTTGTTAGTTAAGAAGAACTTAATATCTTCGGCTTTTGATATTTCAATTATAATGCCATTATTGACATTGTTGACCTTTTAAATAGTTAATCCTGATGCCGCAGATATTTATTCAAATCCAAACATTGGTGTACACTTCCTCGAAATTAGCGAAGGAAGCTTCTTTGCCAATAATGGGTTGTATTCTGACAATTTCAGTTGATTTCTTGTTCTTTTAGTTCTTGTTGTTGTAACATTTGGCCCAAGTACCACGGCGTTTTTAATGCCTCAGCTTTTAAGTTGCTCAATTGGTTTATTTTGTTTTATTACTATTTCCAGCCGCTTCTGTAGTCGACCTTTAAGACCAACTACTTCGAGGCACATTGCAAATACAACGTCTCTGATGGAACTGAGGCCATATTATAGTAAATTGCGATCAGCAATGCTAATCTTGCTTCACTTTTTGATTTCAGCCTCAATGGCTCTAATCGCATCAGTTAAGCGACTGACTTAATTTATGCTATTGTCTTGCTTACCAATATTTTTATTCTTCTGGGTTTTATTTGGTTCTGTGATTGAAACATTATTCAGTTTTACCGTCACGACGACTGAACTTCGGTTTTTTAAATTCTTTGTTGTATATATTTATGCTGTGTGCCTTAATCGACTAAACTAACTAAACTAAATTATAAGGAGTTAGTTCATGTTATATCTAGGTAGATGGCACTGTCACAAAAGTAGCTTAGCCTTAATTTGAAACTAAACTAAACCAAAACGTATTATAGTGTATTTATAGTTTAAAAGTATTATAGATATTTTATACATTTTGTGAAAAGTCACCGAAAAGTTACATCGCAAATATACTTTTAAGCTACCACCTATGAGGCAATAGCGAAAGCTTGAACACTTTGAAAAGTCGATTTAGGCACACAGTATTAGTATCAAATAGATACTAATGAATATGGTTGTTTATTTAAATTAGCATTAAAAAAATTAGCAAGGCTTAAAATCAAAGATATTTGATAAATGAATCAGCTATATTTGCAACATTGTAAAATATTGTATTCTTTTAAATTCATTCCATGCAATTGGTATTTTAATTTAAAGTAAATGTTTTTCAAAGGTAGTATGACTGGAAATTAGAAATAACCCGTTGATTCCCATGGATTAAAGAAGTGCTGTTATGTTCATCAATGAGTTGGCTTTATCATTTTTGGTTTAAAATCTAAATATAGGTTTAATATAAATATAGGTATAACAGACATATTTTTTTAATTACCTTCAAAATCTGAGTCTTTTGGAATTAAAGGTGGCTGTATCTTAAATCGCCTCCTAGAAGTACCGTTAAGCTATCAATTAAGATTATTTTCATGAAATATACGTTAAGAATAAGAAGGCATATCAGCACTTCAACTTTAAACATATTGTGAAATTCTCTTGCAGCCTTGTAATCTGCACTAGCTGCTCCTCCTTTCATATGAATATTATGTAGATTACTGCGAGTGTTGAAGCGTTCAATCTCACCGGGTAGGATAACATATTATAAGAAGTACGCTTCTGTCAACATTTTTTTATAATCTATCTTTTTTTATTGCCATAGACATACAAACAGCTATTAATTTTTTTGTAGGGTTTAAGGGTTTTATTTAAAATGTACCTACATACGAAAATATAAAATTGTTATTTTAAATAAAAAAAAAAAAATTATGTTTGTTAAGTTTAACAATAAAATCAAGGTTATAATTGGTATACATTTTAAATGCAGAGACACCCCACAAAATAAGCGTTTGTCCGGCTATAAATATTTTTATATAAATATAGCTTTATCAATAAAGCTTAATTTTTTTTTTTTTATAGAAAACTGAAACAGATTTAAATTAAAATGAGTGACTAACCTAAAGTTAAAATACTCTTTAAAACTACACAATTTTTTTAAATATCCGTTCGTTGTCATTAAAATAAAATCGTAGTGATTAAATTTAGCTAAACAAATTTGAATAAACATCAAATAAAAGTAAACACAAAAAATAAAAATTATTTTGACAAAAATACGTAATATTGATAATTTACAATTAAATATATAAATATTGATAATTTACAATTATCAATATTTTAATTTTTATGGTAATGTTTTTTAATCTCATTCGACGAAAAACCAAGAATTTAAAGTTTATTTGGTATCATTAATTTTGGCCATTTACATTTTCGATTTCAAATGTAGTTTACATGTCTTAAAAAGTTCATATAAAAAAACCTATTGTGTTTGTTAATGATTTCAAAAAATTATTAGTAATTAGTATGATAAATTAGTAAAGTATAATAAAAACGAATTGGACATCAACAACGATAAGGACTCTATAAAGTCGATATTATTTTTTAAATCAGTTCCATTAGTGTAAGTTTATTTTATTTATATAATCAACAAACAATAAAAATGTATAAACTTTATTTATCAGCAATATCATCATAAAGTCTTAAATAAATTGCAAAAGGGTTTTTACATCACCTGATTACGATCGGTGATGACGATGAACACAACTATGACCCCCTGTTAGAGTGCAGAGTCTATGGGCCGAACCATCGTCCATGTCAGTACAGGCTGGCATGGAGCAATGCATTGCGCAGATGGGATATTCAACAATCGCGAACCTGTATTCGTGCGTCCTCGATTTGGCCCTCGTTGGCGTAAAGTAAGGACGTTAAAATAACCGCGAAAGAGTTGGGTGAGCTTCGGCCCCAGAACAAGATTGTAGGGATTAAAAATTAAAAAAAAAAAAAAAAAATTTATTTGAAGAGTAAAACTAAGACAAGTAGAAATTATGATATAAAATTGTCTTATTTACGTATCTTTATAAGTTTTGATGAATTTGGTGTAAGTGTTTGTCTTATTTTCTCGTCAGTTTGTTATAAAAACTATTTTAATGATGTTTTTGTTGTTTTTACTGTATATACTATAGTAAGTTGTTAAAATAATTTTTTTTTATTTTAAGATTATAAATATATTTTTTGTTGAAAATATATCGTTTTTTTGCTTTTAATTAATTTTTATTTAAATTATTTTTATCTTGTTTTAAAAGTTTTATGTACGAGATATTTTCTATTTTAACTATATATATATAATATAGACTCTTGTGTTGATATAAAAAGTTTAGTTTGTTTTTGTTTGGTTCACTCTATCTCCCAGCTCTTTTTATATTTTATATTTAAATAACTATGTATTTATATTACTAGATCTATAATAAAATATATTTTGTTTATGTTCAAGATAGAGAATAAAATATATAATGAAAAGTTACATACTTTTTTTTATTATTATTATGATTATTTTTAATTGTACTTAAGAAATTTTTCGTTATATAATCAAATTGAATCTGCAAATATTAACGTTACAAAAACTATGATATATACATACATTTATAATTAAATTACTATTCTGAAATTTTGGTGGAATTATATGAAAACAAGGAATAAAACTGTCAATATTTATATTAAAATTGATTGAAGAAGGTGTCATTAAGTACGGTAATAAATGAAAAATTGTATATAGATGCGTCCAAACAATTTTAAGCTCGTTAAGTTTCTTATGTGAAAATTACCCCATCGCCAGGTTTGAGTTCAGATACATTCATTAACTTCTTTCATTGCTGTAGTGCCTGCAAATATCATTTTTTGGATTTCCTTCTTAAACATAGTCATTTGGAACACTTACCAACAATTTTGAAATATTTGAATATAACAACTTTATGATTACAATATAGCACTGTAATTTCACTAGCAACAGATAAATGAGCTCATTTAAACTTTTCCAAGCTTGTAAATTGTAATTTTTTTTCCCAAAAATTATAAATTTTAATAGAATGTAGACACTTTTAAGAAATATCCTATTTCAACGAAACGCAAATTTGAGTTTTTATTTCATGATTTATTATAAAAATTATTTCTTTGGATGAATCTTATACCGCCTAAAGATCATCCTCGAAAATACATATTTAACTTTAATAAGCCACTTTAGTCGAATACAACATATTTGCATTAAAACATGGAATATGCGTAAACTAAAAAAGGTTTAATGTTTTCCGACATATAGAGTTCTAAACGCCCATATAAAGCAAACAAACAAATAATTTTAAAATTATATTTCCGGTTTTAACGTCATTTCGACATACGAAAAACAGGGTTAACAATTTGAGAAGAAATTTTTTTTATTCACGGTTTTATAAAGAATACAATACCAAATTTAAAATCATTTTTAACAACAACAAAAAATTATATTTGCCATCCAAATATTATATATATATATATATATATATATATATATATATATATATATATATATATATATATATATATATATCCTATATATTATGAAAAATTATTTATTTATATAAGAATTTTTTTGTTGTTGTATCGATACTCTCTCTATTAATAATAAAAATAAAAAGTGAAAATGAAAAATAATATTTATATAATTTTCCTTCCTATACATAATATTTATTCATTTGATACAACATCAACAAGAAAAACTCCTTTTTCATGTAAAAGTTCAAAAATTTCAATAACATCATCAATCTCAAATATCTTCCTTAAAGCGATTTATCTTATTTTTGTTTTCGTTAGATGATTTTCCATTTACTTTTATTTTTAGTTTTTTTTTTATTTATTTCCCATTGTTTACGTTTGATTTGTTATTTATTTATTTCTTATATGTGGATACAATTTTATTATTGTTGTTGCCGATTGTCTTGAACAATGAATGGATTGTTACAGATATGAATGTAAATAATATACACAATTTTTATATATACGATTATGTTTATATTATATATATATATGTATATATATATATATATATATATATATATATATATATATATATATATATATATATATATATATATATATATTATAAAAAATTGATCGAGTTATAAATTAATGTTTGTTGTGAACAAAAATGAAAATTCATTGGAAAATGTGCCATAAGTTATATACCAGTACTGTGTGCATGGTGGCTATAAATTTAATTTTATTATTAAATTTTTATTATACAAAAAAAAAATTATAAAATTATTTGCGGTAACTGCTCTTTTTTGTATGTGGGCTACTATTTTCGTTTTAAAAATGTCAAAGTGGTATTTGTTATGACATACGAGCTTTTACAAATTAAGATTATGGCTATTAACCCATATGTTAAAATAAAATTTTATATAATTAATACATTTAAAAATAAAGCCAGATATATACTTAATTTTTCATTATTATACAGCAAATGTCCTTTCGACGCTGACTGCATTGGTATTAAATACTACCATGGCTAATTTGAGTAAGTTTTTTACTGCTGCTGTTTTATTTTCTAGTATTGCAAAACATCCAATTCCGTCAATAGTCATGATAGATAATAATAATTTTCGATTCCTATGGATGCAATTTGAAACGATGCAAAACTTGATGTATCAGTTGTTAAATCAAGAAGTAAATTTTGTAGTTTGGACGCTGCAGCCTGATAGACGACCGAACTAAAAAAAACTCAACTCTCTCTCGTTAGCTCGAAACTAATAATTACTGAAACTATACCCAATTTTCACCCCCTTTTTAAATAAAATCACATCTGGCTATTATTCTAGAAGAACCAAAATATCAAAATTAAATTAATTATATTTTATATATAATTTTAATAAACAATATTTTAAGAATATTAATTAAATCAATCAATATTTGTCAGCAGAATTATTGGATTCGATCCCGAGTTTGTTCTTTGTATTGTTCCACACAAACCCAGAAGGAGACATGATGTTCTCTATCCCGAGGAGCCACTACTAAAATCCATTGCGATTTGGCCTCTTATATTTTGTTTTGGATTTATTGATTTTGAGACCAACGGAAGCTGAAAATCGTACAAGTGGATCCATTAGTCTCTGACACCAATGCCTATTAATTCAATTACACAAATATATCATCTGTATATGTCAGAATCTGGTTTGACTGACGGTACACGATTTTGTCCTGAGGAGTTTCATTTTTTCGAAAGATAATTTCTAACATGAGATTAAAGAGTATCGGAGACAGCACCTTCTTGCCGTAATCCCTAATTGTAATTGCATTAATTATTTGCATTATCATTCTCGGTGTATTTTGTACGAATCTGGATTTGTCGATATTGCGAAGTAAATGCCCTTATTCGTTCGAAAATTCGTATTTCTCCATATTTGAAGCGTTTATGTTGAACCATATTGGTGCTCCATATAAGTTGGTATGGATCTCACAAGCGATTATAGCACACATTTGATTAAGGTATTAAATAGCTTACTGAGTGCACCATATGTTGTTGCTTTGAGTATTAATAAGTTTATTAAAATATAGAAAATGATCTATTTTGATCTCTAAATATTTGTCCATTAATTTCTGTTCTATAGTTGTGCTGTCTAATATTGTTCCTTGTTGAAGTCCATTGCTCATTTAAAGATTTTGTTTTTATACATTTTTCTTTTGTCATACCTTTAAATCAGAAAATCTTCTTGATCATCTAACTATAAGGCTTATAACTACGACTGATTCTTGGAGATTGGAGGACTGCTTGTAATAGTAACACCACAATACAGTCCCTTGAACCTATGAAATTAAAGAAAACATTCAATTGAGTTATTTGAATGTAAATTATAAGCGATTTAATTTTTTCTAAGTCTTCCTTTTTTAAGATTTGTAGCATTTCAAGCGATCGTTTTCTTAAATTTCATCACTGAAGAACACCATAATCTTTATAAAGAAATCTTCAAAATTATTCAATAAAGAAATGTGTGAGCCTGAATATATGTTTTCGAAGTCGATATCTATTAATTGATCTCCATCAGGCTGATATAAAAAAAAATTTAAAAAAAAAAGTTATTTTATGCATTATATTACCGTAAACTCGTTACCTGGGTCAGTAATTTCTGCGTCAACAACTGGTTGTACATTGCACTCGAAAAGTTATTTTTTTAAAATCCAGGTTTGATATGAGCAATATTGCTCCATTGTGCAACTAATTTCCCTGACGGATTCCCTTGGTCCGGGTTTCTTTGCATGAAATATGTCGTCTGTAATTCCATTTTTAAATTGAAATTTTGTTTGTTTAATTTTATTGAATAATTTAAACAACCGACCGATTTTTCATTTGGAAACACCAGTTCAATAGTTTCGGCACACTGTTTCTTATCACTGTATGTCATTTTAGTTTGTTTTAGCAGTCAATAGTCAACTATGCATTGAACCAATCCCTTCTGTTATCTGTGGTTGAGTTTATTATTTGCTGCATAAAATTCTAAAATCATTCGATCTTTTACCGTGGTTTTTAACATTTCTGACATTTCCAGTTCTGACGCAACCAATTGGTATGAGTTTTGTGGTATAAGTTGGATGGTGTAGATGTGGATGACCGTGAACTAATCGTGTCAGCGCCGCATTACATTAGTTTGCCCTTAAGAAGACAAAATACAACATTATAAAAATTAATCATTATAATTATTAATTAACAGTAATTAACATTAATCTTCATTTTTATTAATTATCGTCTCACAAGCAATTCACATTTTTCCATATAACCTTATAAACTTGACTGAAAAAATTCAGTTTGGGAATTCAGTATAGGAATTACCGATAACATAAATTTTGTCTAATCAAATATCTACTCTGATCTACTGTAAATTCACATAAACAAATTCAAACTTTAAACATACTTTATTTAATTTAGTAATAATTATAAAATAAAAATAAATTGGGTAACCTAAATCATTTCGATTGAAACATTTTCCCTTATAAATACAACAATACACTGTATATAGATGTATAAAATATGTTAATTTTACGTTTTATAATACAACTTATGTATTGTTTTGTAGTCATCAAGCCAATTTTTTAATTTGGTACCCCTGGAATTACTTGTGCTATTTTTCTAGTTGGCATACTTAGCGTATGTCCACAGTTATGATATAATAAACGTTGCTAATTATTAATTTTAACTCATAAAATATTTTTCCAACTGTCTATAAACGCAATATTTGTCTTTTTATTAATGTGCGATGTCTAATGCCATTGCACTTATCAATTGTCGACGATTTGATTTTCACGTAACCTCAATTTTTACACCGCAAAAACTTGAACGTGATGTGATTTTCCTTTAACCTCGTCGAAATTGCGTAAAATGTACATTTACAACAATACTATTTTTTCTAAAATCCGGCTCGAAAGACCAAATTGTTTGCGTGTGATCGATCGGTTTAAATACTATTCGCGTAATAAATCCAAAGATTTTTTTTTTTTATCGTAACAGAAGCTTTCCTTTTACTAGCAAACTGAATCACTGAATACAGGAATACTCGTTCATAGAGAATTGGTACTTTGTGCTTACATCTGAGAGTCCCGCTGATTTCGTATCATTCGAGGCCTAGTACCAAACGAAAAAATCCTAAGTTTATGATGAATTCATAGTAGTTGAAGTTAGATCTTCGCAGGTTCTACAAGTTCGGATTGCAATAACTCAGAACCATTAAATTTTTTATTTTTTTTTTCATATTCTTAATTTTGTAAACTTCTTCGAGTAATTGCCTCTACATTCTTCGATGGAAGACAAGATCAAAATGAGATATCAAATTAATGACACTGGTGCCCTAACATCTACTGATCTAAAGATATCGTTAAATACGCTTGTTAAAGTTGTGCAGCATAGTATCTATATATAAAAACGATCACCCGTATTTTCTCAGTAAATTAGGACTTCTTATCGACCTAAAACATAAAAGGCTAGTTAATTCAGTGACCAAGCTGTTAATCAATGCCACTATGGTGAAGGTAAATATACCGACACACATTCATTTCTAAGTCGACAACGGTTTTTGTAATATACTTAAGAAGTATTCTGCCTTATCAGTAGAACTAAATTACAAAATTCCAGTCCAACATAACGTGGTTATTAACGTGGCCACTGGCTAATGTCAAATCCATGCGCAAGCTAGATCCTTTGCGGGATAAATTGGGAATTTGCCAACCATCAGCATCTCCAGTATCGTGCCCATTACACATGGTAAAAAAGAAAGAACATGTTTAGAGACAATGTGGCGCCTATCGTAGATTTAATACAGTTACAACACCGGATCGATATCCTATTCCCCATTTTCAAAATTTCTCTATGCGCTTTAATGAAAAAGCCGAAGACACCCAATGACTTTTCTGGGCCCGACGAATGCCAAACCGTATTTTTATCGGTAAAAACACAATTAATTGCAGCCGCAGTTTTAGCCCTTCCTTTGAACGATGCGAGGTTTAACATAACAAATGATTCATCAAAATACAGCTGTCGGCGCAGTACTACAACAGTATAGAAATAAACGTTGGGAGCGGAGCCTCTGGGATTCTTTTTAAAGAAACAAATGCCGAAATAAAATACTCTAAAATAAATTATTTCCGATATTTAGTCGAGGGTCGACTTCACAATTTGCCCCGACTATAAACCACTAACAAAGGCAATTCACTATAGAGCTTCTGAAAATGGAGAACGCAATATTTGGTTGCTTGGTGATTCCGGCTATCTGTTAGAGCCATATTTAATAGCATCATACCGCAACCCCAACGCACGTCAGTCTCTGTACAACACGCTGCACGCAAAGTCCCGAAACCAAAGTTTGAAGTGTTGTCACCGCTTTATAATAATCTTCTTTTTTCTTGCCCTTGACCTTTAATTCATTCAATAATTCGAGTAAGTAGACCGAAAATATATTTGCATATATCTTGGGCCATGATGCATATTCGCCGGGCACATGATTATAACCGCTCATTAGGGTTGAAGTACGGTCCAAATAATAAAAAAAAAATAAAAAATTATTAAAAATATTCTTAATAGAAAACAAATTTGAAATACCCACCTTTTTCCAGGCTTCTTCATCCCTTACAGGAGGCCCTTCGCCATTCAATTTTACTGTTAAGTAATGCCACCCTGGTTGTAAAGTAGTTTTGGTGGTCAAAGAGTTGAAGGACCCAGTTACCATATCTCGGTGTTCCTCTAAGTAATTTACCATCACCTCAAAATGCCTTTGTGTAAACGAATAAATAAACGAATAATAAACATGTGATGTTGGGGTCGGGAGGTACCGGGTTCGAATCTCGATGGAGGAGGGTTGCAAAAGGGATTTTTCATCACCTGATTACGATCGGTGATGACGATGAACACAGCTATGCCCCCCTGTTGGAGTGCAGAGCCATCGTCCATTTTAGTACAGGCTGGCTGGAGCAATGCAATGTACAGATGGATTTAAAATCGAACCTGTATTCGTGCGTACTCCATTTGGCTGGTGACGGCGTAAGGTAGGGCGTTAAAAATTAACCGCGAAAGAGTTGGGAGAGCTTCCGCCCCAGAAAAGATTGCAGGGTTCGAACACAAAAAAAAAACAAAACGTGCGAAAATTCTTATTTACTGTCATATTTAATTAAATATGTATTTTATGTATTTGACTTTTTAGGTTATGTCATTACAAATGACATTATAATTATACGCAAATTAATTTCATAAGTTAAATTTAAACACAACATATTGATTTGCGACATAATAATTAATATTTGCTATGATTTTTATTTAACTTACACATTCATTGTACAGCATAAAAATATGAGCATAAATTGTATATTAAATTATTTATTTTAATATATTTTTATCGGGAACCGCTCAGAACTGGACATTTTAAAACTGGTTATTTCAAAATAGGATTTGACAAAACGAGATAAGGTATAAAACGAGATATGGTACAAAACTGTATATTTCAAAATTGGATATTTCAAAACGAGATAAGGTACAAAACGACATGTGATTTAAACTTAAAGGATTTTTTAGGAAAGTTCTGGAATATGGCCAATTAGGGAGGAACTCGGCGAGTTCTTAATCGATATCGTTTTGATGAAATTCGATATGTAGGATGAAAATGGGATCTAAAAATGATTTTTTGGGTAAGTTCTGGAATAAGGCCAGTAAGGTTCCATACTTACATATTTCTAAGGAGAGAAACATAATTTTCCTTCACTTAATATTTTTTTTTCTTTAATTGTATAATTACATTTGATTTTAAAACCGTTTTTGGGAAAACCTCTGGAATATGGCCAGTAAGATTTCATACTTGAATAATTTTAAGCAGAGGTAGAATTTTCCTTCACTTAATGGTTTTTGTTAATTGCTGCTTTTCTCATCTTATTAAAATAATTATTGGCTTGATAGAGTTTACTGCCTGTAAATTTTCTCTTCATCTATTTTTTATTCTTCTACTTAATAAAACTTTTCTTCACTTTAGAGAATCTATGTGAGAAAAATTAATTAATTTTCATCAACATTTTCATGCTACAAATCAAATTTCATCATAATTGGTTAAGAACTCGCCGAGTTCCTTCCTTAATGGCCATATTCCAGAACTTTCCCAAAAATCATTTTAAAATCTCATTCTCATCCTACGTATAGAATTTCATCATAATCGGTTAAGAACTCACTGAGTTTCTTCCTAACTGGCCATATTCTAGAACTTTCCTAAAAAATAATTTTAAGTTTAAATCACATGTCGAAATATCCTGTTTTGAAATATCCAGTTTTGTACTATATCTCGTTTTGTACCTTATCTCGTTTTGAAATATCCAATTTTGAAATATGCAGTTTTGTACCATATCTCGTTTTGTACCTTATCTCGTTTAAAAATATCCAGTTTTCAACTATCCTGTTTCGTCAAATCCAGTTGTAAAATATCTAGTTTCGATCGGTACCCATTTTTATCGACTCGTGTATCACTTGTCACTTCTCTATCTGTGATGGAGTTTCATCATTATCACGAGTCGAAAATGTTACAACATACCGATTTAAGAAAAAATTTGACTTGTGCACGAATTTCAAAAATTTCGAATGTAAAACAGCCCACCCATGGCATTAGACTTCTTTAATCGAAATCTTGCATAATCTAGTAATCTTAGTTCAAGATTAGTTTATCGAATACATTGAAGAAAATACTAAATTAGTCCGATTTAGGCCCGTTGCACAATTTAGCTAAGCTAAGCGTTGAAAATATTTAAGCATAGGTTAGGCTAGCTCGCTTATTTCAGTATACGTTGCACATTTCAACTATATCATCGCTCATACATACATGGATGCAATTGACGCACATATTTAATATTAAAAACAAAATTATATTGTATTTTAATATAGGATGCTTTGATTTAATAAAAAATTTCAATGTACGTGTGAGCGATATTGGTGACATTAGTAAAACCGCATTCAGACGATTGCAAATATGTGACGAATGTTCGTGATTTGTAAAACCAAATAAAAAACAAAACAAATGACGAATATGCAATCATGGTTTCATTCTTAGTCTATTCACTCTATAGGCGATTTTTTATGAATATTCGTCAAACATTTAAAAATTACATTTGTTGTTTATTTGTTACGGTCTAGCTGCGGCTTAAGGGAAATGGAACTCGAGCTAAGTTAGTTTTCATCGCTCGAAACAAAAAATATATTTTGCATAGCTTAGCTGAAGTGTGCAACGATCCATTTAAATACATGGTATACAACATATTAGCGATGACATATTCCACATCGCTTAGCTTAGCTTAGCTTAGCTGGAATGAGCAACGGGCCTTAAGCTTATAAATTTGGTTTAATTAAGTTTTTGCCTTAAACCTTATCAATCACTTTTTATATCAGCTTAGGATTATTTGACACCGAGTAAAATTTATTTTTATAATTATTTTTGATTAAAAAAAATAAAAATTAAAATCTTAAAATTTCGTCAGTATTTTGCAGAAATGTAAATTGTTTTATTTATTCAATAACTATGGCAAGTCCCCAATTTTATCAGTGAATCCAAGGTTACCGCCTTATTTGTATAAAAAGTAATGCGTTTTTAAACTTTGTTAATGCGATTCAACATATTTAAATTGTCCGAGCAAATGTCGGCAAAAATCAGGCAAATATTTATCTTTACCCTCCGCGATCATAAATTAGCATTCATTATTTTCATAAACAATATAGTATATCTTAAAATACATTTTTTTCTACGTATATTGTAATAAAAATAAAATTCGCATCTTTAGCGAAAATATAGGAATTTTATTGTATTGAATCATAACAGTTACAGGTGGTAGCGCAAAGTGTTTAAAAAATTTGTGTTATATACATACAGTATATAATGGATTCATAATATATGTATGCCTTTTTATATATTTGTATAATAATATTATGATACATCATATATTATATGATTGGCGATGAAAAGGCGTAAAATGTTGCTATGTATATATTTTACTTTTATTGTTATAATTTCTATATGTTTATATACATACCACCAAAAGCATAAGAAAATGTCTATTAAATTAAATTTATCTTATAAATTATTTATTATAAGAATATACTAGATGTAAGCAAAAGCACATATAACAAACCCATTAAAATTGATATTCTTGTACACGATAAAATTAGGTTTGGTGTATTTTTTACTAAAAATTGTAAGTTGCAAATAAACTTATTTGTTATTGTTGTAAATTTTGTATTTGTTTACTTATAATATATGAAGATATGAAAATTCTTTTTAATTTTTTTTTTTTTAATTTTCATACTTTATATACTTTGCAAGTATATATGTATTCGTATCTTGTATCGTATTTAAATTGAAATTACAATTTAGTTATTGTTGTTGTTATACAGTTGTTGTGAATTGTTATTTTTTGAATTTCTGAAACAACAAGGTTTATATAGTATTTATTTAAGATTGTGCACAGTATATACATATATACATATAATCTAAGTATGAAAATAGCAAAAAAAAAAAAAACAGTAATAATTTTCTTAGTTGGTTTTCTTTTCTATTTTGTTGCTTAGTATCAATTTTTTTATAGTTTTCTTGACTTTTTACGAAAATCCATGATTAAGTTTCAGTCGATATTCTATGTATTTATATAAACCATTGTGACGCCTGAAAATTTTATATCGTGTAAATTGTATTTCCAGTCAACTTATAACTTATATATACAAACATAATGTGGTGCAATTTATGTTATATATATATATATATATATATATATATATATATATATATATATATACATATATATATATATATATATATATATATATATATATATATATATATATATATATATATATATATATATATATATATATATATATATATATATATATATATATATATATATATATATATATAACATCTAGATGAGGGTTGAATATTCGAAAAGAAAATATTGACGTTGCATTATTTGGAAAGTTACATTATCATAATGAACCATTTCCATAAATCAGAACTTATATTATGTTATTATATGTATACATCATCAAAACTTCTGTTTGCATACTGTTTTGATTTGCGATGTTTCATTATGCGTTCATATATTTTTAATAGCGGATATGTTCACTTTGCGTATTATCTGATTCCAGTTGCGTTGTTTCGTAAAATTGTACTTCTACTACACTGCATCGAATTTGTCATATTATGAAAATTTTATGATATTTTAGCAAGCGTTAGTAAGCGATACGTCATACATATAGTATTTGGTAATATGGAAATGATTTTTGTTGAATTTCTATACAACTTCATCAAGTACTATGGTTTTTCAACATTGACTCTAATCAGAAATCCTTTGATATAGTAAAAAAGCAGCATTAATCACTAATAGCATGGAAATTCAAAATGAATGAAACTTGGCTTCAACATCTAGGAATACGATTCTACTACAGTGCTAATTTTAAGATCGAAGGTTCCAAATATGGTGTACGGAGGTTAAATCAGGTATATTACATTGATGCGAATATAGTGTGTTCTATATAAGAGTCTACCAACTATAGGACTTTTATTTCAAAGACTGGAAGTACTATATAGGCGGTATGGGAATTTTAAATTCAAGCCGCTGTTAATTTATGATGGAAAACTATTTCGATTAAAAACACCGATTTTATTTAACGATTTAACGATTTTATAATTTTTATTTTTTTTTATTGTTTATTTATTATTATTACAACTGACTTATTATATGTCATCTAGAAATTTTTCTATCTTAATTTAATTCACATTTGGTGGGATAAAGCCCAATGGCTAGTCCCAAAGATAAATATAATTATTTATTTAAATAAATATTTGCTAAAATATAGTATTATTTTAGTTTGTAATCGCTATATCCATTGGTTTGGTTCTTTGTAAGCGTCGTATTGCTATCGGACAGTCCAACATACGACGTATTTCGATATTCTCATTTTGTTGACGGCGTGAATCATGTTTGGCAGCATAAACTGCAATTACTTCATTGATATCTTCCATCTTTAAGTCGCAGTGCAGGTCTTCATTTCGAATGTACTACGGGGCATTTACACTATTATGAAGTACTTTATTTTGGAACGTCTGAATTATCTAAATAATATCTTTGTTTTCTTAGTACAGCCCCAAAGCTGTATTCCGTAAGTCCACAGGTTTCAGAGTTTGCCGATATAGGAGCAATTTATTATGTATAGATAGTTCCGAGTCTCTACCTATGAGCCAATACATTTTCCTGTATTTGATGTTTAATTCGTTCTTTTTCTTTTTGACATGTTCTTTCCATTTTAGTATTTGGCATCTAGCGTCATCCCTTGATATTTATTTTGTTGTATTTGCATATGGGACATGTTTAGAGTTTATTACGATTAGTATACTGACATAGTTTGTTTTATTAGTAAAATTCACATGAACCGATTTTGTTTCAATTAGCTTAATTCTCCATTTCTTCATCCAGTTACATTACTTCCAACTGCCAAAATTGATGGGTCATCAGCAAATGTAGCTATCTTTCATTAGTGGTTTCTTTCATTAGTGGTATGTCTCGGGTGTACAGGAGGTACAAGATGGGGCCCAAACGCTTCCTTGCGGCACTCCTGCTGAAATTTTCTTTAGATCCGAATATTCATCTTCATATTTTACACGGAAATGCCTGTCGGTTATGTGTAGCGACCATCGCTACACACACAATTAAAATTATTCAGATATTTCGTGCAATTTTCATATAATTCGCTAACGCTACATGTACACTGTACATAAATATATATAGAGCATAAAATAGCTATTACACATAGCACTCGGTCGCCATGGCCTGATGAGATGACAAATAATTTTTAACAAAAATTATTTACGATTCCTCATCAGATCGAAACTGAGCTTTGCTTTGCACAACATCTACATCTGAATAATTAAAATAACGACACGTCACCACCGTCGTTATATATGTAAGATTTAAGGATTTCATAATACTGTTTCGGAAGATCTCGATGTAACTTGAATTCTAATCCTTTGTGTCATACATGATCAAATGCTTGTGCTACATCCAAGAAGAGGCTTGAACATATCTTTTTCGTTTCTAGAGTACGTTCTATAATATCTGTGATTCGGTGAATTTGCTCTAGGGTTGAATGTTTTTCTCTGAATCCAAACTGATAAGCAGATATAACATCATTATCCTTTATTATAGGCTTTAGACTCTTAAGAAGTAGTTTTTCAAATATCTTCGATATAGTAGGAAGTAGAGATATTGGTCTAAATGACTTTTTATCGTTACTGTTTTTGTTTGGCTTTAAAATTATGATCACTTCTGCTACCTTCCACTGCCTTGGAACGTATATTAATCTAAACACAGCATTGATTATGTGCAGAAGTTTGTGTATTGCTTTGTCTGGTAGTTCTTTTATAATTTGCCCAGTTATTAAATCATATCCAGAAGCTTTTTTCGGATTTACACTTATTATTTCTTCTTTTAACTCACGGAGAGTTACAGTTTGTATTTCAAGCTCATTTGATCTGTGTACAAAATTAACATTTTCATTCGCAGATTGTCTTGGTAGTGGTTGAAAAGTTTTTTCGAGATGTCTCGCAAACAGATTCGCTTTTTGCTTAATACTACGAGCCCACGTACCATTATCATTTCTAATAGGTGCTGTTGAATTTTGTGGTCTCTTGATCGTTTTTGTTGCTTTCCATAAGGAGTATTCAGTGACTTTTTGACCAGTAAGTGAAGATAAATATGATTCTATTGTTTCATTTTTTACTTTCCTGATAATAGATTTCAGTTGTTTACATAAGTTATTAAGCTCGGTTTTACTAGCTGCAGTTCGATTTATTTGCCAGAACTTACGTGCTTTACGTTTTTTAGCCACCAGTTCTCTTACTTCGAGTAGATAATTTGTGCCTTATATGTTATTTGCAGGTTCGAGTGGAGTGCTCTGCCACGCTGCTTGCTGTATATTTTCAATTAGTCTGTCAATTTCTTCCTCAATGTGCATAGATCTTCTTACTGGCACTTGTAGTTTGATATTTTCATTTAACAATTCACGAAAAAGGTTCCAATTGGTATTCCTATTGTAAAATCTTGGTGATATTTCTTTTTTAATAATAGTTTCGCTGAATGTCATGATAACAGGAGAGTGATCTGATGTAAGGTCTTCATTATTTTTAATTCGTCTGTAGTTGTCAGATATTGCTTTTGTTACATAGAAATCTATAATATCAGGAGTTTTGTTTAGATCTGTTGGCCAGTAAGTAGGTGCGCCACCAGATTGGAAGTCTCATTTAAATTTTTTAAGGCTGCTTAAAACAGTTCTCTTCCTTTTGGTGTTGTAATTCTGGATCCCCAAAAAATGTTTTTTGCGTTGAAGTCACCGCCAATAATGAAACATCGTCCCAAAGAGTGAAAAAGTTCTTCGTATTGTTCCTTTTTAAGTTATAGCGTGGTGGACAGTATATATCTGAGTTACTTACATCTTTGTTCTTAGTTTGAATTGTGATTGTTGTCACTTGTAAGGACTCAGTTTCATCCTTAATTTCTTCATAGTGTTTTATATTAGTTTTAATGAAAATGGCATATCCCCCTCTTACCCTTTCTGCTGGATGAATAGCATGGTAGAAACTGTACCCACGTATTTTGCAATATGAAGATCTATTAAAATGGCTTTCAGAGATTAAACATATGTCAATTTTTTACATGTTTAGAAATATTTCTAGTTCAGGAATATGATGGATTAGCCCATTGGCATTCCATATTACTATTTTCAGCGTTTGTAAATTAATTTTTATTTTTATTCACGTTGGAATACTGCGATGGTAGAGTTTTCAATTGATCAAATATAAGTTTATTTATTTCAGCTTGCTTGTCAAGTTTTTTACTTAAAGCTTCTATGGTTTTGATAAAATCTATTTGAACTTGGCCTGTATTATTTACTTTTGTGGTTGATTCTTGATTTTTAGCAACTTCTGCATATGATGCGTTACCTCGCAGATTGTATGATCTCTTATTGTTCGGTTGGTTTGTTGTACCAGGGTTTCTTTGATTTTGCCCAGAATTTCTTACACGGTTTCTAATTTTTTGCAATTCTTTAGCTACTTCACAACCACGATAATTTGCAGGGTGTTGTCCTTTACAATTTATGCATGTTGCTGTAGTGTTTCTGTCTAATGTACACATGCTCGTAAGATGCTTACCAGCACATTTGACACATCTTGCGTCACGCCCTCAATATTTCTGTGTATGATTATAACTTTGACATTTTCTGCATTGTACTATCTTTGAAGTATTCTTCCTCATTGGCTCTATTCTAACTCTCATGTTTTGAATTGCCCGAATATTATATATCTTTTCTTTATTGCTAAACCTAAGCATAAAGAGCGGTGGTCCCTTTCTTACCAGTTCGCGGCTTCCTTTATCGCTTTCAGTTCTGTCTTTTTTGATCATATTGACAGCATCCTGTATATCTAAACCGTTATTCTGTAACTCAGCTATTATATCATTGCTTTCACATGTATGGTGTAGCCCTCTAGCCACAACATTAATTGGTCTAGCTTGCTTAACTTCACAAGTATACCACTGAAACTTATCAGCGTTAAGCTTCATGGTAAGTGTACGATATGTTTCTGAGTCTGGTACATTTACCTTCCAGACATCGTTGTTTAATGCTACTAACTTGTAATCTTTTATAATAATAATAAAATATTTAATAATAAAAATTACTCCATTCAGAGAAAAACAGTATAGCACGAATAATGCTCGAATAACGCTCTAGGATCGCCGATTATATCAGCTTACACTCTGTGCAAAATATAGCCTTTTAGTATAAAATTTGCCTACAATTTTTACAAAACCAAACACCGACGCAAACTGAAGTATTATTATAAATATATACATACAATAAAACCTCACACATATATATTTTGGTAATAACCCAAATTAATATATTTGATCCACGATATATTTCTTCACGTTATGCCAAAAGATCCAACTGTTCGATTGATCATAAGAAAATATTGATATTGCTAATGACATATTTGTAAGAACAATTTACCTTTAATCCGAACAATATGAATGAAATTAATATTGTTAAACATGTTCACGATTGCCAATTTCTCAATTTGAACGATTGCCAAATCGTATATTCTAAATAAACATGAGAATAGGAATGTATTTGCACGTGTCATGCATTTGGTTGACCTCTCTTATGTAATAAAAAATGACTCTCGAACTTGGCGTAAATATGTTCGTTGAGTGATTGATATTTTTGAGTCAGGTGTTGTAAAACATGTAATACAAGGAAACTAAAAATATTTAAAATTTGTTTTAAATATATTTAGAGAGACTATAACGAAACAGGATCAAAATTAGTATTTTGGCGGGGGGTCCTAATTCAGATATACAAAAAATACTATTGTTGACCCAATGCTATGGTATTTAACAAACTAAGCAAAATAACTAAAGCCATCTTTTTGCCAAATATAATGTTCAAACCGGTGATAATAATAATGAAACAGATTTTACGGGCCATTGCTGACCTGTACCGAATCAACATTCTGGCTTTATCGGTTTTAATATCCCAACCTTGTTCTTCATATTGTTCTAGACAAACCGAAGAAGACAAGTTGTTTTCAAATGGCGCCAGTCAAATTGCGGCTATCTTCTCGGAGAACGTGACCGAGCCAGCGTACTCGGTGTCCTTTTAACTCGCTAAGTGTCGTCAGTGTCGTGTTTGTCCGCATTTAAGCGCTTTAATATATGGTCCACAGTTATCATAAGTGATATGGAACCCGAGGCATCGAAAACATGTCACTTCTTTAAATGTGTGGTTACCACTACTACTAAAATCCATTGCCTCTTGGTCTCTAAAACCAGTGATCATATATTTTGTTTTGGACTTATGGATTTTCGGACTAACGGAACCTGAGAATCGTACAAGTGGATCCAGTAGTTCCTTGACAACCTTGCCATCGAGTCTAATTACGCAGATATTATCTACATATTATGCCAGAACCTGGTTAAACTGACGGTACAAAATGTTGTCCTCAGAGTATTGGAGACTGAGCATTTCCTTGCCATACCCCAGAGATAATTGCTTGAAAGCTTGTTCTCAACTTTGTCACAACATTGTGACTGCATTACTGTCATATTACATAAACGCACATATTTGTCAGTTACTCCCGGACATTGTAAAGCAAACCTGAATATATCCAATGGATTAAGTCATAGGCTTGTTGGAAATCAAAAAACACCTGATGTAGGTCACGAACTGCTTCGTAATATTCAGAAAGAATCATCCTCAATGAAAAAACTTGATCAGTGACTGACCGATTCGAACGAAATCCTCATTGGTAGTCACCTACAATTCCCTTCGCCAGTGAAATGAGTTTCTCGGGTTTTTTCTAAGACAGTAATTTGTATGCTGTGGAAAGGAGAGCTAAGCCGAGATAGTTTTCGCATTTTAAGTGTTTTTCTTTTTTAAGGTTAGGGCACAACGCGGCTTTTCATTCATTAGGCATAACTTATAGTTAGCCATACTTATCGAATAAAGTTGAAAAGATAGTTCCACGAATTACCTCTTCCGCAAATCAAAAGATCGGAATTAATGCAATCTATCCCATGGTGCGGTTTCTTTTTAGTCACTGCATGAGCAATGTGAATTCCTCGTAGAATGAGTCCTCTCTGCACTTTTTCGCAGTCGATATTTCACAACTTTCAAATACAGCTTTTGACACTTGTTGAACATGGAGTAAATAAGACAAATACTCGTTGTTTCGAGCATTGCTTCGATGTTAACACGGAGGTTTCACCCTGGCCTTTGAATAAGTTACAAGAACTGCACTCATAGCTGAGTTGTTGTACTTTTAAGTCTTTAGCCTTCCACTATTCACGCGCTTTGCCCGTCTACAAATTCTCTTGGTGGTTTCCTTAGCAAGGACTGCTTTGTTCTTCCGTAAAATTGTGCTTTTTCATCTTTGTTTATCGCAGATCTTTACAGTTTCAACATAAGTTAAGTTTTCCTGTGATCCCAGACATGTACGAAAACTGCCATAATTCCAAATTGTATTCCAATACAAATTGTTTAAATTCTCGTTTTAGTATTTGTACATTTCTCTCTGCTAATCCAGTAGACTGTGGATGATATGGAGGTGCTATAGGTAGCTCACCACTTATTTTTCTACAAAACTTCCTAAATTCAAACGACCCGAAAAGAGGACCGTTAGTACTTTTGGTAACCCAAAAATAGCAAATATCTGTTCTAGTTCCCCAATAACTGCAACAGCATTAGTACCATTCATCAGTTTTTGATGTCTAAATATTTTGTTTTTACATAATTCACTACCAACGAAAAAGTACGATGGCACTTGTTTAATATTCTTAGTGGCTGGAGTTTTACAAATAGCTTTAATTTTTTCTTGATTGGCCCTAAAATCTTCTTTTGATTAGGTTTATGTCCCAAATAAGTTACGTGGCCTACGAACAATTTTGAGTTCTCTACGTTAATTGTCACATTATTTTCGGATAACCTTTACAAAACTTCGAAACATCTTTTTTCATCTTATTTTTCGAAACTCCTCCTAATCCCAGTAAGATTCTAGCCATTACCGATTGAAAACAGGAAGGTGCAAAAGCTACACCAAATGGAAGTCGCTTATACTTGAACTGTCCTTTATGTGTATTTATAGTCACTTTCTGGACCTAATTCTAATTGTTAATAAGCCCCACTTAAATCTATAACGCAATAAATTTTGTGATTTGCTAGACTTGCAAAAATATCTTCAATATTAGGAAGCGGATAATGATCTGTGACTATATATTTATTTATTGTGACACGACAATCAATACAAATTCTAGTTGCGTCAGTACCTATCGGAACGATAACAACTGGACCAGCCCACTATTCTTTATCAGCACTTAAATATGTTCCTTTACTAACCTATCCAATTCCTTATCAACTCTATATCTTTAAATTTAAAAGGAACCGCGTAAGGTTTAAATAAATTGGACGAACATTATCTCATGTAGCAGATGGTAAAACTCCCGAATATGAGTTATACTGTTATACTGTACAACACAAAATTCGACCGAAACAGATCTACTTCCCAGAACCGATACTGCCCTGTAAATACTTGCCCTGTAACTGAAAAAATAGAATTAACTTCCAATTTATAATTTGCAAAAGCAAAAACTAACGAACGACACGTTGCCTCGCTTAAAATAGTTGCACATGCACCGGAATCCATTTCTAATTTATAATTTTCTACATCCAATGTATAAATATCTGCTAGTACACCACTAATAAATTTTAAATCCTCATACTTCAAAGAACGGCAATTATCTGTTCTTCGGCTATATTATACGAATGATAGTATAATTGAAAAAATTATAGAAATTAACAATATACTGGAACCAGAAGCTTTTATTTATCTAGACAAATTCCGGTATAAACAAGATTATAATCAACTGCCAATGAACATTTTTATAGTGAGCGTAATCGAAAAAAGACAACCTTTTGAGACCTAAAATCAACATATTATATGTCAACACTATGCTTGCCACCTTTGGATTCCAAATGCCAGAGGAGGACAGTTAAACTTTTGCTTTAAACACTCCAAAACATGTTTGGTAAGTCTAAAACATCCACCAATCCATTTTGGCAAATCACTAATGAAATATCTTGATAAAGCTTGCCAAATAATTATACTTGTATCTATAGTAGGCAATAAAGACAACCTTTCCGTCGATATGTGCCGAAAAATTTCTTTAAATTCAATTTCAGAGTAGTTCAAAATTCAATCTATTTTTGTCGACGACAAAAACGTCGGAGGGGCGTTAAAAACGTTTCATAAAATAAACTTTCATTAAAAATCTACCCTCTTTATAGTTCCTTGGTTTCTAGTGTTTACTATCGAACATCTATTTAACCGCAGCTCGATTTATTTTCTTAACACCCATTTCTTTTAGTTCGTTGAATTCAGCAATTGGATTTTTGTCTGTAAAGGCGCGAGTAATAATTTGTTTTTCAATATAATCATCGGATTTTAGGTCAAAACTAAATATTGTGGCAAATTTCCAGTAGTTGAATTTGGTATGTTGTTTAATGACCATTGCAATTGGTTAATTTTGAAATCCTATTTGTTGTCTTCTTCGCATATAGTAGTCCTTAGCATAGATAGTTTTGTGCGGTTATATCTTCTTTCAATTAGTGATTCGCTCTCGGCGTTGTGGTTGCGTTCATCACATGCTTTATGTCATTGTCTTCGCAAAAGCTTTGGAACAACTTACACATATAAGGGTATAAGGAAATAGTCCAAGCTAAAAAATTTTCTGGAGCATCTTTATTGCCTTCTAAATTCCACATATCCCATATAGTCATGATTTAGTTAGGCGAAACTCCACTTGATCATTCTAGGAAGACACATTTATGCGCCCTGCGTTTTAAGCCTTACGCAACAAGTTGATATTTATTCGCCAAATAATCGTGGAGTATTTGTCGTTAATCTGCAATTTGATGTGGTCGTTTCATAAATATTTTCCTAAGATCTTCGTTCAATAGGTGCATACCATCAAGCTCGAGTTCCCCATTAGTCATTTTATAAATATCTAAACTGGCCGGATGCATCAGTTCTTCCGTACCGTTTGTATTCCGACTCACCGCATGCTTTATATGTACTCCTGGCAGATATTCCATGAAAACATCGTAATTGGCAATTTTAGCCACCAGATTGAAATTTTTGGTAATATTTTTTTTTTGTTGAACAACTTTGTAAAACGATTAAGGCTAAGGCTTCCAATTCGTATGATTGATACTTTTCTTTACATTGTGTGGTCTGTCTATTTAAATAGGCCAATGGCGTCTTTTTCATACTGATAGACTTGCAACTAAATTCCAACTAACAAATTAGGGTCATATATTGCTAACGTTTCACGATTTACTCATTTAGCATATAAACGCGGTATCGCGCTACCAAAATTTGGCAACAATATTAAAGTTTTTCATGTACGTTTGAAAGAATCCCGTCAATTCCATAAACTGTAGTCGTATCTGAGTTCTGTTATTCGGCTGTATAAAATTTACATCGGCATCTGTTTTTGATCTTCTGGGTCTAACTCGTGATCCTAACACTTCATGTCTTAAAAATTCTACATTGCGTTTGACAAAAATGCTAGTTTCCAGATTAAGCAACAGACCATGATTACCATTATCTAACGACCCCTCTAATTTTCCCATTACCTCTACGGTCATCTTACTTAGGATTATTATATCATCTAGATATACCACTATTTTCTCATTAGTCTCGCCAACTAATCAACCCAATATTTAACTGATGTCAATCAGCAGTAACAAAAGCGGTTATGGGTATTATAACTGGAGTATTCTTGACTCATCGCTACCTGGTAATAATTTGATAATAAATCTAAAACGGTGAAATAATTAGCCCCGAATAAACGGTCGTTCTTTTCCAGTCCTTCTCTTTGATATTTACATTGCAAAAAGGGTCGCACGCCACAAAATATGGTATTTATTTTTCTGGTGGAGGACATTTTTGTGTTCGTGCAGGATGGAGGGAATTTCTTACGAAAGGAAGACTATCCTCCAGAAAGGAGGACGGGTGGCAAGCCTAGTCAACACCCAAAAATATATTACTTTTACCTTAAAAATTGGCTGAAACATTTTCAATCTTAATACTTGAATTTTTGTTTTAAATTCCCCCAGCTAAACTTGCACGTTGGCCCGCCTGTTTGTCATTTCTGGATTAACTAAAATTAACAAAAATATATGTTATTAGCCGCACTTGATTTGCATAAATTATATTGTTACTTACTGGTCCACTTGTTTACGGAAGAATGGCTGATTCAAGTTAAATTTGGTATGCCTCAATTTAAACACACCAACATAAGTATTAAGAGAAAATAAATTAGCTAGATTCTTTTATCCAACTTGTCCTTGACTATTTAACTTCATTTTGATTATTTAACTTGTTCTATTATTTTGGTTTAAATTGAACGCTTTTAAACCACCATAATGGCATAATCGCACCTTTAAATTATCTTTCAAATTTGAAATTTGCTTTACTGTATAAGAATCATTTTTAAAATTAAAACATGCTAACATATTATTTAAAAGCTTTGTGCTTACTGATGGAGATTTAATAGGAAATGTTTAAACATGTCATTAATCACTACTAAACTTAAAAAAAAATATTTAAATTAAATTTTAAATCGTTCATTATTTAAATTTGAAAATCTTAACTTCACTACATTACTATTAACCATACATATAGTGACTAAAATAAAACAAATATTTTCCATAATAGCAGCTATATATTATTACTAAAATTATTGGTCAAATTTAATTATTTGTTAAGTTAATTTAACATAAAATAATACAATTGAACTGAATTTTAAGTGAATATAACTTTCAGCTATGTTATTTTAACTAGCGGTTTGTTAATATAACAAACAGAAATTTTTTCTACCTGTTATATTAACATACCGAAGAATGTCTACAATTCACAAACATTTCAGGTGCAAATAAATAACCTAAAAATTGATTTATATTTTCAAAGAGGTGTTTATGCGAGGATCTCTAAGTTTCTTATTTAGTGTCTACTGTCTACAGATAATATTCTAAATAACCATTGAATCATCTTATTTTCGATGATTATTTATATAATCAATTTGCTTTTTAATTAAACTTAATGATTTTGCAGTTCAGTAAACCATAAAAAAAAAATTAATGGAATTATTGCGGTAATTTATTAGCTGGCTTTCTACATTTTTTATCAGTAAACAGGTTCACAAACAGTATACTAGTGCTACCTGTAATAATAGTAACTGACATTTCCTCGTAATCTCTTAAGTCAAAAATATTAAAAATGCACTATTTTACGAAGTTTAATAATTTTCAACGGCAAATTTGACGTAATTATGAGAGCTAAACTTTGTACAATTTTAAATTGTTTGCTATCTTAATTCAACATACCATAGTAAGTTTAGATTTTCCAAAAAAAAAAAAAAAATTTTTTTTTAAATTGTAATTGTACTTCTTCAATTTTGTTACATTAACAAAGCGTATTCCAATTTTAACTTAGCATGAGTTAGTTAACTTGAGGAAGCATTGCGTTGAATTTACAAATCCTAGACTACTAAACAATACGAGAAATATTTAACTGACTTGTTTAGTTAATTTAATATATGAAAGCTAGATTCTACTTGTAGACATGCCATACTATCATACCTCAATGCTAACTTGACAATTTTTTTGACAAAGCATGTGCTAGTATGACTTTGCATGAATACGTTAATTTCACAGAAAATTATGTTGTTTTAACAATTTTTACGTTACTTAGCAATTTGCGAGCAAAGTAATCGCATTTTATTTAGCGTGATAGTTGCACGTTTATGTGATATGTTAAATAACAAAATTTATCAATATTTATTCCTAAATATTTCACCGATTCTTTTTGTTCGATATGCTGGTTTTCATGTCACAGGTTATTAAAATCAACGACGCTTTTAGTCAAAGTATTTACATTAACGATAGTGTGCCACAAGGGTCTGTTTTAAGTCCATCACTATTTTTAATTTATTTAAATTCTATATTCCAAATTAATTTTAATTTTAGGTTAATAGCTTGACAACCTTGTGTTTCTGTACAATCATCCTAATCGCAGTACAAATATTCAATATATGAATTAGGATTTATTCTTAGTAAAGGAATGTTGCTTTGCTCATGCCATGTTCTTGAGCTCAAAAACGAAAGGTATGTTTTTCAAATTAAATGACAATAGTGTCATAGATCCTGATATTATTTATCGCATGCTGTTCATTGTGATCAAGATACTTGTTTAATTACTTGCTTTAAAATTGAATTTCGTTCAATCTTTCAAATCTCTTGGCTTATTCATTGACAACGCAATGCTTTGGAAGAATCATATTGATTCTCTCCGTAATTATCTGGCATTAGTGATTAGTTTCTACATCTTACGACTAGTATGCCCTGTCGCTGTTTTAAAAAATATGTAATTTGCTATTTTTGATTCAAAATTATCTTATGGACTAGTATGCTGGGGGGAACTTATTTTGCAAGAATTTACCTCCTTATTATGGCACGAAAACATGTTATAAGAACTATACTTAATGTTCCACGTTTATCTGCATCGTGGTCTTTATTTCAGGGTCTAGAGATTCTTCCGTTATTGAAGATTGTACAGATTTCTGCTATTATCGATTCTGGAAGATGTTTTAAGACAATACTGGGTATCTGATCTAACCCATTCGATTTTACTAGTGTGAAGTTTATGACAAAAATAATTGACAAAAAACCTTACAACAGTCATAAAAGTGTAAATGATATCACTACACTTCTAACAAAATCCAATCAGAAAATGGCCATGTTTTTGTCAATTTTTCTTTTGACAAAACATTTGTACTATGAAAATATTATAAATACGAGTATAGATTCAACTAATTTTACTGTGAAACTGTTGTATTGCGTTAACATGTAAAAACGTTATCGATTTTAAAATGTCTTTTAACAAAATTTGTGAAGTGGACGTATAAAGGCCAATAACAGGGCATCGGTATAGATGTCCACCTAAATCTGAGCTAGCCATCAAATTAGTAAGGACAAAATTGACGGATTGAAGAATTTAAGGGATTTATAGATCGGACTATGCATTAGTGTTCAGTAGGCTTCTATAAATATTTGTGCCAAACGATGTATCAGCACGACCCTCTGGGGCTAAGATTTTAATTTTAACAAATCTTGCTTTAACAAAAAAGTGCAGGTGGAGTTTGATGGCCATTAACAAGTAATCGTAGAGATAGGTACGCAGATCTGACTATGCCATGGTGTTCAGTAGGCTTCTTTAAAAATTTGGGACCAAACGATGTATTAGCGCGACCCTCTGGGGCTAAGATTTTAATTTTAACAAATTTTGCTTTAACAAAAAAGTGTAGGTGGAGTTTGTTGGCAATTAACAAGTAATCGTAGAGATAAGTACGCAGATCTGACTATGCCATGGTGTTCAGTAGGCTTCTTTGAAAATTTGGTACCAAACGATGTATTAGCGCAACCTTTAGGAGCTAAAATTTAAATCAACATGAATTAAATCAACATGATTCAGAAATTTCGGTATTAACCAGCACCCTTTTGCCAAATGGGTTTTCATATAAAAATGAGAGTAACATTTCAATCAATGTTTATTCTACTTGTGGTTTCGATTCGTTATCGCAAATCGTTTGCACGGTATTTGCGGATTATGAGCAAGTAAAAAATAAATCTGTCGATTCTGATTTTTTCCATTTCATCAATCATTTTTTGAATAATGGAGCTGATCACTCAACAAAAATCAAGCGTAATGATTTATTAATAAAATGTTTTAATATAACACAGTTTTCGGGCAATATTGAGCTTAATTGTATTTGCAATATATCTAAATATATTGAATATTTTATGACACGATCAATAATATTAAGTTATAAGTGTCCAAAATGTTTAAGACCACACCAGAAAGATAACTTTTACATCCCAATTGATTATGTCAATTTCAAAGAGAGAGACTTAAAACAAATTGAAAAGGTCTTCCATTTTTATGGAGGAAAGTGCAACAATTGTAAGTTTTCAATTGACAATCCCGAGGATTTACAATTGAGTACTCAAAACGGGTTTGCCATTATAGATGTACAACCCTTAAATTCGAATACAAAATATAATATTCAAATTAATGAAATTCAGGCAGAATTAAATTTTGGCTTGACTAAACTGTTCTTGGTTAGTATCATTAATTACCAACCTGGACAATCCATAAAATCCTCAAGGCACTATACCGTTATATAAAAAGAAAATCAGGTTCATGGCAAATACATGACGATTTATCTAAATCTGTCATTGAAAGCAGCGCAAGAGCGACGATTAACCCAGTAACTCTAATATATATAAACCATTAAATCATACCAATATTCATATAATACAATTAAATACCATGAAATAGTCAGATGCCTTATTTCCACGATTACTTGTTAATGGCCATCAAACTCCACCTACACTTTTTTGTTAAAGCAAGATTTGTTAAAATTAAAATCTTAGCCCCAGAGGGTCGCGCTAATACATCGTTTAGTACCAATTTATCAAAGAAGCGTACCGAACACCATGGCAAAGTCAGATCTGCGTACCTATCTCTACGATTACTTGTTATGGCCATCAAACTCCACCTACACTTTTTTGTTAAACCAAATTTGTTAAAATTAAAATCTCAGCCCCAGTGGGTCGCTCTAATACATCGTTTGGCACCAAATTTTCAAAGAAGCCTATTGAACACATAGCATATTCAGATCTGCGTATACCTATCTCTACGATCACTTAAAGTTAAAGTCAAATTTGTTATAAGAAAAACCTCATCCCCTAAAATTACGTAAGCCTCAATTTTTTTTGAGCAAATGACAAAATGTCAAAACTTCCCTTGAAATGATGAAATCTGGTACCAGTAAAACGTAGAATTAAAGTAAAAAACAAATAAATAACACATTGTTTTGCCTCACGGTTAGTTACGAGCACAGGTTCTTCATCATCACTGTCATCGGATTCCACCAATGTTTGATATTTTTATTTGATTGTTGCTACAATTGCGTATTTTTTTTTTTTTTTTTTTTATCTGTCCCGATTAAACGAAATATTGTCCCGAAAAACCGAAATAAATTTGTGTTATTTGCTTGGTTTTGTTTCCATTCATTAGAATTTATCCCAATTAAGCGGCTGTCCCGATTAACCGGTGTTCCAATTAAGCGGAATCGACTATACATAGTTCTATAATAACGAAAAGCACAATGAAAAACATTAATAACAAACCAAACTGCGATTTTTTGTTGTTTGCGCGCAGGTTAATATCGCTTTTAGTTCCTCAATGTTTTTTGAAATAATCCCGATGTGTCACTTGTTGCTTATTTGCTTTATTTTGGTTGCTAAATATTGATTTTGTGATATTGCGGGCTTTTATGTGTGATTGTTGTTGTTTTATGTTTTGAATTGTTTCTGTTATTATTCTTTCATGACTAGGATTACCCAAAGAGGGGTTTGGGTTTGTATGCTTCTCAATGATGTGCCCAATGATAATTAAATTATCTTGTGTGTTAACACAGTTGTAGTGGTTTCCTACTTTTGGCATTTTTTCCCATTCTATATATAAGTTGGTTATATTTTTTGCTTCGTTTTCATTTATTTCGAGCATGTTAATGTTTCGGTTAGTAGAGTTTCTTTTAAAAATTTGTTGCCAATCTGCTTCAAACTGTAACTATTTTGGATTTACTTGTACCTTTTCGAAATTTTTTAACTCGGCGGTCTGATTTTTTTTTTCTTAAATTTTTTGTTGCAATTTTAAAATCGTATTTTGGTAAGTTGGACAACCTTTAAATCATGCTGGGTGTCCTGTGCTGCTGCAGTTTACACAATGTAACTATTTTTGTTTCGATCGTTTTTTTTATTTAAATTCACCCGGGCTATGCTGTGCATCACATTTAACGCATCTGTAATTAAGGTTACAGTAGGTTGCTGCATGACCGAATGTCTGGCTTTTACGGCATTGCATAATTCTGTTATTATTTCTTTTTAGATTCTTTTTCTTTTTCTATGATATTCTTTGATAATTTATATTTTTAATATTATAGTCTTGAGACATGTCCTTATCAGGTGCGAATTGAACTATGTAATAAAAAAAAAGGACCGAATCAGTGGTTAATCGCGTTTGAAATTGAATGATTAAAGTTCCTCGTTACATCTCACCCTTTTCTACTTTATCCACTGAACTAATTATCACTGTTAAAAAAATATTCCGTTCGCAACAAAAACGATATCATAGACCATATATAAAATCAAAGTTGTCAATGACCAGAATTTAAGCTTTTCTACACAAAATATATTTGTTGCAAATTAATTTTTATAACTATTTATGTATGTACAACGAATAAAAAATAGCACATTAAATCTCATCCTCTTATTTTTCATTAAACTTTTTTTTAAAAGCTATACTGTATTTTTTAATTACTAACTGAAAAAGCTTAAAATTTATAGAATTTTATCTTCGTTTTCAAAAAAAAAAAAAAAGTTGAATTGCCACAATGTAATAAAAATGATACGAAAAAAAAATTTATGAGTCTGATAAATTAAACGACCATTGAAAAGTTCAAAAGGTAAAGAGACATAAAATGTCATTATTAGCTCTATCTTTTCGTTGGGTACACCGGGAGGGATAGGAGGTATAATATAAAGTGTTATAAAAATATAAAGTATATAATAATATATCTATATAACTTTAACACTTTAAGTAACATTTTCAATCAAATTAAATTTTTTTTTAAGTTAACTAAATGACAATATATTAGCAGTTTGTTTTCGTTTATTTTGTTCCACCTGCCGAACATGTAGAATCTATAAATAAAATCATTAAACGATTATCATAAACCCTTTATTGAAAACTGTCCTTGAAAATCTGCATACCAATAAATTACGTTCCATAAACTACTCAGCATGTGATAAAGACAAGCTCCCATTATATAGTATTATGAGTTCAATTTATAATAGCAACAACAATAAAAATATTTCTAACCAACGATAGATTGCTAGATATATATAGTTAGAAATATATATGGAAAATCTAACAATATATAATGTGTACACGAAGAAGTGTATCGTCACATCATATACGATATATTTAGATTCATCCCATATGGAACGTTGCTCCTAGACTTACATACTGAATTAAATGTAGATAAAAAAAAAGAAAGCATTATGATAAAAAATTTACTGTAAAAATCATTATAATTTATCATCCACCATTTTTTTTGTTCCTCTCTGTTCTGTTAAAGATGAATGTGACTTTCTGTAAATTATTACTTTTACTATCCTAGTATTGTTGTTGTTGCTTATATGCTGTGTGCTATATATGCTGCTATGTGTGTTATAATATGGTATAGAGTATGTATAAAGCTTTTTGCCTGATATTTTCCAACTTTTTTTTATGTGTTTGGGTTTTTGTTTTATTTTTGTAAAAATGTCAAAAGTGTTTTTGAAATGAAAGAAAACCAAGAAAATTTATTCGTTATTTTTTTTTTTTTTTTAAACATAAAATTATTTAAAAATATAAAATGGGAAAAAAAATGTTGAGTGGTTTAGGTAAAATGGGTATATACACACAGCACGAAACAAAACAAAAGTTGCGTATATTATTAATGTCATTTACTTTTGATTCGAAACATTAATTTTGAAACTGCCAAACAGATATGATAAGGAGGGCGGTTTTTTTTTTTTTTGTGTACATATACGTAGATTCATTCATATGTATGTTATGTACGTAAGTATGTTCTATGTTTGATCAAATATTTTTATATTACTATTTTATATAACCTAAATAGATAGAAATAATGGGTTACAGTGTATGATTTACACAGATGTGGTTATAAATTAAAGTGTTATATGTCGTATGGTTCAAAAATATATGTATGTATGTATATATATGTTGAACTTTAATATGTAAAGAAACGTATATGTATATTAAGCTCTATTTCTATCTTCATCATTAATCACAATGTTATATGTTTGGTTCACTGCAGTAATATTTATACAGATGTGTCCGATCTGGATCATTAGTACGAGTATCTAATTAATTTTGAAACCATTATAGTTGGGTAACTGTGGTATGATATGACTAAATTATATGTAGTTATTATTTCTCGTCAGAATTTAAACTATATATATTTTTATTAAATGGGTACCGGTCGAAACTGGATATTTTACAACAGGATTTGACGAAACAGGATAATTCAAAACTGGATATTTTAAAACGAGATAAGGTACAAAACGAGATATGATACAAAACTGGATATTTCAAAATTGGATAATTCAAAACGAGATAAGGTACAAAACGAGATATGGTACAAAACTGGATAATTCAAAACTGGATAATTCAAAACGAGATAAGGTACAAAACGAGATATGGTACAAAACTGGATAATTCAAAACTGGATAGTTCAAAACGAAATAAGGTACAAAACGAGATATGGTACAAAACTGGATATTTCTAAATAGGATAATTCAAAACGAGATAAGGTACAAAACGAGATGTACAAAACTGGATAATCCAAAACTGGATATTTCAAAACGAAATAAGGTATAAAACGAGATATGGTACAAAACTGGATATTTTAAAACGAGATAAGGTACAAAACGAGATATGGTACAAAACTGGATAATTCAAAACTGGATAATTCAAAACGAGATAAGGTACAAAACGAGATATGGTACAAAACTGGATAATTCAAAACTGGATATTTCAAAACGAAATAAGGTACAAAACAAGATATGGTACAAAACTGGATATTCCAAAATAGGTTATTCGACATGTGATTTATACTTAAAATTATTTTTTAGGAGAGTCCTGGAATATGGCCAATAAGGAAGGAACTCGGTGAGGTCTTAACCGATTATAATGAAATTCGATACGCAGGTTGAAAATGAAATTTTAAAACGATCTTTTTGAAAAGTTCTGGAACATGGCCAATTAGGAAGGAACTCGGTGATTTCTTAACCGATTATGATGAAATTCTATATGTAAGATGAAAATGGGATTTTAAAATGATTTTTTGAGAAAGTTCTGGAATATGGCCAATTAGGAAGGAACTCTGCGAGTTCTTAACCGATTATGATGAAATTCTATATGTAGGAGAAAAATGGAATTTAAAAATGATTTTTTGGGAATGTTCTGCATGCTGATATCACCATTGCTGATGTCGATAAATATTTAAACGATAAGTTTAAATTATATTGAACTAGGATCCAACGTTTCAACCCTAAATTCAAGGATGTACAACAGGACTATTCATCTTTTAAAATGTATGTGCACTAAAATATGCAATATCGGAACTGTATGTTCCGATTTTCTAAAATTAATGGATCCATCTTCGTGGCCTGCTGGGATTTTGGTTAAGGAATTTGAACTAATATCGAGTTATCGTCCTTTTTTAGGAACTCGACACAGTCAAGTAACAACAGTTAATTTATTGAGGTTATTCCAAATATTAATAAGATAAACATAAATTTTAGTTTAAAGTTTGGGCTGTTTTATTGGATACATCCAGATTTGATTTTCTTAATTTGACAGAAACGCTCCTTAATATCAAAATTACAAACAACTCGCTCCATGTTAACAATTATAAATTTTTACGTTTCGATCGAACGAATAATACACGATGGGGTGGAGTGGGTCTCTAATACCGAAACTGCTTAAAAGGCTGCAAATTATTTTCGGGTAACTTTAATAAAATTAAACTTTTAGCATCTGAACTTGAGGGTTGTTATGGTAAAATCCTCATATTAATCATTTATAATCCTCCTCCTGCGTGTACTGATGATATTAATAATTTACATCAAATTTTTTCACAATTCTTGTCACAGTATGAAAAAGTTATTTGTGTTGGAGGTTTTAATTTTAATATGTTGACCAACAATAAGCTAAGTATCTGCTTAAGTTTGTATAATTTATATTATTTGCCTTTTAAGCCTACTAGGTTGGATAGTTTATTAGATTTAATAGTTTTATATGAATCTGATAAACATAACATTATTTATTTTGGACAGCTTACTGTTCCGGCTATTTCTGATCATGATTTAGTCTATGCACATTACAGGTTTAACCGTCCCAGAGTTAAAATTGTATATTATGATATTCCTGACTTGAATTGAAATCGTGAGGATTTTATTAATTGTTACTTTTCTCTGGACTGGGCTAATCTATTCTTGCTAGCTGATGTAAATGATATTATTGACGTATTCAATTCAAACTTGTTGTATTTGGCTGCTACTTGAGTTCCGTTTAAAACTAGTATTAAGAAATGTAGAACTGCTCCTTGGCTAAATATACATATTTTAAAGTTAATGAAATGCAGAGATTCAGCCTTTAAAAATATATAAAAGGTTTTAATTGGAATTTGATAGGATATAGCCAATCTATATAGCCCTCTTGCCACATGGGGACCATTTATGGTCTTTACAAAATATTATTTAAACACTATTCGAAAAAATATTAATCTTGGCCAAAATATTAATAGATTGAATTAAGGATACACCAAAGTAACTTCTAGCATCAGCTGATATGCTTGAAAATCCCTGTGATCTTGGCCACATGTTATGAAATGGCCAAGATTAATATTTTTCCCGAATAGTGTTTATAGAATATTTTGTAAAGACCATAAATGGACCTCATGTGGCAAAAGAGCTATAAAGATTGAATTAAGGATACACCAAAGTAACTTCTGGCATCAGCCGATATGCTTGGTAATCCCTGTGATCTCAGCCACATGTTATGAAATGGCCAGGTTTAATATTTTTTCGAATAGAATTTATAGAATATTTTGTAAAGACCATAAATGGACCTCATGTGGCAAAAGGGATATATAGAATGAATTAAGGATACACCAAACTAACTTCTGGCATCAGCCGATATGTTTGGAAATCCCTGTGAAGCTGGTTCCCTAACGAAATATTAAAATAAGTCTTTATTTGAAAACTACTCTTGCTAAAATTTACAATATTTACCAATTACATAAAAAACTATTTCATTTTAATTCTAATTTGGCATTGCATAGTTTTGATGGCTTGGTATTTTTTCGGGATGGATACTAATAAAACACGTTTTATTACCAAGATTTCGGGACAGATCGAAATTATAACTAAATTTAGCAAAGACACAATCCAAAAATATTTTTGGGTTAGGTTTCGGGCTAACTCCACATACATGCCACAGAGTATTGTTTTAATGTTTCTTTTTAAGCTTTATCCTTTTTGTTCTTCATGTTAATCAATTTATCGTCAGACCAAAAAGGATAATTGTTAAGTTTTGCCATGGTGACAGGAACATATTCTTCTATGCCTTGATATATGATTTTATTAAATTTTCTCTAAATGTTCATCTATATTGTTGCTGTGAAGTTCATATTGATTATCTAGCTATATTGTATAATGTAGTTTTACTAATCGACATTTTAACGCATAATTGATTAACAAACACGCGTTTTAATTCATCGAGCACACTGGGTATATATGTGTGTACAGCTATTAGTAATCCAGCACCAGATTTTTTAGTATACTAGTTTCAGGTGTACTGTCATCTCTATAGACTACATATTGGCTAGGAAAAAATTCAGAACTCAGAATCTCTTTGTCGAATGATGTCTCGCAAATGATGTATACAGGGTATAATGTTTTTAAAACAAAACTTGGCTTTGGAAGACATTTTATTAACATTTTGGTAATAAAATGTAAGTTTTTTTTTCTGTTGATTTTTCTATTGATTTACCTTGATGGTTTTCTGCAGTAATGGTTGTTTCAATTTTTCCCGTATTGAGTGGTTATACGTGCACTGTTATTGAAGTTGGATCCACTTGAGTTACTTGAATAACTGGTTCAAGTTTTTGCTGGTTTAAATTTAAAGCGATTTGGATAAATGAGTGAAGTTGGTCACCTTCATTAGGTGCAAAATACTGAAAATTTTGAGTGTGTCTGGTTAAAGCCACTATCACATGAGGTAAGCTTTCAGTTAATTGGCATTTGTCAGACTTGGTTAAGTACAATGTCTTTGAAAATACTGGTAGATCAAGAAATATTCGAAGATTATTGAAATTAACAGTTCTGGCAAGCGCTATTTGTTGTAGAGAATTTAGGATATATATATATATATATATATATATATATATATATATATATATATATATATATATATATATATATATATATATATACATTTTAACGCGTAAACTACATCTGCTGGGCACCTGTAAGTTGTCGTTAAGTGTTTAATGCTGATTATGTTTTTACTGGTATAACAAAAACGCATGTTGACTTAGTTCAGTCTGCCAATATAGGGTATTTGATTCTGATCACCCAAAATGAACATTTTACGACAATTACTGATCGTGGCTACAAGGCTAAGTAATCCCGCATGAACCATAATGTACTCATCAACATACACTGTATCATATTGTTTAATGCCATTTACGATATAAGAGGCAATCGTTCGATAGTTGGTATCGTTTTCATAATTTAGGCCAGTTTGACTGCATTGAGATATTATTTTATTCTTTATAACACTTATGCCATGTTTTGTGGAGCTAAGAACAAGATCAGTTCCAAGTACATGTGCATTCAATATTCATGTAGTTTTACCACATCGTATGGAACACCTTGAATTGATATAATTTCAGGTTTATTAGGCATATATATCTGTTTACTTCTTTCAAATATTTTCAGATCTATCATTATTTTGTAGCATTGGAACAGAAAATCTATCTGTGGGATGTCATAAAGCAATTACCGTCAGAATCAAATTGTACTAATGATTTCCCATAGATCGAATCCCCATAGATGATACACTACCGGCTCTTCGATGTCATTTTTGTTAAGATTATCATAAACGGTTTTAGTGACGACAGCAAACTTGCTGAAAATGGAATAGTGCCTAATGAACTGTTATACAACTTTGATAGTTTCTCGATTGTGTAGATGTTCGACAATTTCATGTAATGTAATATTTCAGTTATTAATTTCCGATAATAATATTCTTCCTCTTCTTGAGTATATATGGTTTAAAGAAACGATCCATCTGAAAGATAAAGCAATCTGGAAGATTGGCAATTTTAAATGTGTCTGGATTCCTTGGATAAAGCAGAGACGTGATTGCGTAAAATAGATAGATCAGATCACCGAACTTAGTTTTATATTGATTGCGTATTATCACAATAAATTTGTCAGCTATACTTTGTATTATCTTTAGGTAGTGCGTGTTGAGTTCAATGCTATTTTTACAAAGTAGCATTTCAAAAGACATTTGTCCAGTTTCTCATACGTGGCTATAGAAATTATAAGCGAAACGTCCGGTTTTATCCACGAAATCACCTCAGGATCCTTGAAAGTAAAACTTTTATTTGGGATCTCATTAAGAAATTGATAAACATCTAAAACAGTCTTCCTGTATAGATTTAATATCAGATGAATTATTAAATTTGGCAACAATCTTAGTTATGAAGGAGCTGGAAGTTGATTGATTTGAATGTAGCTTTTTATCTCGAATTTCTGTCTGAACTCCTTAATTTATCAGCTTGCAAGTATGGATGCTCGATTCGCGAAAGATATAATCCGTATAATTGGAAAAGAGAAAGTCACCATTGATCTCATACATCGTGTCTCTCACTAAAGTCTGGTTCATGGTGGAATTCAGTACAGTAGTAATAGTTAGAAGAGCTCAGTGAAGGGTCAACTATGTAATGCTGTTGATTTTTTTTCACATATCAAAAAGTGATGGAATTAGGCATTTTTGACAAATTTCAATATTTTGTAGCTGTTATTTTAATATAGGATATACAAAATCCGATTATTTCACCTCACTAGAATTCTAACGTTATCTTTATCGTTATTTTGCAAATACAATTTTGGCCATAGTTCATGTTTAATGAACTTCATCATTTCAAAGTCATGGGTCAGAAAAGTTGTGCCACTGTCGAAGTAGTTTTGTGTTAGCTTGTCTTCCTAAAATCAAATTTAATGCATGAAACTGGCTACATCCATGAAAGTTATGTTTGTCCAGACTTAAAATTATTTAATACAAGATTCAACTCCCTTTATTGACTAATCTTATATAAGCCAGTGAGTTACTCTAGCAGACAGTTTCTGGTTGAGAAAACTAAATCGGTTTTTAAGATGCCAATGCTTAAAAACGACAGGTACGCATACTTAAAGTCTGTACTGATTGAGCGAACAACGCTCTTAGACAAAAAGAAATTGGAAGTTCTACTAGAGAAGACAGAGATGGACGAATTTACAAATGCTTTATCCAGCATAACCGACCGGCTACACGAGGCAACGCCAAGTCCGCCAGCAACCAGCTTGGTGTTATTATCACACAAGATTCGGACACAAAACCGAGTGTTGTAGAAGACCATCTGATTTTCCAAATGCACTGGTTAACACAACCGGAAAACACCATTTCCCTAATCAAAAGGCCACTTTGACGGATAATAATTTCTCAAACTTGTAGGTGTATCGTCGGTTGGCGCGGTTGACTATATACCAAATTACACTAGCCACCTATTTATAAGGGACTATCAGAACAAACTCACGTTTCTGATAGATACTGGCGCTGACATAAGAGTTATTCCCTATACAACTTGTATGAATCACAGAATTCAAGTCAACAGCAACTTAGTTTTGTCAGCCGCAAATAGTACAGCTATCAATACCTAAATATATATATATATATATATATATATATATATATATATATATATATATATAATATATATATATATATAATATATATATATATATATATATATATATATATATATATATATATATATACACATATATATATATATATATATATATATATATATATATATATATATATATATATATATATATATATATATATAAATTTCATGTTATTTCCACTTGAAACAATATTTGGTATTTGGTATATTTGTGTAACAATTTTGATTTGACATTTTAAAATAGGTATATTAACCCTAAATATAATCTAGATCGTAGACACTTGATACAATTTAATTTTTGGTATATAATTGGATTGTAAATCTTTTAAAAAGGGAAATATTCTTTTCGATTTTCAAAATTCAATTATCATTTTATTTACTATAAAATCAACAAAAAATAAAAAATAAAAATCCAATATAGATCTATTAGACTGAATTATGTGCACGTATTATATACTCCCAATCTAATACATATTTATGTTTCCATGTCTGGTTTTAAAATAAACATGTAATATTACTATGTTGTGTCATAGCAAAAAAAAAAAGGTATTTTTGTCCTGCGTGTATTATTGGCACGTTTTAAATCAGTTGGTTGTCGAATTATAAATATATAATTTAGTATTTATGGCGAATCTTAAGATTAGTGATCTCATAGAATCGTGTTTAGAATATTAAATATATATATATTTTAAATTATATTAAACCGAAATGGAATAGCCATTTATGGTTTATAAAGATAAATAAATTAAATAAAAAATTATATATATATATATATATATATATATATATATATATATATATATATATATATATATATATATATATTATTTTTTATTTAACTTTATTTTTGTTTATATATATATATATATATATATATATATATATATATATATATATACGATTAAAAATCTTTGTATTTTTAATACTCAGTTTGGATTACAGTTGTATTTAATACAGTAAAAATTAAATTTTAATATTTCATTAATATTAAACTATTTTTTTTAATAATTTTGCATTAAAATATAATATATTTTTTATATCTCTAACTATTATAATTTTTTGAAAATTATAATTTAACACTTTGGTTATTAAATGTATTATAAAGTTATTAAATATTAAACATTTAATATTATACGTAATCTTATATATTAAATTTTAATATTTATAAAAGTTAAATTATTAATATCTGTTATTTATATATTAAAATTAAATTCGTATATATTTAAATCTAATGCATTTCTATTACATTTTAATATAAAATGTATCAAGGAACAATATCGCAGTATTAAAATATAATACAAAATAATTATAATTTAATCGAATAGTGTTACAATTAATTTTGTTATATATTACTTTTTAATAAGTAGTGCTTTTACTATTACTTCCTCGAGGTGGTGTTAGCATTCTAAGGTAACCTGGTGTTTTTGTTAAAGTGAAGTGAATACATTAAAAAGAAATTCAATTTCTAAAATTAGGTTAATACAAGCTGATAATTTAATTTATCTAGTCCGCCCAATGGGCTTATATCAGGTAAGAAATAATTATGTGTCAAAAAATAAAATTTCTTTGTCATTAAAGACAAAGGCAATGCTGTATACAAATTGCAAGTTTTAAATAGTTGAACAATATATTGGATATGCGGAGTTAAGTATTAAGGTTCACACCGTCCAATTTTTATTGCAATAAATCCATAAAGGTAAGGTTTTTGATTAAATATTATAATTAATATTAAATAATAGTGTTGGGCTTCCTAACTTTTTTAACTTTATGTTTATTTATATTTATTTTATTGGTAGCTCCTATATGACTTTGAGTTTATCCAGATTACCAGTTTATTTTAAAATACAAGGGGACAAAATACGCCAAACACAGTTTACAGAGTAAAAGAAAAACGTCTAGAGGAAGCACAGTAGATACTAATTGCCATGCTGAAAATCCATTAGAAATGAGAAATAATGTCCATACTATATACGTTTTTGGAATGTAATAAGGAAATAATCAGTTTAAAATTTTATTTAAATTTTTTACCGATTGCGGCTAAACCAGAAGAAAAGAAAATACCTGATTTTGCGAAGTTATAAAAATGCAATTTTTATAATACTTTGTTTTACGAACTTAAAACAGTTTCTGTTATTTTTTTTACATTTTGTTTATTACTTTCAGATAAACAAACCAACCAAAATTGGCAGTTTGTCTGCAAAACAATTTGTCTTATATAATAGCGGTAGGAGCAAAGAAAAACGGAACATCTCATACATTTCAATATGGTAAACATTTTTGCGTTCACTTTAATTTATCATTTAGAAGTTTATTGTGCTCTTAGCATTTTTTAGTAGTAACTTAAATTCGAATTCCAAATTCGAATTTAAGTTTGAAAACAATTTTGAACGAAAATTTAGAATAAAATTATTATTTTATTAATATTATATACATTATTAATAAATTGTTGTTAATTTTAACTTGTGATATGAAATAATATAATTTTACCATTAAATATATGTTAAATGTACTCATAATTAACATGCATAAATAAACTGAATATTTAAAAAATTTACAAATAAAAACTGTATTTAAATTACAAAGTAAGTACTAAAAATAAGTACTAAAACCCGCAGGAAATTTTAACCCTAAAAATGTTTTTATTTAATACTTAACAAATTAAACATTAATAACAAAATATTTTAATCTAATACAATAATGGTTACAAATCAGTGCAAACTATTGTTAAAAAGCTAATACCAAGGTTATTAAATTTTAATTATTCGAAGTCGCATTGTAATAACAATTATAGTAATTTTTAATTCAACTGTATTATATTTAAATATATTTAAGGAGTTAAATGTAATTATTTAAAGTTTATCTTTTAATGCAATTAATATTAAATTTCAACCTGACTAAAATATTAAAAGTGATTTTTAATAATATGCTTGTATTAAATTTCATTCTTTTTCTGGCGTACACCCACAAATATTAAAATTAACCCCAAAATTTTTAACCGTATATATATATATATATATATATATATATATATATATATATATATACCTGTATATATATAATATATATATATATATAATATATGTATATATATATATATATATATATATATATATATATAATATATATATAATATATATATAATATATTATATAATATATATATAATATATGTATATATATATATATATATATATATATATATAATATATATATATATATATATATATATATATATATATATATATATATATATATATATATATATATATATATATATATATATATAATATATATACAATATATATATATATATATATATATATATATATATATATATATTTATATATATATATATATATATTTATATATATATATATATTTATATATATATATATATATATATATATATATATATATATATATATATATATATATATATATATATATATATACATAAATATAAATATATATATATATATATATATATATATATATATATATATATATATAAAGTTGTTATTAGCCATTAACACAAACCCCATCATTATTTCCAATTAAAATGCCAACTAAATATAATTTCCATATTATTTTATCAAGTTATTTTGCAGTTTCCTGATTTTCCATCTTAATGTTGCGCTGTTGCATTCATTTAAATGCAAATAAAACTTGTATCCCATTTTGTAACGTTTTAAATTGGTTGTGCTTAGTTATATACACAGGGTATACTAAAATGAATTGAAGGTTATACGATAGGGAATATAAAATTCAATATTTTCAAATAAACGAAAAGTTATTATGTAAACAAATAGTACACCAACAAAAATGTTTAAATAACATTTAAAACACACTGTATATGTTACAAAAAGTATATAAAACCAAATAAAAGTTTTTATTTTGTTTATTGTCATTTGAAATTTTATAGTAAAATTTATGGTATTTTATAGTAGATATATAATATTTCAAAGTTGCACATTATGACAACAAGAAAATTAAGATATGAAAATTTAGTTAACATTTTATAGTTGAAACTTGAAAATGAAAATTTTTAAATTGTATTTTCCAAATGTAAATTAAGGAAACTTATTTAAAATATTGTGATATCATCACCCACCACATAAAACTTTTTTAAGCACGAAGTCTTTCGTTTTTCTATGTTTTCTTTAATATTTCTATTTTCCTTTTGAACATAAGATTTGATTTAAATTGGTGTATTTATATTGGTACAGTGCATCGATTTTTCTTACAACTGAACTTTTCAATGAAATGCGCACTTGAATTATCCGGTGCCAAAAATTACTTCGTCAGAATATGCCACTATCATTATTTCGTTGGCCAAATATACCAAGTAAGATAAATTTATAATCGACATATCTTTGATAGCTATATGCATATGAATATGGCTATGGATAGATATATGGAATGTACTTTTACGATATTCTAAACACTGAAGAGACATCATACTATTGCCGCTTGCCCCAGTAACAAAATGTCAAATTATTTATACAACTCACTATTGCATCAAATCGTTAAAAACGACTGATGAGAAAATTTGCATTCAAAAATTTGCAATCAAAATGATTGATTGATTGATGAGACTATGAAACCAAGCGCTTGTCAAGTGTTCTGGTTAAAGTCGAACGTATTTCCACAGGCTTTTTAAATTTAACAAACGGTAGGTTGGGAGGAATTTTTATATATTTATATTTCTATAAATATATTTCCATGCATGATAGAAACGACCCGGTTTCAAACACCTCATGATCATTCTATTCTATTTTTGAAAAAGATTTAAAAAAAATTGATTAAATATGACAAATCAATTGAATTAACCGTTTTATGACAAATATGTCATAAAATCGCAGAAAATCTAATTTATATACACTTTATTTGACACACAATTTTAAATTTAATACAAATTAGGTTTAAAAAAAAATTGATTAAATATTACAAATTAATTGAATTAATCGTTTTATGATTTTAATAAAATTGATTAAGCTTTACAAATCAATTGAATTAACCGTTTTATGATCATACCACACAATTAGGAATCTGATCAAGATTTGTGCCAATAACAGCTCCATGGAGGCTTACTTCAAACACTTCAAATCATATCATTATTGTATCCTCTTACTCGATATGATTTTATTTTAATAGTTTATATTTAAATTGTAACATCGATTATGTACAAGCATATGACTTGAGCGTAATCAATTGTAAGTGCCCGTGGCTTTGACAGATGCATTGTTTCACACTAACTAGAAACGTCCAAATCTACCACATTGCTGTCTTAAGCAAGCATCACCTTTCTTCATATTTGAATGATTCATTCATTTTGACGATGAAATATAAACTTTAATTCCTTTCATTAGAAACAATATATATACATCATTGAAGGACCTATGATGCCCTCAATCAAGGAAGACAAGAATCATACTCATTTAAAGCTGGATAATTAGATCATTTCGTCCCCAATTTCTCTAATGATTCAGTTTATAAAATATTAATATGTCCCATTTATCCTAAAGGGAAACCCCACAGGAAACATACTACTTTAAATGAGTTCGATTGACCTTTCGCACCTATACTTAATTTACTATATATATATCATTACTGTACGATGCTCCATCAGGGTTTCTCTGACTTTGTCCTGATACGGTATAATTTACCACCTTTTAAATCACAATATAGCTTTAAAACATAGAACCGAAGCAGGCCTTAACGGTGCCCAACAAAAATAAATCCAACAGATTCAAAGCGCTGCTGCGTGGTGGCTAATTGACATCTCCGTTACGGTTGTATATTCGATCCTCGAAGACATTATGCAAAATACCGATCGTTTCGTTTGCTGCGTGGCAAGTTGCGCCGTCCTGTTAAAACCTAATACCTTATGTGTACTCCTCTTGTATTCTGGGTAACACTTGATGGCTCGGTAACACTTCTCATGGACTATAAGGGGGCTCCTTGCTCATTTGCTAAAAAATGGACCAATGATGCCACTGGCCCAAAATCCACACCAATCACTCGTTTTGGATGCATCGGCTTCTCCATGGTTACGTGTAGGTTTTTTCGTCGGGAAAGATTATTTTTCGGTAAAAATTAAAATTTTCTTCTTAACGTTTCACAGCCCAACTAGCGAATCTAATACTTTGCGGATGGTCAATAAAGCTACCTATTTCGTAAACGTCAAACATTAAACTAATTTTCTGTCATATCACGAGTAACGTAAGTGTTGCCACATGAACATGTTATATTTTTTTTTCCAAATAAATTTCTTATTAACAATTTATAGCATCAGCTATAAACGCATGCTCAACGTTCATAGACATTAAATTTTCATTTTGAAACTCTTCTCGTGTGACATCAATAGCACATCAATATCGTTCTCCTCCATACCTTGAAAGTTAGCTTCTCTAGCTAATTGAGCAACCTCTCTACGAACAATCGTATTTAGTATTTGGAGACATAAAAACAACTTTTATATTTTCGGAAAAATCATCTACATAAATTGGATGTCCTGGAGCATTGTCTAATAATAACAACATTTTAAAATCAATATTTTGAGCACGACAATAATCTTTCAATTCAGGAATTATGCAATTTTCTACTCAATCTATGCTTTTTTATTCGCACGCTAATAAACCGGAAGATCACTTTTTCACATTTTTAAAAGCTCTTGGATTTGTAGAATGGTTAACAGGAAGCGGCCTACATTTAAAATCACCTTCTGAATTTCCTCCTAAAAGAAGAGTAAGTCGACTTTTATTGACCTTGTGTTCATGGCAAGATTTTTCAGATTTTGATATGTACGTTCTCCTTGGTAGCCGTTCCAAAAAATACTAGTTGCATCGACACACAGAACTTGCTTAGCAGAATATCCAGCTTCTTCAATAGTCGCTTTTAGTTCAGCTTTAAATTTATATGCAGCTGTAACATTTGCATTTGCTGATTCTCCTTTCAAGACAACATTATGAAAGTTTGTTCGAGTTTTGAAACGTTCAACCTTGGCTGGGTTCAAATTTTTTTTAATTTTCACTGATTTAAAACGTTTTAAAACTTCTAATTTTAGTTCCAAATTAATTTGTGTCTGCTTTTGACTCATTTTAATTTTTACAAAATAAATTTATTTCGACTTGACTGCAGCAAATTTTTTTACTAAAAAAATTTGACTAAAATAAAAAATGGGAAATCCCTTTACAAATGAAAATCTCTTTATATAAAATTTAGCAACGCAAATAGAAATATTGACGACACAACTCTGAAATGACGAAAATTTATTAACGATGCAACTTCGAAAACGACGCATATCGGAACGACGCAAATCGAGGTTTTGGTAAAAAAAAATTGTTTTTTTTTTATTAAATTTTACTAAAATCTAATTTATATTAATTTCAAAGTTTTGTGTCAAATAAAGTGTATAAAAATTAGATTTTCGGCGATTACATGATATATTGGTCATTAAATGGTTAATTCAATTGATTTGTAATATTTAATCAATTTTTTAAATATCTAATTTGTATTAATTTTAAAGTTTTGTGTCAAATAAAGTGTATTTAAATTAGATTTTCGGCGATTACATGACGTATTGATCGTAAAACTGTTAAATCAATTGATTTTTCATCTTTAATCAATTTTTTAAAATCTAATTTATATTATATTTTTTAAATTTTACATTTTTAATGATGTAACTAATTAATTAATTGTAAATTTCAAGCAAAAAGCTAATCTAAGTTATTACATTCTTTGACTTGGAGAAATTAGCCCATTAATATATTTTGTTTTTAGGGAATATTTTTGTTCTGTCATTACTGACATACCTTTCCTTTCTTTACATAACAAAAATAGAATATAATTGTGCGGTAATGATCATGAGGTGTCTGAAACCGGGTCGTTTCTCTCATGTATGGAAATATATTTATAGAAGTATAAATATGTATATGGAAATTCCTCCTACCCTACCGTTTGTTAAATGTAAAAAGGCTGTAGTCCTGCATTAACCTGAACACTTGACAAGCGTTTTGTCTCACAGTCTCATCAATCAATCAATCTATTTAGTCCATTAAAAAATTAAATGATATACTATTTGAATTTAACTCCATTAAAACTATTTTGATAAACCATTTTATAGTCGAATATGTATATAGATTCGTGTACAATGTGTACCAGTGTCCATTTTTGTATACTCATGTGGCAAATAATACTAGAATTCCATTACATTATTTAGAAGTGCAATAAAAACAAATTATACAAAACTATAATCATTAAATTGTTTATAAAGAACTAAAATAACCACCCATAGCTTTTCAAAACGGATATCGTAGATTCATAGATTGTAATAAAATGGATGGTTCCAATTCAATATGATACAATGTGAATTTCATAAATTATTTCCTTGTATCAACAACATAAAATCAAAAGTTTTTCTTTTTTTTTTTTTTTTTTTTTTTTGACATATTATAAATATGTCAAACTTTTCTTTGTATGTTTATGTATATCGTTATCAATTTTTATTTGATTTGTATTTTATTTGTTTCGCAAAAATTACATAAATTTTTTTATGTTTATCTATTGCTGTTGTTGTTACATAAAACTACTATATTATACTATATAGTTTAGATTTATGTATTTATATTTCCACCAAATTAAGATATATATATATATATATATATATATATATATATATATATATATATATATATATATATATATATATATATATATAATTTAAACATTCTAACTTTATGTTTTATGATTTTATTTACATCATATATTCTATTACATATATATAGAAGCAACGAGATATAATATTGGCTTTATTTAGATTATAAAAATATATCGAAAACAACTTTGTAATATTTCTGTCTCATCAGGGGAGGAAACAAGTAAATTTCCCCGTTTGGTATATGTATGGATTGTAAATATGTAATTCGTTTTTTCTGATTTGCAAAATACACTTGACGTTGACGACAATCATATATCGTCATGAGAATTGCAAATATACATAAAATACAAAAAGGTTGCATTAAGCTGAGTTTAAGAAAATAAATACATAATAGGAAAACTGCGGAAAAAATGTATATATATATTTATAGGATATAAATAAAGATTAAATGCTGTAAATAAATAAAATAAAAAGTAAAACAAAAAAATTACTACATATTCGTATATATTGGTAAGATAACACAGAAAATGAAAATTCAAAAAGAAAATCAAATGATAAATGAATTTGTTTTTTTTAAACATATTCCAATTTCTAATATATATATTTATAAAAGAAACCATATATGTTTATTATGGTAATGTCCCAAAAGATAATAATTCATTTTCATTTATACAATTTATTCCTTATACCGTATATATGTATACATATAACATGAGCTTTTGTTTTTTTGATGAAAGCTTTACTTTAAAAGTATTTACTCTTGATATATTGTTTCCTAAACATATTCCTTTAAGTCAACATTTATTTATTTTGGGTATCAAATTATTCTTTAACGATATATATAAAAAAAATGTATTATGTATTTTTAGTTTGGGTTCGATATATCGTACATTGATTGCTGTTGATACATTCTATGCATAATATGATTAGAAGCTAATATTTTTTAAATATGCTATTTTTATGTATTTCGTTTAATAGTAAATTGCTCAAATTACTGCGACAAAAAATAAATCAAACCATAGTAGGTTGCTTTCATGTACTTTGTTCAAGCGTAAAAGCTGTCTTGCTGAAAGTATAGGGAATCCAAAATTATCGACATTTTATTGAAAATATGTTTAGATATTTAATTTATGTTCAAGAGAGAGGTTATCTGATCGATGATATATAATTTAGATTTTCGTTGATTACATGACGTATTGGTCATAAAACGGTTAATCCAATTGATTTGTAATATTTAGATTCCAGTTAAATGGTGGAACTCTGGAGAATCTGATAAGAGATGACAAAATGCAGACCAGTATTCAAATTGCACACCTTGCCTTTCCCTTTCCCATAGTAAAATTACTAACTATTGACCGACACGGTATCTTGAACCGGTATTACCCAATTAGGGTATTACCGATATTAGGTAAATTATCTCAATAATTTACCTAATATCCTTTCAAGTATATGTGAAAATGGGTGTACGGTGGGCTCGGCGCTTTCCGGGTGATATCCTGCTTAATGCTTGGCCTTACATTCTAAATCAATCAATCAAGAAGAGAGACTATCTGATTGATGATTTGGCTGTAGAGTTGTTTCCAAACCTCAATATCAAAATAAGCTGGCTTGTTTTTCACTTTTGGACTTGAAAACATACATAGCACGTATTAATTTTGAGCTTCTCATTTTCTTTTGAACCCGATACATTTACCACCGCTATTTGACCACCGCTTTATTTTTGACACGATATTATAATTAATTGGGATTACGCACCAATTAATGGTGAAAACTACGGCGATCAAACGCATATTGAAGCTTTCAAAATTCTTAAAGCTCAAGTATAAGCATTTAATCCGGAAACTCAGATTTATGAGGTTATGGCTTTCCTAAATTTGGTAGTTGAGGAATGGAGATTTCAAACTGTTGAACGATCGTAAAAAGGGTAAATTTGATGAAGCAAATTTAGGGTCGGTTGAAAAAATTGAACATTTCGATCTAAAACAGTGAAAAACAGTGGAAAACAGTGGATAAATTGAATGATGAAAATAACGCCCACCACGACAGCCATATACTATGAATGAGTTATTGTTAAATCAAAGCCAGTTCTTACAGTCATTTTCTACGATAAGCAAACGAGGAAGTGAGGTCCGCTTAGTTAGCATTCCTGATTTCAGTGGAAAATATTCGGAGCTTCCGTCATTCCGAGATTTATTTAAAGCCTCAGTCCACAATAACAGTAATATATCAAGAGTGCATAAGCTTCAATATTTAAAGGGTCTGCTTAAGGGGAAAGCATATGCCCTAATTAATCATTTAACTGCAACGGAAGCAAATTATGATGTGAAGCGTGGTATATACAGAACTTTCAGTCATTATTACCAACGGCCATCGTTTAAGTAGCGAACAGATCTGGAAACTGGCAAAAATGCAGAGTGCTTCTTGATTCTGGTCGCATAGGCTTCCTTCATATAACGGAAGCATGCATGCAGTGACTAAACTTATCCCGTTCAAAGGCAAATATCTGCAGGCTTAGCATCTGGCAAAATAGCTACGATATGTGTGGTGTCTATAAATTTAAAATCTGTGCAATCTATAAAAGAAGTTTAAATTGATGTCCTTGTATCCAGTCAATTTTAATCAAGGCTTCCAAGTTTTGGATATAAATACCATGGCACAAGTTTTTTAAATTACCTAAAATTAGCTGACCCTCAATACAATCAAGTTGGATTTATTGATATTTTAATTGGTGCTGATTTTTTTCATATTCTTCGAGATGGACGACTTACTAATTCTGGTAGTTCTATAGTTGCTCAGCGTACAATATTTGGTTAGCACCGTTTAAATAAATGAGGCAGCACAGACAAGCAATAGAACACTTTGACAAGTCAACATTAAAGCGCAAAGAGGACGTTAAATATTATAGAGTTCAACTTTTAAATTCGTTAAATGCAGTTAAAAGTAGATTTCTTGAATTAGAAAGAATAATGCATCGATAATAGGCTAATGCATCGCTGAAACGGAAATATTGCAAAGTTATATATGAGTATCAAAACTTAGGATACATGTCACCTGTGAATGAGACTGGCCTACATTTTGAAGAGCCGGAGTGTTTTTATTTACCTCACCATTGTGTCCAAAGTAACAAGTGTTAATACAAAATTACAAATTGTGTTTCATGATTTAGCAAAAGCTACTTCTGGAATTGCTCTCAATGAAACAATGCTATCAGCACCAAATTCAACCCACTTTATGGTCGATTTTAATGAGTTTTAGGAAGCATACAGTTGCATTGACTGGCGACTTTGAAAAATTGTACAACCAAGTTCTAGTTCGATCAGAAGAGACACAGTGTCAAAGAATCCTATATAGAAGCGAAATGTTAAATAAGGTTGCTTTTGGTATGGCCTGTTCATCATTTTTGACGATCAAAAGTTTGCATCAGATAGCATACGACAACGAACAAACATATCGGAACATAGCCCAATATATCCTCAACGATCTCTACGTTGATGATTTTATCTCAGGAGAAGATACAGTTGAAGAATTGCGAAGCCTAAAAATAAAATTAAGCAAACTTCTACTCTCTGGAGGTTTTAGACTGAGAAAGTGGAAGTCTAATGTACCGAATGTTGCTGTGAAAGAAAACACGGAACCAATTTTGATGTTTCACAATTCTCTTACCGAAGCAAAAATATTGGGTCTAATGGAATGCTGTATTTTTTTTCAAGTTATCTCTAGAGAGTAGCCAGTACCCCACAAAGCGGCAAGTCATCTCAGAACATTCAAGAGTTCTTGATCCGCTTATCTCCTTCGATCATCTTAATGAATATAATTTTCCAAGATTTACGGCTAATGAAATATAGGCGGGGATGATGAACTACCTGATCATATCTCAAGCATCTAAATTAAGATTCGGAGCAAGTTGTTAGAAAATATTAAAATAACTTGTTAAGATCCACGTCAAGATGAAGTTGAGTTACACGGGTTTATATTTTTAATTTTGCGGATGAAAAGATATATATATATATATATATATATATATATATATATATATATATATATATATATATATATATATAATTTTATATTTTTAAAAACTATAACTACAGTTAACTGTAAATCTTGTGCCAAACATAAGTAATGTTTATGTCGTCTACAAATCCGCCCATAGCTTTTCATCACAACCGATGACTAAATTTAATCCGTAATTGTTCATTTTTTTCCGACTAATCCTAACCATTGTTCTTCGTAAAAATATTTTTCCATCCGCGCAAGGCCCAAATTTCAAAAATGGTTTTAAAGGTTTGCACTTTAATGTTTATAAGACTAAATTGTGCAACTTCTTGAATGCGGCTAACAATATCAGATTATATTTAATTTCGAGCAATGTTGCCAAGTTTTTTTAGAACTAGCTGTGCTAAAAGATTTTCCTTAAATCGTAGTACGTGAATATTTTTTCGAACGGAAATTCGGCTTTTCTGGAAGGACCAGAACTTCGAACTTCGTTTTATACTAGTTGATTACTACAATATCTGTTTCAATTTTAGGTGTTCACTTTACTAACATGTAGCAGCGATGCAGGTATTATTGCTCCGGTTTAAACTGATACTTCTTTATTCAAAGAACTTGTTTTGATGTGAGAATGCAATCCGTTTGTTAAATGCAAATTGCAAGCTTTACAGTGTCCAATGTATCCATTCTTTAGCCAGAGTCTAAAGAGTATACGTTTATATGATGTAAATCAAAATAGGTTGCTGCAAATATCGTGTGAAAAAATACTACTGATTTTATTTGAGAACAGATAGTAGCATAGTAACTATCATAAAAGTAACCATCAAAGCTTCATTTTTATTGCTAAAATATTTGAAATTGAATGTGGCTTTTAAAGTATCAAGGTGGTCAATTTTAGGATATCATTTGAATTTCTATTAATTGGTTTTCTATCTATTGCTCAGTAAACTGATAACTGTACCATAATAATACATCTAGACCAGTTTTAAATTAGCTTAATTTAACAGAAAAGGCCAACTTGATAATCAATTTTTTTTTTTTTTTTAATTGTTTTAATGTAGAGCACAAGTTTATCTCATTCGTTACTGGTTCCTCTGATAAGAAAATTATCACTAATACACACGTATTAGTGATAAATTTACACGTATTAGTGATACTAATACACAGATATTGTTTTAGAGCTTTGGAAAAAACAGAGAGTCTGCAAGAATTTTTTATTTCAGCCGTCAAAAAGAATGTCTGCTAATTATTTAACAAACCTTTAAACTTTCAAGACAAACATTTGTTGAGGAGGCAATATGTCAAGCTTCTGAAACAAGAACCAATATGAAGATAGCCTGCTTTGCAAAGTCTTTAATCTGAAGGTATTTTTCTGTCAAACAAACAAGGAATTCGTAATAGTTTTGCAAGAAAGTGGAATGCACAAAAGATACGTAAAACATCCTCTCAAAGAGCCTTTCAATTTAGATTTGCGTCAATCAAAATTCCTTAGTATTTGATTTTGACACATCAAATTCTTTGAGTTTTTTCACTCAAAAAGAAGTTGGGGGCTTTAAGTTAATTTTCCAATTTTCTAGATCGTGTTTCATGATATCAGCTTATTTACTTAAACAAAAAAAATGCATAATAAGAAGATCCTCAGATCCTTGGATGCTGATTAACACAAACTACGTGAGTCGGATCAATCAGACAAAACCAGATGTGAGTTGTTTCTCGAAAGTCACAGAAATAAAGCTTTCTTTAATGAATCGCAAGATATATGGTCATATCGATAAACAAAGCAGAGGACTTAAATCATTAATTACTGTTCAATACCTGATAAAATTGCTTGTTCTGTGTTCTTATTCTTCCAGAACCCCAATTGAAGTGAGGAAAAAAGATTTTTTTCCAAAAACTTAACCATAATACTTTTCATATATATAGCCTTTTCCAAAATTTTGGAGAATATATGGAAAAGTGAGATATTGGTCTATAGTTATTTAACCTTATAGTATTTTTTATATAAATTGGGATAAGGTTACTTCGTTTTTAAGCCAGCTGGAAAGTTCCGGTCTCCATGGTCACAGTGGAACAATTTGGAAATTTTATTTCAAATGACATTTCAGGTAAAATATAGTTCTGTTAGCTCCCTTAATTCAGATAAACGTCATTTATCAATTCATTGATCGTCTATCAGTTTTTCCGAGCATTATTACCATTAAAACGAAACCGATGAAAATATAACTGAAAATTGCCTTATTTTCAAATTTACATTGATTGTCACAAAGTTCTTTTAGCAAGCTTACATATTTTATTTCATCCAGGCATAAACTTAACTATTTTCTGCGTATTACAAAAGTTTTTGTGACCGAAGATCAAAAGCGACGAACCAGGGTTGTATACACATCTCATAAACATTCCTTGCAGCTTGATTTAGTCCACTCATATAACCTCCAAGTTCCTAATGATTGGTCTAGAGCTAGCTAAATGGTCAAATATGGCCAATTTTCAAACTTTGCATGATGCAATATCGAAAGATTTTCTGATCAAGTCTACAAAGTCTGTTAGCAATACTAAGTTACCGAAGACCTAAGAATCAGTGTTGGTTGTAAAACAATATTAGATATAAAAAAAAAAGTTAATCGACATCTGAGTTATTTAGTAAGAAACTACATTAAAGTCGCCTTTAATGGCGCCTTTTTATGAGATAGAAAAATATCAAACCAGACAAAAACGAACTAATTATCGCATTGAAATTAGGAATATACATATTGGATCAAGTATACAGTCTGTATATAAGCAAAAACACTTACTTGCTTCGATCCTATAATTTAAACCTAACGCCTACACCAACAAATCAATATGATAAAATCGATTTTGAAGGTTTACAGTGCAAATCGTTTTTCGAACCTAATGCTCCAAATGATTGTAATGGTCTTTATATAGCATTACATTTTTATACATTTAAAGATCTTTTATACGGGTGTCCGAATTAGAACAATAATTAGTCCAACTTAAAAATCTAAAAGTATCCTTAACAAAGTTACGAGCAAAAAAGTCAAGATTGGATATATAGCTAGCAGTTTCAGTTACGCCTATTGCAGTTATTTCCTAAACAATAAATCAAATAAAATATAATAAGGCTATACATTCGGTGCCGAGACCCTCTTCTTCATATTTATATATAAATATTGAAACATTTCTTAATTTATATAATCAAGCTAAAAGTCATAAATGATAAAATAAAAAAAAATAAAAGTCTGCTTATCAGACAATAAAAATCGTCCTTTAAATGACACTCAAACATGAAATTTGAAAAATGACAATCAAAACAACCAATTTTTTTTTGCTTTTGTTTTTCTTCTCCGAAGGGAAAATTGTTTTGAATACATGCTTGGTTGTTTTTGAAGCATTTTATATTTTTCAGATTAAATATATAGAATTTGATCTCGCTCGGCTAAATGGCGTCAACAGCATCAGTCGCTAATTTAATCAACGACCAAAAAAGCATAACAATAAGTTTTCCATTCTTATTTTACTGTTGTATTTATTTACGAGTATATATGACGAAATATATATGAAAAAAAAAATATAAAAGCTTTTCGGTACTCAAAATAAAAAGTTAGAAAAATAATTTAACTTTGTGTTTTATATGAAATCATGATGTTGACAAAATTCATTTACACATTAAACCGACTTTGATTCGCCGATTATGTATTTTGTTTTTGCGCCTAATATATAAACTATATATAATTACGACCAAACATAAATTATGTGCAATAACATAAATATTACTAATCTTTTAAACGTGTATGTGTGTGTGTGTGTGTGTCCGAACCCAATAAAATAGAAAATTGTTTTTATTTTTAATTTTCCTGATTTTATTGATTTATTCATTTCTATACAAATAATGTCTTAAATTAGCAACAACAAAATGTCGTTAAAAACAAGCAAGAAGCTGTACGACAATATCATAAAATGTATAAGCACAAGAAGAAAATCTAAGCGATAAATTTTAATGTCATTTTATTTTTGTTGCGTTATTCTCGAAGAGATTTTCATGTCGAAAATTTATTTATTTCGATTATGGGGGGTTCTTATTTATTTATTTATTTGTCGTCTTTTGCATTTTTATGTATATATACGAAAACATTTTTTTGATTTTTTTGGAAAATAGAAAATATATAAAATAAAACGGTTTATGTTTTCTTATTTTTTTTTTATATCTTTTTTCAATTTCGTCATATATCTTTTTTTATTTTTTTTTTAAATAAATCAATCAAAAAGTCAAACCACAGATTTTAAAATTATTATATGTATATTGACATTTCTATTTTGGTGCGTGTTTTATTATTAAACGACAACTTTCAATCATTGAAGTATAAAAATAATTTGACGTCGAACAGACGATGCGTCGTGTAAATATTTTGTGTACACATTTTATAATTAAAAGTTGTCGAACTCAACTTTTACGAAAGTGTACATAGCATTTTTGTGTATTGTTTGGTTTTATGCGTGAACAACATTCGTATTTTAATATCACAATAAGAAATTGAGATATTTTGTTCCACTTATAGAACTTTTAATTTACCGGCTTTTCTTTTAACCGATTAACCGGTAGAATTTTTGAAAGATAACCGTTTAAACAGAATTTGTTAAATAATCGGGCCTAAAAACTTCAACAAGTGCATGGTCTCGCCGGTTTGGAGTTATATTTGACACCGAGAGTAACGTGCATTTGTACCCACTATTCCCTAGCAAGTGATAATCTGAGCCTGGAAAAGTGGCTGTTCTGTACAAAGTGCCATTTCTTAAAACATTTTGGTCATGCACTGAACCAGAAAAACCAGCAAGAACATTTGTTGTTCGTTTTCAAAATTTTAAACATAAATTAAATGTTTATCCAATTGCTTCAAAATCTTTTGGTCCAAGGCCATTGTTTGAAAAAAGGCAAAATTTGCTTCGATTCATTTTATGATCGGTTTCGAGCTGATGAAAAGATGCGAATTATGTTTGATAATCAAATTAAAAATTTGACCTCTCATTATTAACAGTTCAGAAATAATATTATTTCCATATTTTATCATTATACGGGTAGCACTATAACATTTCTATCGAAACATATATCTAATACCCTAATTTTGGCTGTTACTATATATAAAGTCTTAAAAATATCGGCATTAATCGAACTCTTAATTATGTAGTGCCACATGTTTTAATCTACGTTTAAAAATCAGCTGCTACATGTATAGCTAAATTACAGCATAGATTAAGATATAATAAAGATCACCCATATACAAACAACAAAAATTTATATCTATAAATAATAATATAACAAGTAAAAATAAAAAGAAATCCACTTTTCTTGGGTATTGTATAATGAAGGGTTGTAAAGTGTGCATTCAACAATGAAAGAATAAAAAATAAAACCAAGTAGCCCTTCTTTGTCAGTTAATTAGAGATGCCCGTTTATTTTTTGTTTTAATTGGAACATCTTTTTATAACTTAATCTATGATTACAGCTAGTGAATCAATATAGTCATGATGATCATATAGGTCACCTGGACATTTTGAATGAACTTATATAGAGTTGGATATGTTCTTTAAAGTTTCGGACGTAATGCCCAAAGAACTCTGCTTTGGCAGGAATTTCGTGGTAACAGTCGTTGATAGAACAGACTGGGATACTGGTGGACCTCCTATAGTACCTAACAGTATAGTCTGGATCAAATTGGTCTCTGTAAGCAGGTTTCTCGCCTTTATTAGAAAGGTGGAGAAGCTCTGGAACTAATAAACCCAAAAGCACAAAATATATTTTAGGTCGCAGTGCTGGCCGTTTGGGCAGGGGAATTAAAAAATAAAAAACAAAAAGTCATATTTAAATATCTCACATTTTTATATCACACTACTCGTCTAGTTATACTACATTTTCAACCGGTTTTAATTCGTGATGGAAAATTTGTCCAAACAAACCGAGTCTGATTTTTGATTGATACGAAATCCATCTAATGCAGCACATTTGACCAAGATGCAGTCTAACTAATCTCGCTTGACTTTAAAATAATTCAAATTCAACAACGTTGATTTATTTTTTCACAGTTAAGTCGAAGCTGCTTATTTTTAGGTGTTAAAGCATGTTACCGAAGGTGTTTGTTGGAAATTTTCCACAAATACTCAATATGGTTTAGGTCTAGTAGTTAAGTTGGTGTTTTTAGTTACATCCCTGGGTAACATAAGCAATATTCTACATTAAGAAATGGTGATTATTTTATTTGTTGAGAGTGGTGATTTTTTGTGGACGTGGAGGCAGGCTGATTTGCATATGACTGGACACATTAGGGATTATTTGTTTGTGGATAAGAGCTTTGGGATGTTTCCGCGGAATGGGGGGGAGGTGTATATGTAAAAATATATAAATATTTTTTTATATTTTATATTTTTATATTTATATATTTATATATTACAATTTACAATTACAATAAACAATTTATATATTTTATATATTTTATATATTTTATATATTTTATATATTTTATATATTTTATATATTTTATATATTTTATATATTTTATATATTTTAATATTTTATATATTTTATATATTTTATATATTTTATATACTTTATATATTTTATATATTTTATATATTTTATATATTTTATATATTTTATATATTTTATATATTTTATATATTTTATATATTTTATATATTTTATATATTTTATATATTTTATATATTTTATATATTTTATATATTTTATATATTTTATATATTTTATATATTTTATATATTTTGTATATTTTATATATTTTATATATTTTATATATTTTATATATTTTATATATTTTATATATTTTATATATTTTATATATTTTATATATTTTATATATTTTATATATTTTATATATTTTATATATTTTATATATTTTATATATTTTATATATTTTATATATTTTATATATTTTATATATTTTATATATTTTATATATTTTATATATTTTATATATTTTATATATTTTATATATTTTATATATTTTATATATTTTATATATTTTATATATTTTATATATTTTATATATTTTATATATTTTATATATTTTATATATTTTATATATTTTATATATTTTATATATTTTATATATTTTATATATTTTATATATTTTATATATTTTATATATTTTATTGATTTTATATATTTTATATATTTTATATATTTTATATATTTTATATATTTTATATATATTATATATTTTATATATTTTTATAGTTTTATATTTTTATATTTTTATATTTTTATATTTTTATATTTTTATTATTTTATATTTTTATATTTTTATATTTTTATATTTTTATATTTTGTTATATTTTGTTATATTTTGTTATATTTTGTTATATTTTGTTATATTTTGTTATATTTTGTTATATTTTGTTATATTTTGTTATATTTTGTTATATTTTGTTATATTTTGTTATATTTTGTTATATTTTGTTATATTTTGTTATATTTTGTTATATTTTGTTATATTTTGTTATATTTTGTTATATTTTGTTATATTTTGTTATATTTTGTTATATTTTGTTATATTTTGTTATATTTTGTTATATTTTGTTATATTTTGTTATATTTTGTTATATTTTGTTATATTTTGTTATATTTTGTTATATTTTGTTATATTTTGTTATATTTTGTTATATTTTGTTATATTTTGTTATATTTTGTTATATTTTGTTATATTTTGTTATATTTTGTTATATTTTGTTATATTTTGTTATATTTTGTTATATTTTGTTATATTTTGTTATATTTGGTTATATTTTTATATTTTTATATTTTTATATTTTTATATTTTTATATTTTTATATTTTTTTATATTTTTTTATATTTTTAATTTTTATATTTTTTATTTTTTTTATATTTTTTATATTTTTTATATTATTTATATTTTTTTATGTTTTTTATATTTTTTTTTATATTTCTTATATTTCTTATATTTCTTATATTTCTTATATTTCTTATATTTCTTATATTTCTTATATTTCTTATATTTCTTATATTTCTTATATTTTTATATTTTTATATTTTTATATTTTTATATTTTTATATTTTTATATTTTTATATTTTTATATTTTTATATTTTTATATTTTTATATTTTTATATTTTTATATTTTTATATTTTTATATTTTTATATTTTTACATTTTTATATTTTTATATTTCTATATATTTTTATATTTTTATATTTTTATATTTTTATATTTTTATATTTTTAAATTTTTTTATTTTTATATTTTTATATTTTGATATTTTTATATTTTTATATTTTTATATTTTTATATTTTTATATTTTTACATCTCTTATATTTTTTATAATTTTTATATTTTTTATGTTTTTTATATTTTTCATATTTTTATATTTTTATATTTTTCATATTTATATTTTTTTATATTTTTCATATTTTAATATTTGTTATATTTTTATATTTTGTATAATTTAATTGTAAATTTCAAACCTACAATACTAGTTCTGTACTTAAGTTAACACGTAAAATTTTAAAATTTTAGCAGCAATGGGATGAAATAATTGATTTGTTGATTTGTAAATTGCAGGCGAAAACTAAAGCTATTCACTACAGTCTAAAGTTAAGAATTAGTTCATTAATGGATTGTGTTTTCAGGGAACCTTTGCAGATTAAACTTCAATTGTGGTACAATGGAGTTGTGTTGATAAGAGTTGACATAATGCAGAGCAATTCAATATAATTGTGATTTTATTGTCCTAATTACCAGTAGTTTGAATATTAGCTGCCGGAAAACTGGACTAATTCTATCATTACTGACTTACCTTTCCTTTCCTCCTCCTCAAAAAAAATATTAGCTATCGATCGCTTAGGTGTCTGCAACTGGGTCGAGTCTTTCATAACTAACATTCCTATCCAATTCTTCGGTTTTGTTATATTTTCCTTAACTTCCGATCCCATATTTGACTAACCATCTACTTTCCTCCACCGCGTTAAACTGTTGCGATTAAATGTCATTTACATATTCAGTTCACTATTTGGCTTCCTCCAAACATACAACAGTACGTCCATCTGATCCAAATTAAGCATAATTTTATCAGTAAATATGACCCTGTTGCAAATGCTTTTAAAGCTTCTCTATTTTACTATTTTCTATGAACAGTAAAGTATGGCATAATTGTATCGCTATAATTTGATAAGTGTGTAAATCCTTGATACTTTTTTAAAACTGAATAAGACTATGTTTCGTGTAATTCATCATAATATACGAAAATTTTTTTCTAGCTGTTGGTCGACTGAACCGCTTTGTTGCAAATAAAACTTTTCTATATAAAAAAAACTGATATACGGATTTTTGGTTATTAATGACCAGTTCAATTAACTGGTTTTTAAAATTAGCTTAACCGGACTTTAATTTTTCCTCTAAGAGAACTTCTTCCCTATGTAGGAACCTATATCTTGCGAATTAATTATATATATATATATATATATATATATATATATATATATATATATATATATATATATATATATATATATATATATATATATATATATATATATATATATTTATATATAATATATATATATATATATATATATATATATATATATATATATATATATATATATATATATATATATTTATATATATACATACTAAAATTATAGTTACTGTTTTAGGATATATTTCTGGTTCCGGTCTAGTACAACACATAAATATTAATTTTTATGTGTCCGCAATATTAAAATAATGATCAAAACGGTATAGTTAAAGTATGAATAGTAATAGGTCTTACCTTGAAAATCTAACAGCCCATTTAATACAAAAAACTGTAACACAAAAATTTTATATTTCTACCGCTGAACCGATGACAGATAGTCCATAAACTGTAACATAAAAGAAGAAAAACTGTTTTATGTTCCCATCTAGTTAATATAGAACCACGCATACCAATCCATTATTAAACATTTAGAAAAAAATAAAAAATAATTATCATACAACTTGTAATTATTTTGACAATATATAATTCGTTAAGTTTGTCAAATCTATGTCATCTGTTTAGTCAACATACAATGTTATTATAAAAATCATAAATTTAAAAACAGTTTACCAGAGATCAAATATATATGCAAAAGAACTTGTTAAATTAAAATTTATAGCACTCTAAAAACACTTTTCCGTTTGACAGTTTTATGATCTAAGAACATTGCTGATTTTCATTTTTTTTATTTTTATATACAAATAATTTATTGAAAAATGAAAAACCATTTATTACTTTTGTTGTAGAAAAACACGACTGAAATATATATGATTTAATGTTTGGGGGGTATACATAAATCATAGATTATTTAGTATATATTTAATTTAGTTATTTACTAAAAAGTAATAATAATAATTATCAAAATATGTATGCGGATACAAAATAAAAATAATAATAATAATAAACAAAATGTTAAGGAAATGAAAAAAATTTCCTTTACAAAATTATTATTATAAATTTTATTTATTTTTTGATGATAAATGATTGTTGGTTTAATATTTATTATCATCAAGTTTAAATGTTATGATTTTAACATAAATATCATATTACATAATAAATAAAAACAAAAACTAAAAATGTTTCATAGAATATAAATTTTCATTTAATTTTAATTATTTAAATAAATTTTTAAATTTTTTTATCTGTAACTTAAAAAGTAAATTAAATTATAATTATAATATTCTAAAATAATTCAATAGAACATTCTTTTTCCGGAAAATTTATATGCTGTTAAATTTTCATTGGTGAAATTAAAAATTGTTTGAAAGAGGATAGTTTGACTTTTTTACGCTTTGACTTAGTTTATGGGATGAATATAGAATATAAACTCAGTTTAGTAAGTTGTTTTTAATTGTTGCAAATATATATTGCAATATTTAAGTTAAAATATTTTTAAAATGAGTAATTGGAAATGTTATAAAGTGACACTTTGTCTTTTTATTATATATGGCCTAATGTTTTCCACTTATATTAGCTATATTTTGTTTTGTGTGGATAGGATTTTATTAGATAGAATTCTGTAAATTATTTAAACCAGGTTTTAGTTTTTTTTTTAAATCATAATCATCCATACATATCGGCAACAACAACTTGTATAATTAGTTTTGTTTACGTGCCTGTGCTGTCATCTTGTGTTATATAATCATATATATGGATTTAAACCAGAGTGTAATAATATAATATTTCTAACGTATCTGTTTATACATGTAATATCATAATGTTTAACATTTTGTGGCAAATGCAAAAAAATGGGTTTCAAAAGTCATTCTTAACGTTTTGGAACAATTCCTTCAATTACCACAAATGCTACCTTTTTATCTCAAGAGTTCCAACATATGCAAATACCGCAAGCTGAGTGCCTGATAAGGAATATATCAACGACTCTAAATTGTCTAATTATACTTTACCTGCCGCTTGATCCAAATTTCTGTGCGTTAAACTAGCAATACCTGAGGATGATGTTGACTGCCGTATACTTGTGCTAGTTAACTAAGATGCTAGACGTCTGAACCTCGTATCGGTGAAAATCGGTGTTGATCCGGATTTATTTAAAAAATTATTGCAACCCGACATATGGTCATCTGGAGGTTTGGTAATCGTTAAAGAGAGTTTGTTAATCGTTCAAAAACTGGTACCTAATAATTTTATATGGATGACTTGACAATTTTAAAAAATCCGCTAATACCAATGCAACTAATAAATCTAACAACAGTAAATCCAACAATGGTTTGCATATTTACTATCATAATAATTGCGGTATGCGTACCAAAGCCAAGATAATTTACTCATTTATGTTATGTCAAGATTACGACATTCTTATTCTAATAGAAACCCGCGGTTAAATGTTAATTTTAATTCTTAGTAATATTGTCTACCTTTTCTGTGAAGGCGTCATCATTTCTGTTAAAAATGAACAAATGTTTAAGTAAGTTTATATAAAATATGAAAAAGGCGAGTCAACTATAGTCAAAGTCAAATGTGGCTTATTGTTTTTGCCGTTTTTATACGTTGGTAGTCATGCTGATATTTACAAATGGTTTATAGAATTTATTAAAAGTGACCTTCTAGCACTACCAAAAGAAAATAGGCTTAATGGTTCTTCGCTTGAATTCATTGACGTAGAGTATTGCCTGAATTTAGCGGGACATACAAGTATTTACCACACGCTACTTTTAATTAATTTTTTTTTGCAGATTGTGATTTTGTTAATTTTGTTCAGGACAGTTTTAAATATGATTTTGGCAAAATCGATGTTCCCGATGTCTACACTGTAGAGCGTTTAAATTCCTTAACTTAACGTTTAAATTGTTACAGATTAGAAATAAAATTTCGGTTATCCCAAAGCAATTGTTGTGTTTATTAATCAAAAAAGAAAATCTTAGGGCTTTCCAAGAATTATGACTTCCAGTGATGCTTCCTTTTCGAGCTCACAAGAAATTTGTAACGCGTTTGTAACAATTCTAATGTTTCAATCCAACTTAATTCCTCAGAAATCATAAATGGATTGAAAAATATAAATATATCAGACGGGACAGATTCTGATAGTATCACACCATTTATTTTAAATAAATGTTACTTTAATTGTTGAATTGTTACTTTAATTGTTAAATTGTCGAATGGTATGTTCCCAGATTTTTAGAAAAGATTTTATATTTTTCCCATATTCAAAACGGGTAGAAGAAGCTATATTACATGCTACAGGTGCATATAGATTCTTTTTGTGTTACTTAAATTTTTGGAATCTTTAATCTAGCCTAGAATAGAGTTTCAATTAAAAAGTAGAATTAGTTCGCGTCAACGCGGTTTTATTCCGTGACTAACTTGATGAAAACCGCGGGCAAGTAGATGCTACCTACACAGATTTTTCAAAGGCGTTTGAAAAATTTAATCACAAAAGTTCTTCAAAAGTTATTGGAGTTTGGATATGATTTTATTGCAATTAACTGAATCGCATCATACCTATCAGCATGTTGTCAGCAGGATAGCTCTACGTGCCACACATAAGCAACAAAACAATCGCAATTTTGAAAGAAAAGTTTCCTGACCGTGTTATTTCTCGAAGAGGCGATCACAATTGGCCACCGTGATCTTGTTATTTAACACCTTTAGACCTTACGTAAACCATCTATTGTTATTGAATTTACAAACTTTTGCAAATAGGCGTGAAATCGCACCATCATTCTTCATGGGGATGGGTTGTAGCCACTACAGGCTCACTTTACGTTAACGCTCCAGCCGACGGAGCTACTTTATCACCACCACCGTCATTTCGAATACTGCATACTATTTGATTTTTGTTGTCCAGCATGTGTTGGACAATATTGTCTGGCGTCACGCATTCCAGAAGGGTCCCTTGTAAGGTGTTTTCCTAAACAATTTATTAATAAACATAAATATATATAAGGTCGCTCAGGCGTCGTTGAATGTTGGGCAAAAGAAGAATACGTGTTCAACTTCTTCGATCGCTCCTTCACAGCACATGAGTCTTTATGCTTAAACCCGGTGCAACTATGCCCGGAAATATCTAACAGCTGAGTGACATAGTAGTTCACTTCGCCATGTGTTCTGTTTACCCAGTTCATAAGGCTGAGTATTAACTGTTAGATCGAACGGCCCTTTCTTGAAAAGAAAAGATTAGTAGCCTGCTACTAATCGATGCTGGTGCATCTGATGGCTGGCGCTACTCTCGATCGTCACCCTCTCCATATCCGGTTTGGTAACGGTTTTTCGCCACAGCCGGTAGTAGATCCAGTGGTACCATACCGGCAATCACTAGAGCAACATCTGTAAAGGTGGTGTGGAATGCACTGATACTATAAGTACACTCGTCCTGTATATCGACTCTATGCTGTGTAGATATGTCCGCACGATTAATTTGTCCCCTCATATGAGGGCGCCATACATTATTATGGAATTAACTACGTTTGCAATAAGGCATCTTTTCATGTGTTTTAGCCCACCAACATTAGGCATTATATACGACAGATTTGGCACAGGTCAGTGCCGCTTTGGTGCGGCACACATTTGAGGTGTTCTTTGAAGTGGAGCCTTACATCCTATCCTCTTCAAGGCAATGAACAGAGCAATGATTGCTTGGTTTGTTCTAAGAACGACCTCTTCCAGGTGTTTTGCAGTAGCCACTATCGCTATGTCGTCCGCATATAGAGGGCGTTGCACAAAAGCGGGCCATGCACTGGACCTTGAGGGACTCCTCCAGTGATTGTCTGCTCTCTCGGTACTTTATCCGTATCATATAGCTGTATCCTGTTTTTGAAATAGCTATCTACCATTAGCCTGTGATACGCTGGCACCTGAAATTGGGACAACGATTCTGCAATTCTCGTCCAGTTGATAGAGTGAACGCATTTTTTACGTCAAAAGTGACGATAATAAGGTATTTCTTTGCCCCAGCCTTCCACTTTTTCCCCTTAATTGCCGCTTGCGCTGTTTTAACGAGTTCATCAATGGCATCGATTTAGGACTTTCTGAAGCCATATTGCCGTTGTAATAGTCCACCAGACTTGGCTATTGCAATTTCTATCCTGTCACATAGTATCCGCTCAAAGACTATTCCGACCATGTCCAACATGCAAAGTAGGCGTTACTCCCGCCACGATCAAGCGATCTAGCGATTAGTAACCACTTGGAAACATGGATATACCCTCGTGTCCCGCAGTCAAATTGACCGTGTGTTAATTACTAAGCGAACGTATCGGGTTATCCAAGATGTTTCGTACAGGTCTGGTATCACAGAAAAACATAACTAACGTTTCAATTGTGAATTAACTCTGACATTAAAATCTTGTTAGCAGTAACCCAAAACTGATTGGTTTCATGATGAGGGGTGCCGTGCAACAAGTGTCAAATGCTGTATTTGAAAGTTGTCAAATACAGACTGTGAAGATGTGTATAGACGGTCCACCTGACGAAGAATCTACTGTCGCCATTCAGAGACTAAAACTTAACCATTCCCCGGGGCTGGATTTTGAACTCTTGATATTCGCAGGGGATACTTTGTGAAGTACCTTTTCGACATTATTCGATTAGTATGGCAAAGCGAAGTTATGCCTGATGAATATTGAAGGTGGCCGCGTTGTGCACTATCCTTAAAAAAAAATCATTCAAAATCCGGAAACTATCGCGGGATAGCTCTCTTTTGCACAGCATTCAAATTACTGTCTTACATAATATTGGAGAGTCACGCCGCTGGCGTAAGAAATTGAATTTCGTCCAAATCGGTGATCTAGTCCTTTTGCTGAGTATGATTCAAAATATTACGAGACATCTCGAGATGTACATAAGGTGTTCTTGGATTCCAGCTTTTGACTCAATTCATCGGGACAGCTTATGGTTTGCATTGCGATGTCTAGGGATGTCTGACAAATATGTGCGTTTATGTAAAATGACAGTAATGCAGTCACAAAATAATGATAAAGTTGAGAACAAGCTATTAGAAATGTTTGTAATTAGCTCTGTGTTACTTCAAGGTCCCCGATATACTTTTAAATCTCATTTTAAAATTTATTGTTCGTAAAAATAAAACACTTCAAGATAACATCTTGATTAAATGCCAATGGTGTCAGAACTTTTTGTATACCATTCTCAGCTTCCGTTGATCTCAAACTCATTTTATAAACCAAGACGCAATGGATTTTAATAGTGGTGACCACTATTAAACCTTGACGGAGGAGTATGAAAGATGGTTAACGACATTTGAGAAAAGAATCATGCGCATAATATATGGCCCTAAACGCGACGATGACAACGCTTACCGAGTTTAATTTTACCATGAGATCAGGAATTTAATGAAAATTCGTGATCTTGTTCATGAATTACAAGGACAGTGCGAGTACGCTGGCTCGGTTACATTTTGCGAGCCAATCTTAAGTGGATTGTACAGCTATTTCTAAGAAAAGAGGTGCTCCTCGGGGTAGAGAACGACTTGTCTTCTTTGGGTTATCTATAATAATACGAAGAACAAGCTCGGGATCGAAACGCAGCACCAGATCCGAAGCTGAATTTATTTTATTTATTCTTAAATAAAAAAAATAAAAAGCCTGATGGCGTACCCGTGCCTAATATAAGGCTATAGTTGTGCTCATCGTAAGACGTCCTGATCCAAGCACTTCAGCCCAAACCAAAATAATTATTTAACTCTAACTGCGCTATCTGCCTAAAATTTAAGTCTGATACCTTTGACAGACTGATGGTTAGCTAAACGAGATTGTTAGCTAAATCGTAGATTATCAACGCTTGTGCATATGGAATGTGGAAGCAGCATGGAATGATATGTTCTTCAGTTGGTTTGTCAATATTATCGGGCAAAGCACCAAAAAATGATCAAATTGCTGACCTAAAAACCACCGTGACAGGGAACAGAACAATCTATAGCTGAACGAATCTTAACTATATAGCTGCATATATTAAATAATCGCGCAGTTGTAAATATGGACGCACAATGTAAAGCAGTCTATCTCGATAACTCTGGTGGTTCAGGCAAGACTTTCTTGTACCCAACCTTCATGGCAAGCTTTCGTAGTAAACGAAAAATTGCGCTGCCAAAACTACTGGAATCGCAGCTTCTTTGATGAAGGAAGAACGCATCAATGCGGTTGAACTCGCTAGAAGTAGAAGTTTGACGCAAAGCCATTCTTATCGTTATTGATGAAGTATCAATGTTTTACCTAAGAAGCTTTTTCGCAAGCTGATTTATCGTTACCTTCGACAAAATCAAGTAGTAAAAATCATGGTATACTGCATTAAATCTTCATCAACATAGAGCAAACGTCCTGTCCCAGTCAGAGGATATGGGATATACTTCGATAAATTGAATCTATCCATTTTTTCTACAAACATTTTATGAAGGTATATTTTTTTTAAACAATTCTTTATTTAAAATGTAGCAAGGTTATAAATTTTAACAAGTATCTTTTATCATCGAAATTAAAATACACACGTATAACCACTCGTATATGTATTTATATAGCTTTATGTATATAAAATATAAAATTTTAATGAATTCTTGAAATTGTTTTTGAAAAACAAAAGAAAAAAGTAAAATAAATGAAAATCTAATCTTAACATACTTAATGATTTTAAGTGATTTCATTTCGATGTTGTTTTCGTTAATTTATGAGGTTGCTGGTGGAATCATCATTAGCTATTTGGTATATACACAATTATAATTTTATAGCTTAGGTTTATTCCATTCTAAATCAAAACAAATTTATATTGTAGTATAGATATTGAAAGAGAGAGGATGGATCGATCTGCGTACATAATTAAGATTAATTACTTTTTATAGTCAAACGCAAGTAATATTCAATGAATTGTTGTTGTTTTTTTTTTGTGTAAATTATATAAAATATGTAATATGTAAAATATGTTTTCAAAGTATATACAAATATCAAAGCATTTATTATATGGCGTCTCAAAAATATTTTTATCAACTAAATAAGATTATAAAACAATAGCAGTCTTATAAATTATAAATCATGGTATATAAGCTTTTTGCTATGTTGATGGAAAAATTGTAATTTTCACAAATCCAAAACGTAGATTCATTTTCGTTTCATTGGAGTCAAGCTTAACTTTATACGATTATTTTTGGATTTCGTTTTTTTTCGTGTTTAATCAACTTTTGTCAATAATGTTTTATGCTCAAATTTGAAGCGTAGATTGGATCAATATTGTTTTTTTTTTTTGTTGATATAACCAGACCCCTATATGATTATTACACTATTTTCATTTTCGATTGTATAGTTTTATTCATTTTTTGATGATTTGGCAAAATTTTAACTTTTTTTTTTTTTACAAATCCTTATATATCTTCTGGTGGTATACTTACAAAAAAAATGTGTTAGTATCCAAAAACCAAAACAAAATTGTCATCATTTATTTTTGTTGGTATAAACTATTTTGAAAAATCATTTTTTTTATCAAATTAAGATAAATTTTCCATATTATTGTTATTGTTGTTGTGACAAAAAATATTTACTTTTGATTTTTCCGTAACGAATAATAACAAATTCTTGTTATTGTTATTTTAGTTATGTACGAATGAACGCGTAAATTTTACATTATGTATATACATACATTTTGGTTGAATATTTTTTGGTTTGTCTCATCACATATATATGCGGCTATATTAAATGTACATATGGACTACCTCCATAAGTATGGAGGACAAAGTTAAATATAAAATTGGTTGGCATGTTTTATTGTTTTATTTATATTTTTTTGGTTAAATGGGCGAATTTGTGATGGTGTACCAATTTTGTTTTGTTTTTTTTTTATTTATGTATATAATATACGTACATGCGTTATAAAAGAAAAATCATGTGAATTATGGATAAAATACAACAATATAAAATCCTGAAATAAAAATAAAAATAAACAAAAATATAAATTTTTATTTTTATGTTTTTGTCAGAAAAATTAGAGAGAAATAAAAAACAGGAAATTTTCTTTTTTTTTTTTGTTATTTTATGTTTTTGGTTAAAATTATTTTCCAAAATGATTTACAGATTTATATTTTTATTGTTCTAACAGCATCATGTTGTTTTCTAATAAATATTACATAAAAGTTATGATTTTTTGTTGGTTTGGTTTCTTTTTATATTATACGACTACATTATATATATGTTGAATTGACATTTCAAAGACACCACATCATAAAACAAGCAGCAACATACATTCAATAATTTTACTGATTGCCATATAATTAGTTCGGTTAATTGCGTCGATTGAATTGTGTTTTTGGCATGTTAAATTTGATATGAATTCTGGAGATCATATAGGTTTTGTAAACCTCTAAAAAAAAATTTATTTAATGATATTAAATGTATTGTATAAAATTTATGGCTGCTCCAGTTCAATGAGTTCAATTAGTCCGAATATTATAAAATTAATGTTGAAAATTTTACGAAATATTAGTCTAAATATTAGTTATTTTTTAACTAATTATTGTTTTTGCAAATTTCTATTTTTATTTTTATTTAAATGGGCATGAAAGAAACCTTTATTGTAAGTCATTATTGTATGTAATTAATTTAATTTAGTTATCACTTGAAAGTTCAATTGTCACTAAGCAGTTTTCGTAATTTAAAAAAATATTTATTTAATAATATATATATATATATATATATATATATATATATATATATATATATATATATATATATATATATATATATATATATATATATATATATATATATATATATATATATATATATATATATATATATATATATATATATATATACACTTGAATTATCCGGGATGAGTGGGACCGGAGCCCTCCCGGATAATCAAAAAACCCGGTTAATCGAGTTTTTCGTTTTTATAGAGTAAAATACAACGTCATTCCAAGCTCGAGAAAGGCACCATATTGCGTGTTTTAAATTAAAAATTTTAATGAAAGAAGTCACGTCGCCTTCTGTCTGCAAGTTTATTAATTTCCTTACCATTCCCTTGCGATAATGATACTTGCAGCTTCGAATCACACCCTGATCCATCGGTTGTATTAAGCTCGTACAGTTAGGGGGCAAATACTTGACGGTTATGTTGTTGCTTTGAAATTTAGTCACATCTGGATGTGCGGGGCAGTTATCTAATAGCAATAATATTTTACAATCTTTTGCCAACCCCAAATCTATACCACTTTTCCTGGCTTCAGCCATTATCAAACCATTTCAAAAATAATTCTTGGGTTACCCAAGCTTTTTTATTTGCCATATAGAGAACTGGCAACTGCTTCATATTTTTAAAAGCTCTTGGACGCGCACTTTTCCAATTACTAATAGTTTGCATTTATGAGTTCCAGAAGCGTTAGCGCACATAAGGGCAGTCAGCCGTTCTTTTGATTCTTTGACCCCTTCTACACTCGATTCGTTACTGCTCACTTAAAGTTCTTCGGGGTAGCGCCTTCCAAAAAATCCCCGTCTCGTCAGCATTATAAATTTGGTGCAGTGTTAGTTTTTCCGATTTTATTAAATCGTCTAATGCTTCGACGAATAGTGTTTCGCTTTCACAATCGGCTGCCATTTTTTCACCGGACGCTTTCAAACTATGAATTCCATGACGACTTTTGAAATTTCCCAACCAGCCCTGCGAGTAATGGCATGTCGTTTCTATTTTGAATGCTGCGTGAAAATGTTTTGCTTTTTCGATAATCATTGCTCCCGAAATAGGTAAACCTCGAAAACTTTGTTGGCGAAACCATTCGTACGTTGCTAGGTCTACTTGTTCATGTTCGGCGCCTTTTAAAGTTTTCCGAACGCTTAATCCTTTTATGGAATCGGATGCAGAAAAGAATTTTAAAATTTCGGTTTTCCGTTTTTTTATGTCGTTAACAGTTTGTTGCCCCACTCCGTATTTCACCGATAAATTTTTTGCAGGAACACCTTTTTGAAGTTGGTTTATAATGTCTACTTTTTCCTTAATAGATAAAACCTTTCTTGATCGTTTAGATGACGCTGATGGTGATGGAAGCATAGTGTTACCTAAATGAGAACAGTTTTCTACAGATACAAATTTATATCCAACGTGGATTTATATTAAGTGTAAGAAATGGTTTTACCGTTGGTCTTTATGTATGTATCAAATTGTAATTAAAAATTAAAACTGTAAATCTACGCAACGAATTTCACCTACTAAATATAAACTGCACTAGATTAAACTGCAATATGATCTAAAATTATTTTTCACAATTTATAGGTTTGTAACGGTAATCATATTCCTTTTTTTTATGCACATCATAATATTCCATAAAACACAACCGGTACATATTAGAAAAAATAGTACTTTTATCGAAATTTCAAAACAAAAAAAAGATGAAAAGGAAATGTAAATATCCCGGTTAATCAGATGAAATACCGTTTAACCGAGAGATTTAAAAAAAATCGGATGCGTAGCAAACTTCCCGGATAATAGAGATCCACGGATAATCGGATCCCGGATAATCGAGATTCAAGTGTATATATATATATATATATATATATATATATATATATATATATATATATATATATATATATATATATATAATTTCAATCCACACAAATCTAAAATTTATATAAATTAGATTTAAACAAATTGATTTAACACTAAAACCAAATGAAACAACCGTTAAACTGACAAAAAACGTCCCCCATATCAATTGGTTTTATAATTTAATTAAATAGAGTTGCAGCAAATTTAAAAATGTTTATACTTCTTGAAGAACTGCTTTTGTGACTTCCATAAACAATTAAAGAAAATTACAATAAGTCGGATAATTGCCATTTCTGGCACTATATATTAGCTTAATAATCTGATATTTCATTTATTTGGATTATGTTTGTTTAAATGTCATTTATTACTTTATATTTCTGCTAATACCTTTTGAAACCGATTCCAATAATATTTGAATTTAGCCTTTTATTTCTCTATAGCTAAGACATACGGTTTTTTGAAATTAGTATTAATGGTGTTTTCATCATTGGCCGGCCCAGCCATTTTTACTGTTTATTTTTTTATTTTAAGTAGATATTTATTCGTCCA